>JAQJVK010000079.1:600000-1095009 GCA_035578135.1 Flexamia atlantica | reverse complement strand
TAAACAATGAATGAACATAAACTTTACATTACAAATAACTGACAGGGAAATCACTTAATTACTTAACAAGTAAAAATATTTTTAACTCGAGTAAATAATCTGTCATTAAATTCGTGAGCGAGAACAAGAATATGTCATGGTATCTTGGTAATCAGAAATAATCACAAATACCTAGCCCGCTAAATATTTGATATAACTCTCGTAATGCAAAGTTTTCTTTAATAAACAAATCCCGATATTAGCTTGCAACTTATTTGAAATCCTTGTACTAAACGTTAGCTTCTCAAATTAGGCCAGAAACAATTCATTGATCGGATATTTACAGCATAAATTAACAATTTAACCTTTGACATAATCAGTACATAAAGCAATTTTTACAACATTCCATTAGTTCAGACACCGTCCAAAATTTATGTAAGTTAACAATTAAAATATTACAAAACGATACAAACTTACAATTACTTAAGATATTAAAATAGCCTACAGTGGATTTATTTTTTGTCGGGGTTTCTCGCCATTCACGAAATTTACTAATTAATTATTCTTAAGCCTTCAATAATCTTATTATTTAATTTGGCCCAAAACTACACAGATTTTTATTTATTTAAAATATCTATGGTTGAAATTATTTCAATAAATATTTCAAAATCAAACAGGCTCAGAGTACCAAGGACTGGCTTATTTTTAAAGTCCCACTGGGATAGCAAGTTCAGTAATGAGAAAAATATTTACTATACTAATTGGCAAAACTAATTAATTAAATTGTGGTAATAGATCACCTTTTTAAACGAAGTCGTGATCTTCAATTAATCCAGCGATGCTGAAGGGCTTCTGATCGTGAGCGGCGACGTGATCCGATCAGTCGTTCTCTTGGCAGTGGCAACTCAGCGGTAGCGTTATCGCTAACGCACGTTTATGCAGGCTCGCTAGCGAGTTTGTCGCGGCCGCAAAGTCCAATCGGCAGGGCGAATGACTCAACAGATTATGCCTATTGTTTGTGGGTTTAGCGGTTTCATGACGCTCACTCAAAATTTAGTAACTTTGGCCCAAATGTCGGTGCGCTACGACATTTTAGATTTAATTGAATAAATAATACAGGGTGATCAGTCCTGAATTATTTGGCCTGGCTTACTAAATAAATTGCGCATGTCACAGTTTTGAAACAAAGCTTTATAATCAGCTGATCTGTGCTGTTACATTCAGTTGATCAGTAAAAACAATACTAATGAATAGAAAATATTTTATATTCCATTTCTAACATATAAAATGAAGGAATATTTAACTTTTTAGGAAAATGGGCATAGAGTTAATTACCTTTCATTTAACACAACCTAAATGTAAATCGGTCCCATAGAACTCCAGATCTCACTCTAAATAGGCTTAATATTTTACCCGTGTTATTGCCTTAAGAGACTTTACTTTTCGTTTTTGGACAATTTAGTTGAGTAAAAGCTGAAATCGAAGCAAAATGGGCAAATATAGATACAATTATCTTTTAATTGGTAACAGTCGTGAGTAAATCGGCCCAATAGAACCATATCAGGCTCACTGTCATAAGTTCAATTTTTCCCTATGTTAAATCTCCATAGTAAAAGTAAATTTTCCTTTGAACCCAATTAACATAAATTTGTTGAAATGTAGCATCCATCGTAGGGCTCAAAATGACATTCAATATGAGTGTGAATCATTAAAATCGATCTTTTACAATATGCCATTTTAATAAACATTTTGGACCATCAACGTTATTGAAATCAGCTGTTTCACATAATTTAAATAGTTATAATACTAAACAATTTAGCAATAAAATCTAATTTTTTATTTCCACCTATAAAACTCTATAATTAAAATTATATAAAACTGTTTTTTTAATCTAAAGGATAATACATAATGCATACATTTTTATGTATACTGACCATGATAAACCAAATGTTTCTTGAGTGTTTGCTCTTTTTCTGTCGTTAGACAAAGTACCTCGTGTCTTCACAATCAGCTGATTGAATGACTGTCAAATTATACCATTGCAAAGGTTTGGAAATGTGGATTTTTTTAGTTTAAAAAAGCAAGATAACAAAAAAGTAAATAAAACCTGCAAATATAGAAAAGTTAAGCTTTTATTTGGTATAAACTGCATAAAAATGGGTCCAGTGGAAGTCTCACACGAACTGTCCAAAGGATTGGAAAAGTTGATAAAAGTTGATTTTTTCTCCCATGTTAAATCTCCATAAAAAAAGTTTATTTTCCATTTTTGACCCAGTTAACATAAATATTTTCAAAATTCAAATAAAACCTGCAAATATAGGGCCGACAACCTTCGTTTTGGTACAAGTAGTCCCCGCAGCGACTTGGCAGAAATTTGACCTTGAAAATCAGCTGTTTAAAAAAAAAGCGCGCCAAAACGGAAAAAAAGCGCGGGAAAAACGGAAAAAAGCCCGCCAAACAGTGTTGCCAACAGCACAGAGTAAAATGCATATACTATAACAGGTATATAGTCCATATAACATACTACGTCACGCTACCCCTATTACATACGTATTTACATACATACATACTACGTCACGCTACCATATATTATACATTTATATATGTATAACGGTATATTATAATGGTTTATGGGTGGACATAACCTCACTTTCGGTTCCCGCTAAAATACATAACCTTACTTTTGTTTCCCGCCAAAATGGCGGACATAACCTATACCCATAGAGTATAACCTCCTCACAGTACATAGAGTGCTTATGTATGTTGGTCTTGCGCGCCAAAATGGAAAAACCTATACCCATAGAGTATAACCTCCTTACAGTACATAGAGTGCTATAATATTACGTCACGCTACCTCTATTACATACGTATTTGCATATGTACTTCCTATGTCATGCTACCGTGGCGGTGGCGGTGGCGAGAACAAGCGAGCGAACAACACTGCACTAAACACTACATTGCGTTCAAGACTGACTTACTAGCTATCGACAGGAAGTACGGTATCCTGTTTGGTGGTTTCGTTGACTGATAAGCTTGAAAAGACATACGGGAAGTATGTCGTCATTGTCCCCCGTCCCCCGCCCCCCTGTACCAGTGTTGGCAACTGTAGACAGTGAAAACATTCATATTTATAATACTATATGTTATGTCACGTTATCCCCCTAAAGTGTAGTTAATCACATAGAGTATTAAAAGACATGTGTATACTGGGTATGTTACATTAGTTCTTTGTAATATTATATGAAATTCTACTTAAAATTAAATAACTTTGGAACGGGTGTAGCTAAAATTTGGTATTTAGGTACTTCTTCTACCTTTTCCAAAACCTTACACCCCCCTCTTACTCCACCCACCCCCTCTTTTTCTTCTTTTTCTTCTCAAATTTGACAAAAAATACCTAAAAATGCTGATATCTCGAAAACGGTAAGTCCTACGTCATTTTTGAGGCCAAAAATCACCTACTACGTAGTGTAGGTGCCCCCCAGGCGGTACTGACACATATGACAGGTCTTAACTAGGATGTTGCGGGTTGCATCCTGAAAAATGAAGGGGCAATTATCATGTAAAAACTTAAAATTTAATAACTCAGGAACTACCGGTCTGAATTTGATAAAACTTGGTATGTGGGCACTTGATAACTTCTGCTACAATTTAAATCATACTTAAACCCTGTAATGCGGGTGAGTATCTAGAGAATTGAAGGCGCTATATTAAAAAATTTAATATCTTAAGAAGTAGGTGATGGATATTGATGTAACTTGATGTATAGGTACATGTCAACTTATGCTAAGACTTAAACTGGGTGATGCGGGTTGCATCACAGAAATTGAAGGGGTAAAAAAATAAAACACTATATCTTAGGAACTAATTATTGAATTTTAATTAAAACTTGTATATGGGTACATTTGAGTCTCTGCTACCTTAGCCTGTACTTTTTTATCATATATTGAGGTATTAAGTTATTAATTTAAATATTAATGGGAAAACTAACATTATAATGACCATAAAGGGAAATGGATATTTAATAACTAACTTTGCTCTTGTAGCTTTAAATGGTTGTCCTTTTGATTTGTGTAGCCAGTTTACTAGCATTGACATGTGTAGTTGTTCCTTTGATTTAAGTAGTTAGCTTATTAATATGTATAGTTGTTCTTTTGGATTGTGTAGTTAACCTCCTTGTATTAACATGTACAGTTGTTCTTTTGACTTGTGTAGTCACCGATTTCTGTACGGTACGTACTACCTCATATACCTGTTACCATTAGCTCAGTTCGTCATTCTGCTCTAGACTTTTGTTCAGTGTAGACATTCTTTGCTCTGCTCCTGATATTGAGATAACATACTAACTTTTGAGTTATTATATATAATTTGTAATCTGATTTTATAATCTTTGGTTGGTGTATTTGCCTGATTTTATTAATAGCTGTATTTGTTTTTATTAACTTTAAATAATGCAGTCTGTTTCTAAGATGAGTTCTCCAACTAAGGAACCAATTGTTTTTATTGGCGAAGAACAAACTTATAATCGAAAATTTAGACTGTATGGTCTTAGTACTACTTTTAAGTTTACTAAGCCTCCTAAAGGCGTGAGTGAGTTTGACTGGATACGTAAAGGGCTTGATAAAATTGTTGAAAGGGAAAAATCTAAAGCTTCTCCTACAGACTATCTTGGCTTTAAACTAATGTCTATCAATTTGAAAAGTAAGGAACCGGGGTATACTAACATGCGGCTAGCCTCTGAAGTAACCAGTAATGACATTTGGCAGATTTTTGGGGGAATACTTCAAAGTAACTCCGGAAACATTACTTCATCTGATACTTTTAGAGTAGATGTTTCAAGGGTAAATGTCCCTGTCGGAAAAGGTAGAGTAAGACCTGGCCTCTATAATAGCTTCGATGAAGAATGTAAGGCAAGGCGTGGTGTAGTTGTCATTAATAACAGAGATAACTTATGTCTCCCTAGAGCTATAGTTGTAGGCAAGGCTTATGCTAAAAATGATCCCCAATATAGTCTTATCCGTGATGATAAAGGTAGTCGGCAGACCTTAAGAGCTAAGAAACTTATGGCTAAGTCTCAAGTTGAAATACCAGAGGGAGGAGCTGGCATCCCTGAATTAGAGAAATTCCAGGCCCATCTAAAAAAGTACAGGATAACAGTATACAATTATGATAGTAAAGGTAGAGAAGTATATTTTGCCGGTGGAAATGATGATGCAAAATTTAAAATTAATCTATTGTTTCATGATGGTCACTACAATGTCATTACTAATTTAACTGCTGCATTCGTATGTAACTATTTTTGTGAAGCTTGTCATTTTCCCTATGATCATAAGGGTGCGCATAGGTGTACTAACTGTTGCTCTTCCTGTCATTCTATTTCCCCTCCTTGTAAGCTTGAACATGGAGGCATAACATGCCGGTTTTGCAAACGTTTTTTCAGAAATGAACGGTGTTTTATAGCTCACCAAGGGCAGATTTGTAAGACTATACAGCTTTGCCAACATTGCAAAAAGCTAGTTTTCCCGACTAAATGTAAAGATGTTCATGTTTGTGGAGAGGTTTATTGTAAGCCATGTGGTGCTTTTAAAGATCCCAAACATCAGTGTTATATACAAGTTGACCGGAGAAGTCCAAAGAATCGAGACTTTCTCTTTATTTTCTTTGATTTTGAAACAAGACAGGATGAGACTTTAGCCTCAGATCCTAGTAAAAATGTCCACAAGGTTAACTTATGTGTGTCTCAACAGTATTGTTTCAAGTGTATCAATGGAGGAGAGTGTGAAACTTGCTCAGAGAGACAAAAAGTATTTGAAAAAGACCCTGTTAAGGAGTTTATGAACTATGTAATGACAGTGAGGAAACAGTTTAAACATGTTTGTGTAATCGCCCATAATGGACAGGGATTTGATTTTCAGTTTATTTTAAAGTATATCATAGAAGAAACCAAGTTTACACCAAAAATCACTCCCCGGGGAACAAAATTGATACTAATTGAAGTAGATAACGTAAGGTTTGTTGATTCATTGAGCTACTTTCCTATGTCTCTTTCTGCTCTCCCTAAAGCTTTTGACCTACCTCCCGAGAAAAAGAAGGGTTACTTCCCACACTTGTTCAACACAATGGCAAATCAAAATTATGTTGGCCCTATGCCTGACAAAAAGTACTATTGCCCTGAAACTATGTTTGAGAAAAATTACAATGACTTTGAGAAATGGTATGATGAAAGAGTAGCTGAAAATTATGTATTTGACTTTCAAAAAGAAATCCTGGAGTACTGCATCTCAGATGTGGAAATCTTGGCTCAAGCCTGTATTAAATTTAGAGCCTTACTTCTTGAACAGTGTAATGTAGACCCATTTCTAGAATCAATCACTATAGCAAGTGCATGTAACTTGGTTTTTCGCCGAAACTTTTTAAAACCTAATACTATTGGCTTGATCCCTAAAAATGGTTATAGACTAACTGACAATCAATCAGCATTGGCTTTACAGTGGCTGACTTGGGAAGAGGAAAGGCGCGAGGTAAAAATTCAACATGCAGGCAGAGGGAGGGAAGTCAAAATTAAGGGGTTGAAAGTTGATGGGTTTGACGGGAAGAATATTTATGAATTTCATGGGTGTTATTGGCATGGATGCCCCAAATGTTATCCCTACAACAGAGAGGCTCCTCTAAAGGAGGATCCCTCTGATACTTTAAATTTGCGTTATGAGAAAACCAAATCTAAAATTGAAAAGCTTGGGGAAGTTGTAGAGATGTGGGAGTGTGACTTTAACAATTTAAAGAAAGAACACAAACTAAATCATTTGGATAAGCTTTCTATTCTAAACACTTTACCATTAAACGCTAGAGATGCATTCTTTGGGGGTAGGACAGACAATATAAAATCATATTACAAGTGTAAAGAGGGAGAGACAATCCAGTATGTAGATGTCTGCTCTTTGTACCCATATGTAAATAAATATTGTAAATATCCTGTAGGCCATCCAAAGATTTACATTGGAAATAAAGAATGCTTAGAAAGAGGTCTTGAAGTGGATGGTTTAATGAAATGTAAGATCTTACCTCCTTTCAATCTTTATCATCCTGTACTCCCGGCTAAAATGAATGACAAGTTAATGTTTGTACTATGTAGGACTTGTGAGGAAACTTCAAATCAAGGTGATTGTGTTCATGAGTGTGAGGAGAGAGCTTTAGTGGGTACCTGGACTATGGATGAAATTAGAAAAGCAGTAGAAAAAGGCTATGTAATATTAGACATGTATGAACTGTGGGAGTATCAGATGGTGACTTTTGAGGAAGCAGGGTTGTTTACTGATTTTATAAATAAATTTCTAAAGTTAAAACAAGAGGCATCAGGGTTTCCAGAATGGTGTAAAACTGAAGAAGACAAAGACTTGTATGTTTCCAAGTTCTTAGAGCATGAAGGGATTCAATTGGAAAAGGACAAAATTATTAAGAATGGGGGCTTGAGATCACTTGCGAAGCTTATGCTAAATTCATTTTGGGGAAAATTTGGACAAAGAGAGAACATGGAAAAAACTTCACTTGTTAGAAACTCTAAAGATTTATTTGCATTGTTTACTCAGCTTGGAAGTGTAGTTAGATTTATTGAAGCTATTAATGAAGAAGTAGTATTAGTCAACTGGAAAAACTTAGATGAGGCTAGGGAGACATTGAAAACTGTTAATGTTGTAATTGCAGCCTACACTACAGCTCATGCCAGATTGAAATTATATGAATATTTAGAAGCTTTAGGAGACCAGGTCTTATACTATGATACCGACAGTTGTATTTATTACTTCCGGGAAGGTTTGTACAGAGTTCCTACAGGTGATTACTTAGGTGAAATGACTGATGAACTTGTAGAGTATGGCCAAGGTTCATATATAACTGAGTTTGTCTCTGGGGGACCTAAAACCTATGCCTATCTTGTATGGTCTACAAATCAAAATAAGTTAGTGTCTGTTTGTAAAATAAAGGGTTTAACATTGAATTTAAAACTTCTAAATTACTAAACTTTATGACATTGAAAGATATGGTTCTCAGTGAAGTTCCTCAAATTATAGAAATTCATGAGAGTAGAATTAGGAGAACTAAAGACAAAAATGTTGTAACTACCAATGAAACAAAAATGTTTAAAATTACTGGTTCAAAAAGGAAATTAGTTGATGGATATGATACAGTGCCTTATGGATATAAAAAACAAAGAATACAGTAACATAAACCAGGCATGTACACCGCCAAACATAGAGCTCATATACCTCTTAACACATGCTCCAAAATGTTAGTCTGTTTTTAGCTGTGGTACTGAGCGGATGTACTAGAGCTGCTCTGTTGCTATAATAATATACTTGTATTTGCCATGGCAGTCTTTTTGAAATTTTTGTCCAAGACAAAGCTAAAGGAAAACTCTAAATTTTGTTTGACCTGTACAGAATATAAGTTTCAGTTAACAGGTTCAATAAATGTTTTAGAATGGCCTTTGACATTTTCAGAACAAATAGTATGTCATGTAACACAGAATTTGACATCTAAAGCTTTTATACAAATAACAATCAACCATGGTGATACCTCAGGAAATATTCCATTTTTACAGCTAAACAAACTAACACCGGCAGTTTTTGATTATCATTTTGAAAAAATATTTTCTCAAGTTAAGACGCTATCAGATATTATAACTTTGGAAGTAACTGTTGTTACTGTTCCTAGCTGTTACCTTAGATGAGTGCGGTAACCCTTAAATGTAATGTATAAACATCTTGTTCTCAATACTGATGTCATTCTGTCTTGGACAGTGCTCCTGAGCAGACGTGTTGACAAGGTATTAACAATTTAAGTGTCTCCTTAATTGTTTTATAATGTCTGCTAAATATTGTAATCTTAATGAACATTTAGTCTTGGTATTGTTTGATAGTGAAGGTAACCCTTGGTTTAAAGCTATGGATATAGCTAAAGCCTTGGGGCATCTTGAGGTTAGACGGGGGATTAAATCTTCTTTAAATGGTAACAGTATAAAGATTTTTAAAGATTTTCCAGAAACCCAAAAACAAGGACTCAAAAAACATGATGGTAGAACCTATTTTGTTGATGAATCTGGATTACTAACTTTGATTTTACGTTCTCCTAATCCTGAAGCAAGAGAGCTGGTAAAAAGACTGTTTCCAAAGAAGTTTTATCTTCCATTTATTGATATTAAATATTCAAAGTTATCTTAAACAGATCTAATGTATCCCACTGTATGAGTGTGAGTGTGTATGTGAGAAGTTAGTAAGGCTTAGTCTTGAAAGCTTCTGTTCTGTGGACAGACACCCACATTTTGGCTGGGCTAACCCCTGGTAAGTCCATATGTGGATGGCGGGTTGGCTTAGTTGCCGTAGAAAATGATTTCCCGCGTCTGCCACAGACAAGGGCCTAGTAGATTGTGGCGCCTAGATCCGAGGAGGATCTAGGCTACACCTTTGAACAGCCCAGTGTGAATGTGATGAAGGGCCTAGTAGACTGTGGCGCCTAGATCTGAGGAGGGTCTAGGCTACACCTTTGAACAGCCCGGTGTGTATGGAGGTCACTGGCGCGGCGTAAAAGCCCGTAAACCTGAATGAAGGTCCCTGGCGCGGTGTAAAAACCCGTAAACCTGAATGGTAGGGCAAAGTTAATAGTTTGACTCAGAACTCGTCTGGGTCATTCAATTAATATGCCCGGTGGGATATTTTTAGATTTCAAAGATAATGAGTAGCTCTCTTACTAAGCTTTGTTAGGTTTATAGAATGTAAAATCAATTGTTTGAGTCAAAAAATATAAAAATCCTCTGTTGGTCTCAGTAAATGGAGAGGTTACAGGTCAAAATGAAAGGGAATTATCCCCAGTAAATGACCGAGTGCCTCATACATAATGAACGGACCAACAGAGGGCAAAAAAATATAAACATATAAAATACAAAAAAAATATTTCGGAGGTAGCAAATTTTTATGGAATGGCTGTCACGAACCACTGCGATGGATGGGGCAGTGGTTTAAAAAAGTGAGACTAGGCCTACTGGGGAACTCACTATAATAAAAAACGCGCCGGCGTCCATACGGCCTGGTTACGACCTACCGTGGTGTGGAAACTGGACGTTCAAAATTTTCAACATTACCGTGAGAGATAGAACTAATGGTTCTATCCTCACCCCAGAGGTTAGGCCTACAGGGGATGCTCTGGGTTAACAAAAAGAGCGCGCCGAGGCCCCTACGGCATAGCCATAAAGGCTTACCGTGGTGTGGAAACGTGGGCCCTAAAAATTTGTTGACTTAGAAGAGTTCAGTTAAAGTTATTGTGGGATGACTTTAGATATTGCTTTTCTGAAAAGAGCACTGAAACGGTGCTCTCTTCAGTGAGCGTTTGCATATGCGTTTGCGTTTGCATGTTTGTTTGCGTTCGCATATGTGTTTGTATGTGTGTTTACGTTTGCATTGCGTTTGCTTTGTGTATGCTTTATGTTTTTATTGTGTTTGCTTTACGTATGGTTTATGTATGATTTGTGTATGCTTTATGTATGCTTTGTGTTTGTATTGCGTTTGTAAGTGCGTTTGCGTTTGCGTGATGCGTTTGTGTTTGCTTTACGTATGCTTTGCGTTTGTTTGCATATGCGTTTGCATGTGAGTTTGCGTTTACGTGATGCATTTGCGTGATGCGTTTGTGTATGCTTTATGTTTATTTTTACCTAACTTGACCATGAAAACCTCGTGTATCAGACGGGGTTGAGAGATAATGAAAAATTGTCTATTGTCAGTTTATGATCATGTAAAGGAGAAAAATATCATTCCCCCTTAAACTATCAAATATATTTATTTATTAATGAACCTTACTTGTGTTGTCACTTAATGTTTTCATCTATCCCCAGACGAGTTCGTTTCTGACTCGAACTGAACCAATAGGGTTGCAGTTTTCCGACTTGTTGACTCGTTAGGATCCGAGTTCGTGTAAGTTCGGTAATCTCCGTATGAGTTCGTGTCTAACTCGGATTATGTCACGACGGCCAACCGGTAGTCATCATGTTTCATATGGACCGGAAGTAGAGAGCACCGAATCGGTGCTCTCTTTGATTATCGTATATTTTACAGTGTTTGACTGAAATGTTCCCATATATCAATTTTAATTAAAATTCAATAGTCAGCTCAAGTTAGGACTAGACATTTTCAAGTATAAAAGTGAGGTTATGTTACACTAAAGTAAGGTTATATTTAATAAAAGTGAGGTTATGCAATATCAAAGTAAGCCTTTATTATGCAATAAGGGGTGGGCCCCAATTTGGGTCCCACCTATATTAGCTAGATTTTTCTTATAACGATCACTAACATGCATTTGTAAGGCCTTTTTTTAGATTGGAATATCCTAATATTTCGGCTACATCTTTACCCTTAAACCATGGGCTATTTTCACGATCAAAGAGGACAGTAACTGGTTGGTTGTTAAATACAAATGCAGTAAGGCTAGACATTTTCAAGTATAAAAGTTAGGTTATGCAATATCAAAGAGCAAAGTAACACAGGGACGTCTTACCGGCACGAGTAGTAATGCCCGCGCTTGAGTTCTAACATGGGCTCTTATGGGGAATAGATTTAACATGGGCTCTTATGGGGAATAGATTTAACATGGGCTCTTATGGAGAGTATATTTAACATTGAGTCTTATGGAGTAATAAATTACTTGAAATTGTAACAGTTCAGGTTAAGTTAGGTTAAAATAGGTCAGGTTGAGTTAGGTTAAAATAGGTCAGGTTGAGTTAGGTTAAAAGAGGTCAGGTTGAGTTAGGTTTAAAATAGGTCAGGTTAAGTTAGGTTTGACCGAGACTTGGCATTGAAGCCACCAATGAAATATTAATTAGTATTGTTGTTATTGCTGATGCCAAGTCTCGGTCAAACCTAACTTAACCTGACCTATTTTAAACCTAACTCAACCTGACCTCTTTTAACCTAACTCAACCTGACCTATTTTAACCTAACTCAACCTGACCTATTTTAACCTAACTTAACCTGAACTGTTACAATTTCAAGTAATTTATTACTCCATAAGACTCAATGTTAAATATACTCTCCATAAGAGCCCATGTTAAATCTATTCCCCATAAGAGCCCATGTTAAATCTATTCCCCATAAGAGCCCATGTTAGAACTCAAGCGCGGGCATTACTACTCGTGCCGGTAAGACGTCCCTGTGTTACTTTGCTCTTTGATATTGCATAACCTAACTTTTATACTTGAAAATGTCTAGCCTTACTGCATTTGTATTTAACAACCAACCAGTTACTGTCCTCTTTGATCGTGAAAATAGCCCATGGTTTAAGGGTAAAGATGTAGCCGAAATATTAGGATATTCCAATCTAAAAAAAGGCCTTACAAATGCATGTTAGTGATCGTTATAAGAAAAATCTAGCTAATATAGGTGGGACCCAAATTGGGGCCCACCCCTTATTGCATAATAAAGGCTTACTTTGATATTGCATAACCTCACTTTTATTAAATATAACCTTACTTTAGTGTAACATAACCTCACTTTTATACTTGAAAATGTCTAGTCCTAACTTGAGCTGACTATTGAATTTTAATTAAAATTGATATATGGGAACATTTCAGTCAAACACTGTAAAATATACGATAATCAAAGAGAGCACCGATTCGGTGCTCTCTACTTCCGGTCCATATGAAACATGATGACTACCGGTTGGCCGTCGTGACATAATCCGAGTTAGACACGAACTCATACGGAGATTACCGAACTTACACGAACTCGGATCCTAACGAGTCAACAAGTCGGAAAACTGCAACCCTATTGGTTCAGTTCGAGTCAGAAACGAACTCGTCTGGGGATAGATGAAAACATTAAGTGACAACACAAGTAAGGTTCATTAATAAATAAATATATTTGATAGTTTAAGGGGGAATGATATTTTTCTCCTTTACATGATCATAAACTGACAATAGACAATTTTTCATTATCTCTCAACCCCGTCTGATACACGAGGTTTTCATGGTCAAGTTAGGTAAAAATAAACATAAAGCATACACAAACGCATCACGCAAATGCATCACGTAAACGCAAACTCACATGCAAACGCATATGCAAACAAACGCAAAGCATACGTAAAGCAAACACAAACGCATCACGCAAACGCAAACGCACTTACAAACGCAATACAAACACAAAGCATACATAAAGCATACACAAATCATACATAAACCATACGTAAAGCAAACACAATAAAAACATAAAGCATACACAAAGCAAACGCAATGCAAACGTAAACACACATACAAACACATATGCGAACGCAAACAAACATGCAAACGCAAACGCATATGCAAACGCTCACTGAAGAGAGCACCGTTTCAGTGCTCTTTTCAGAAAAGCAATATCTAAAGTCATCCCACAATAACTTTAACTGAACTCTTCTAAGTCAACAAATTTTTAGGGCCCACGTTTCCACACCACGGTAAGCCTTTATGGCTATGCCGTAGGGGCCTCGGCGCGCTCTTTTTGTTAACCCAGAGCATCCCCTGTAGGCCTAACCTCTGGGGTGAGGATAGAACCATTAGTTCTATCTCTCACGGTAATGTTGAAAATTTTGAACGTCCAGTTTCCACACCACGGTAGGTCGTAACCAGGCCGTATGGACGCCGGCGCGTTTTTTATTATAGTGAGTTCCCCAGTAGGCCTAGTCTCACTTTTTTAAACCACTGCCCCATCCATCGCAGTGGTTCGTGACAGCCATTCCATAAAAATTTGCTACCTCCGAAATATTTTTTTGTATTTTATATGTTTATATTTTTTTTGCCCTCTGTTGGTCCGTTCATTATGTATGAGGCACTCGGTCATTTACTGGGGATAATTCCCTTTCATTTTGACCTGTAACCTCTCCATTTACTGAGACCAACAGAGGATTTTTATATTTTTTGACTCAAACAATTGATTTTACATTCTATAAACCTAACAAAGCTTAGTAAGAGAGCTACTCATTATCTTTGAAATCTAAAAATATCCCACCGGGCATATTAATTGAATGACCCAGACGAGTTCTGAGTCAAACTATTAACTTTGCCCTACCATTCAGGTTTACGGGTTTTTACACCGCGCCAGGGACCTTCATTCAGGTTTACGGGCTTTTACGCCGCGCCAGTGACCTCCATACACACCGGGCTGTTCAAAGGTGTAGCCTAGACCCTCCTCAGATCTAGGCGCCACAGTCTACTAGGCCCTTCATCACATTCACACTGGGCTGTTCAAAGGTGTAGCCTAGATCCTCCTCGGATCTAGGCGCCACAATCTACTAGGCCCTTGTCTGTGGCAGACGCGGGAAATCATTTTCTACGGCAACTAAGCCAACCCGCCATCCACATATGGACTTACCAGGGGTTAGCCCAGCCAAAATGTGGGTGTCTGTCCACAGAACAGAAGCTTTCAAGACTAAGCCTTACTAACTTCTCACATACACACTCACACTCATACAGTGGGATACATTAGATCTGTTTAAGATAACTTTGAATATTTAATATCAATAAATGGAAGATAAAACTTCTTTGGAAACAGTCTTTTTACCAGCTCTCTTGCTTCAGGATTAGGAGAACGTAAAATCAAAGTTAGTAATCCAGATTCATCAACAAAATAGGTTCTACCATCATGTTTTTTGAGTCCTTGTTTTTGGGTTTCTGGAAAATCTTTAAAAATCTTTATACTGTTACCATTTAAAGAAGATTTAATCCCCCGTCTAACCTCAAGATGCCCCAAGGCTTTAGCTATATCCATAGCTTTAAACCAAGGGTTACCTTCACTATCAAACAATACCAAGACTAAATGTTCATTAAGATTACAATATTTAGCAGACATTATAAAACAATTAAGGAGACACTTAAACTGTTAATACCTTGTCAACACGTCTGCTCAGGAGCACTGTCCAAGACAGAATGACCTCAGTATTGAGAACAAGATGTTTATACATTACATTTAAGGGTTACCGCACTCATCTAAGGTAACAGCTAGGAACAGTAACAACAGTTACTTCCAAAGTTATAATATCTGATAGCGTCTTAACTTGAGAAAATATTTTTTCAAAATGATAATCAAAAACTGCCGGTGTTAGTTTGTTTAGCTGTAAAAATGGAATATTTCCTGAGGTATCACCATGGTTGATTGTTATTTGTATAAAAGCTTTAGATGTCAAATTCTGTGTTACATGACATACTATTTGTTCTGAAAATGTCAAAGGCCATTCTAAAACATTTATTGAACCTGTTAACTGAAACTTATATTCTGTACAGGTCAAACAAAATTTAGAGTTTTCCTTTAGCTTTGTCTTGGACAAAAATTTCAAAAAGACTGCCATGGCAAATACAAGTATATTATTATAGCAACAGAGCAGCTCTAGTACATCCGCTCAGTACCACAGCTAAAAACAGACTAACATTTTGGAGCATGTGTTAAGAGGTATATGAGCTCTATGTTTGGCGGTGTACATGCCTGGTTTATGTTACTGTATTCTTTGTTTTTTATATCCATAAGGCACTGTATCATATCCATCAACTAATTTCCTTTTTGAACCAGTAATTTTAAACATTTTTGTTTCATTGGTAGTTACAACATTTTTGTCTTTAGTTCTCCTAATTCTACTCTCATGAATTTCTATAATTTGAGGAACTTCACTGAGAACCATATCTTTCAATGTCATAAAGTTTAGTAATTTAGAAGTTTTTAAATTCAATGTTAAACCCTTTATTTTACAAACAGACACTAACTTATTTTGATTTGTAGACCATACAAGATAGGCATAGGTTTTAGGTCCCCCAGAGACAAACTCAGTTATATATGAACCTTGGCCATACTCTACAAGTTCATCAGTCATTTCACCTAAGTAATCACCTGTAGGAACTCTGTACAAACCTTCCCGGAAGTAATAAATACAACTGTCGGTATCATAGTATAAGACCTGGTCTCCTAAAGCTTCTAAATATTCATATAATTTCAATCTGGCATGAGCTGTAGTGTAGGCTGCAATTACAACATTAACAGTTTTCAATGTCTCCCTAGCCTCATCTAAGTTTTTCCAGTTGACTAATACTACTTCTTCATTAATAGCTTCAATAAATCTAACTACACTTCCAAGCTGAGTAAACAATGCAAATAAATCTTTAGAGTTTCTAACAAGTTTTTTCCATGTTCTCTCTTTGTCCAAATTTTCCCCAAAATGAATTTAGCATAAGCTTCGCAAGTGATCTCAAGCCCCCATTCTTAATAATTTTGTCCTTTTCCAATTGAATCCCTTCATGCTCTAAGAACTTGGAAACATACAAGTCTTTGTCTTCTTCAGTTTTACACCATTCTGGAAACCCTGATGCCTCTTGTTTTAACTTTAGAAATTTATTTATAAAATCAGTAAACAACCCTGCTTCCTCAAAAGTCACCATCTGATACTCCCACAGTTCATACATGTCTAATATTACATAGCCTTTTTCTACTGCTTTTCTAATTTCATCCATAGTCCAGGTACCCACTAAAGCTCTCTCCTCACACTCATGAACACAATCACCTTGATTTGAAGTTTCCTCACAAGTCCTACATAGTACAAACATTAACTTGTCATTCATTTTAGCCGGGAGTACAGGATGATAAAGATTGAAAGGAGGTAAGATCTTACATTTCATTAAACCATCCACTTCAAGACCTCTTTCTAAGCATTCTTTATTTCCAATGTAAATCTTTGGATGGCCTACAGGATATTTACAATATTTATTTACATATGGGTACAAAGAGCAGACATCTACATACTGGATTGTCTCTCCCTCTTTACACTTGTAATATGATTTTATATTGTCTGTCCTACCCCCAAAGAATGCATCTCTAGCGTTTAATGGTAAAGTGTTTAGAATAGAAAGCTTATCCAAATGATTTAGTTTGTGTTCTTTCTTTAAATTGTTAAAGTCACACTCCCACATCTCTACAACTTCCCCAAGCTGTTCAATTTTAGATTTGGTTTTCTCATAACGCAAATTTAAAGTATCAGAGGGATCCTCCTTTAGAGGAGCCTCTCTGTTGTAGGGATAACATTTGGGGCATCCATGCCAATAACACCCATGAAATTCATAAATATTCTTCCCGTCAAACCCATCAACTTTCAACCCCTTAATTTTGACTTCCCTCCCTCTGCCTGCATGTTGAATTTTTACCTCGCGCCTTTCCTCTTCCCAAGTCAGCCACTGTAAAGCCAATGCTGATTGATTGTCAGTTAGTCTATAACCATTTTTAGGGATCAAGCCAATAGTATTAGGTTTTAAAAAGTTTCGGCGAAAAACCAAGTTACATGCACTTGCTATAGTGATTGATTCTAGAAATGGGTCTACATTACACTGTTCAAGAAGTAAGGCTCTAAATTTAATACAGGCTTGAGCCAAGATTTCCACATCTGAGATGCAGTACTCCAGGATTTCTTTTTGAAAGTCAAATACATAATTTTCAGCTACTCTTTCATCATACCATTTCTCAAAGTCATTGTAATTTTTCTCAAACATAGTTTCAGGGCAATAGTACTTTTTGTCAGGCATAGGGCCAACATAATTTTGATTTGCCATTGTGTTGAACAAGTGTGGGAAGTAACCCTTCTTTTTCTCGGGAGGTAGGTCAAAAGCTTTAGGGAGAGCAGAAAGAGACATAGGAAAGTAGCTCAATGAATCAACAAACCTTACGTTATCTACTTCAATTAGTATCAATTTTGTTCCCCGGGGAGTGATTTTTGGTGTAAACTTGGTTTCTTCTATGATATACTTTAAAATAAACTGAAAATCAAATCCCTGTCCATTATGGGCGATTACACAAACATGTTTAAACTGTTTCCTCACTGTCATTACATAGTTCATAAACTCCTTAACAGGGTCTTTTTCAAATACTTTTTGTCTCTCTGAGCAAGTTTCACACTCTCCTCCATTGATACACTTGAAACAATACTGTTGAGACACACATAAGTTAACCTTGTGGACATTTTTACTAGGATCTGAGGCTAAAGTCTCATCCTGTCTTGTTTCAAAATCAAAGAAAATAAAGAGAAAGTCTCGATTCTTTGGACTTCTCCGGTCAACTTGTATATAACACTGATGTTTGGGATCTTTAAAAGCACCACATGGCTTACAATAAACCTCTCCACAAACATGAACATCTTTACATTTAGTCGGGAAAACTAGCTTTTTGCAATGTTGGCAAAGCTGTATAGTCTTACAAATCTGCCCTTGGTGAGCTATAAAACACCGTTCATTTCTGAAAAAACGTTTGCAAAACCGGCATGTTATGCCTCCATGTTCAAGCTTACAAGGAGGGGAAATAGAATGACAGGAAGAGCAACAGTTAGTACACCTATGCGCACCCTTATGATCATAGGGAAAATGACAAGCTTCACAAAAATAGTTACATACGAATGCAGCAGTTAAATTAGTAATGACATTGTAGTGACCATCATGAAACAATAGGTTAATTTTAAATTTTGCATCATCATTTCCACCGGCAAAATATACTTCTCTACCTTTACTATCATAATTGTATACTGTTATCCTGTACTTTTTTAGATGGGCCTGGAATTTCTCTAATTCAGGGATGCCAGCTCCTCCCTCTGGTATTTCAACTTGAGACTTAGCCATAAGTTTCTTAGCTCTTAAGGTCTGCCGACTACCTTTATCATCACGGATAAGACTATATTGGGGATCATTTTTAGCATAAGCCTTGCCTACAACTATAGCTCTAGGGAGACATAAGTTATCTCTGTTATTAATGACAACTACACCACGCCTTGCCTTACATTCTTCATCGAAGCTATTATAGAGGCCAGGTCTTACTCTACCTTTTCCGACAGGGACATTTACCCTTGAAACATCTACTCTAAAAGTATCAGATGAAGTAATGTTTCCGGAGTTACTTTGAAGTATTCCCCCAAAAATCTGCCAAAT
Organism: Flexamia atlantica; assembly: GCA_035578135.1. Taxonomy (NCBI): domain Eukaryota; kingdom Metazoa; phylum Arthropoda; class Insecta; order Hemiptera; family Cicadellidae; genus Flexamia; species Flexamia atlantica. Next base: position 1,076,075 of record JAQJVK010000079.1, on the reverse strand, counting down.
GTCATTACTGGTTACTTCAGAGGCTAGCCGCATGTTAGTATACCCCGGTTCCTTACTTTTCAAATTGATAGACATTAGTTTAAAGCCAAGATAGTCTGTAGGAGAAGCTTTAGATTTTTCCCTTTCAACAATTTTATCAAGCCCTTTACGTATCCAGTCAAACTCACTCACGCCTTTAGGAGGCTTAGTAAACTTAAAAGTAGTACTAAGACCATACAGTCTAAATTTTCGATTATAAGTTTGTTCTTCGCCAATAAAAACAATTGGTTCCTTAGTTGGAGAACTCATCTTAGAAACAGACTGCATTATTTAAAGTTAATAAAAACAAATACAGCTATTAATAAAATCAGGCAAATACACCAACCAAAGATTATAAAATCAGATTACAAATTATATATAATAACTCAAAAGTTAGTATGTTATCTCAATATCAGGAGCAGAGCAAAGAATGTCTACACTGAACAAAAGTCTAGAGCAGAATGACGAACTGAGCTAATGGTAACAGGTATATGAGGTAGTACGTACCGTAAAGAAATCGGTGACTACACAAGTCAAAAGAACAACTGTACATGTTAATACAAGGAGGTTAACTACACAATCCAAAAGAACAACTATACATATTAATAAGCTAACTACTTAAATCAAAGGAACAACTACACATGTCAATGCTAGTAAACTGGCTACACAAATCAAAAGGACAACCATTTAAAGCTACAAGAGCAAAGTTAGTTATTAAATATCCATTTCCCTTTATGGTCATTATAATGTTAGTTTTCCCATTAATATTTAAATTAATAACTTAATACCTCAATATATGATAAAAAAGTACAGGCTAAGGTAGCAGAGACTCAAATGTACCCATATACAAGTTTTAATTAAAATTCAATAATTAGTTCCTAAGATATAGTGTTTTATTTTTTTACCCCTTCAATTTCTGTGATGCAACCCGCATCACCCAGTTTAAGTCTTAGCATAAGTTGACATGTACCTATACATCAAGTTACATCAATATCCATCACCTACTTCTTAAGATATTAAATTTTTTAATATAGCGCCTTCAATTCTCTAGATACTCACCCGCATTACAGGGTTTAAGTATGATTTAAATTGTAGCAGAAGTTATCAAGTGCCCACATACCAAGTTTTATCAAATTCAGACCGGTAGTTCCTGAGTTATTAAATTTTAAGTTTTTACATGATAATTGCCCCTTCATTTTTCAGGATGCAACCCGCAACATCCTAGTTAAGACCTGTCATATGTGTCAGTACCGCCTGGGGGGCACCTACACTACGTAGTAGGTGATTTTTGGCCTCAAAAATGACGTAGGACTTACCGTTTTCGAGATATCAGCATTTTTAGGTATTTTTTGTCAAATTTGAGAAGAAAAAGAAGAAAAAGAGGGGGTGGGTGGAGTAAGAGGGGGGTGTAAGGTTTTGGAAAAGGTAGAAGAAGTACCTAAATACCAAATTTTAGCTACACCCGTTCCAAAGTTATTTAATTTTAAGTAGAATTTCATATAATATTACAAAGAACTAATGTAACATACCCAGTATACACATGTCTTTTAATACTCTATGTGATTAACTACACTTTAGGGGGATAACGTGACATAACATATAGTATTATAAATATGAATGTTTTCACTGTCTACAGTTGCCAACACTGGTACAGGGGGGCGGGGGACGGGGGACAATGACGACATACTTCCCGTATGTCTTTTCAAGCTTATCAGTCAACGAAACCACCAAACAGGATACCGTACTTCCTGTCGATAGCTAGTAAGTCAGTCTTGAACGCAATGTAGTGTTTAGTGCAGTGTTGTTCGCTCGCTTGTTCTCGCCACCGCCACCGCCACGGTAGCATGACATAGGAAGTACATATGCAAATACGTATGTAATAGAGGTAGCGTGACGTAATATTATAGCACTCTATGTACTGTAAGGAGGTTATACTCTATGGGTATAGGTTTTTCCATTTTGGCGCGCAAGACCAACATACATAAGCACTCTATGTACTGTGAGGAGGTTATACTCTATGGGTATAGGTTATGTCCGCCATTTTGGCGGGAAACAAAAGTAAGGTTATGTATTTTAGCGGGAACCGAAAGTGAGGTTATGTCCACCCATAAACCATTATAATATACCGTTATACATATATAAATGTATAATATATGGTAGCGTGACGTAGTATGTATGTATGTAAATACGTATGTAATAGGGGTAGCGTGACGTAGTATGTTATATGGACTATATACCTGTTATAGTATATGCATTTTACTCTGTGCTGTTGGCAACACTGTTTGGCGGGCTTTTTTCCGTTTTTCCCGCGCTTTTTTTCCGTTTTGGCGCGCTTTTTTTTTAAACAGCTGATTTTCAAGGTCAAATTTCTGCCAAGTCGCTGCGGGGACTACTGGTACAACCCGCATGTAAATCGGTCAAGTAGAACGGCCAGTGTCGCTGTCAATAGTTTTACAAAAGTTTTTTAATATATAAGATGTTATATTATTCTTGGATTTTCTAAACGAGTCCATGCGCAGAAAATTTCCGCGCATGTAGGAGAGGTAAAACCCCTCCCGTCATTCATTTTTCCCCTTCAAACTACGGAACGGATTAGAGGAACTATTTCTTTTTCGTATGCAACTGCTATTTAGAAATATGTTTTTAATGTTACCTGTTCTTTTACCGGTCGCAGTTGCAACAGTTTCTTTTCACTATTATTCAAAAGACAGCTGTGAAGAATTTTTTGGGTTTCTTATTTAGATCAGAGGATGAAAAGAAAATTACGAGTACGGAAAGGTTTTTTGTCATGCATACTATATGAAATAGCGCATTTTAAGGACATATTTTTCATGTTAATCACTTTTTTAACGTTTATCTTGACAATCATAGAGTGTGCGTGGTACATTTTTCCATCTCCGTAGTGGTGAAGAACAAAAGTGTAAAGATTACTCACAACCTGGCACTGCGTGTTTATCAGGCCTAGAAAAAATTCACAACGAACATGTTAAAATTGAACTTTAGGTGTCTACCTGGTGAAGGCTTATTAGTGAACAAATTAGGTAAAGCGAATATGAACCAATTATAAGATTCTTATACGTAAAATATCGGAAATTAGGGTGTACTAAACACACACTTAGTTATGATTACATATGTAGAGTTTATTTGGTTTTTAAACACCGATTAATACTTTTTGAAAAAGCCTCTTTTGATTGATTAAACAAATTTTCAGCATGGATCGTTCCTAAGCGCTCTTTCAAGGCCTCAAACAGCGTAATACACCGAATGTTTGCAGGGAAAGTCAGGTTCACCCTTGTTCGACGACAGTGAACTCCAGCCATTTTTGACGTTCACTCCTGCTCGTTATAGATCGCATTCGCATTCGTCAGCACTCGATCTAGTAGGCCTAAAGCCCTAAACATATAAACTAGAGCTTGCATCACGTATCAGAAAATCCCGCACCGTCTTGGATATAAACGTTAATTTATCCGCTTAACACTGATGCCTTCTTTTATGTTTATTGGTTCACGAGTTTGAATCGCTAAAACAGTGGCACTAAACGTTGGTCTGGTGTGACTGCACACTGCACCCATTCTCACGCGTGAACGCTAGCAAACTACATCGAGCGTCTAAGAACATAGGGGTATGATACTGTTACTCTTGCCGAGTTCTAGGATTAAATACCATTAGTTTTAACCCTCTCCGATCAATATATACAATTTTTTAAACGCCTAGTTAACTTCATAATTAAAAATATAAACTAAACTAATAATAGATTAATTAACCCAATATAACTTAGTACTTGAATTATGCTATGATTATTTTTGAGATAAGTATTGTAACAGCCATTGTGTACAAAACATTATCCCTTAAAAATAAGCATTCACATATATAATGTGTAACTAATCCATTTTTTAACATTATTTGTATTCGGCCATAAATATTTCTTTTCTCGCTGATAGCCTTAATTTAAAAAGCTATCAACAGCTGTTTTATTTTGAAAATCATTTATTCTTCTCCCAACGACATGAAAACAAACATTCGTTACTAATACAAGTTACAAAGTATTAGGTTCATGGATCATCGTATCAAAGTGACGTATGTAACAGATAACACGAAACTGTTAAATTAAAAAAAAACAACAAAAAACATATTTGCTTCAGCCAATCGTGATCGACCATGTCACGTTGAGGGACTGTGATTGGTTAACATTTCCCCTCACAAGATTCTCCATCTCTCTCGCACAGTATCTCAAAAAGTGGTCCCGTTAAGAAAATCGGTCAATACTCTGATTCCATGAAATCATAAACAGGGTGTCCAGCGAGTACTGTGCCAAACTTTACCAGGCTACTCAGCAGGTCAAAACAAACAAAAAATGTTATATGTAAACGGTCTATCTCGCTTCGTTTTCTGTCTGTCCGTCTGTACGTGATTTTTACATAACTGACCATAACTTTTGAGCGACTTGACGTACCAATATCAAACTTAGTAAATGTATGATGACTAACAGGACCTATCTTTGTATGGAGTATCAAGATTCTGTTTTGTACCATTTCAAAATGGCGGTTTTTATTTTCAACGCTAAATATCTTAAAATCGGTAAATTTTAGAAAAATTATGTAAGAGACAAAAAAGTTGCGAAATTCAATTCAGTTTACGCTAGTATTAAGATTATGATGATCGGACAACTAATAACGAAGAAATTAAAACTTTTCTGTATAAAAACATGGTTCTATAGGACATACTGTCTGAAATATGCATATTTTAAATTGTAAAAATTAAAATTTCTCCATTATTAACTGTCCGATCATCATAATCTTAATACCAGCGTTAATTGAATTAAATTTCGCAACTTTTTTGTCTCGTGTATAATTTTTCTAAAATTTACCGTTTTTAAGATATTTAACTTTGAAAATAAAAAACAGCCGCCAGTTTGAAATGGTAAAAAGCAGAAATTTGATACTCCATACAAAGATAGGTCCTGTTAGTCATCATACATTTACCAAGTTTGATATCAGTATGTCAATAACCAGTTACGTAAAATCACGTACAGGCGGACAGACGGAAGACGAAGCGAGATAGACCATATGTTCAAATAACATTTTTTTTTGTTTTGACCTGCTGAGTAACCTGGTAAAGTTTGTCACAGTACTCGCTCGACACCCTGTATTTAGTTTTATTATTTACTAAAACATGCACAGTTTGCACGGGCAAATTTTTTTCTATACTTTTGTTTCTACTGGGCACTAATTGTTTCCATTCAAGGATTTCAGATGTTTTTCTTTATTTCAGTTTTTGACCAAGAAGAATGATTGCACCTAGTCACAACACTGCTGTCCTACATCCCTTCGATGAGCCCATTCTATAGTCGTAGACAATTTGAACCAAAACAGTTTGTCGACATATTCAGGTTGCTTTAATCTTATCCAAAAAACTCTCGGTCGCCCGGTAATAAGATGAAAAACTTCAGATGAAACCATTTCAGTTGCTACAAAGTTGGTACATGAGCAAGAAATATTATATAAGAGAATATTAGCGCCTCTTTTACAAAAGAGCTATCGATATTAAACTACATTCTTCGAAATAATAATAAAAAATTCGTTGCAGCTTAAACAATAAACCTAATATAGATAAGCTAATTAAAATTTCAAACTTACATTTTTAATAAATCTGCCAACTAATTTTACAGAATATTAAATTCTAAATTCTAAATTCTAATTTACAGAATATTAAATTATCTTAGTTATTTAGTTAGTTGAGTTTGTAAAAGAAATTCATAAAAAATCCGACGATTTCATTTTATTTCCTTTCTTTATCTTTAGCAAAGAATTGCAATACATCTAACTATGTTTATATTGAAGTCACAATCATAAAATAGATCTATTTAAAGACTTCAAAGGTTCAGTAGTGGCTTGTTTGGTTCGGACCCAGGTTAAGAAATTAATTTATTGTTTCACTACTATGACATCATCTGTTTTTGTTGTGTTTCTTACATGCCCATTCATCATTACATACTTCGCAAAAAAGTTTTCTACTTTTGTATATTTTTTCTATATAAGCACAAAAATTATTTAATATCTGTTGTGGTTTCATCAGCTGATACCGAAAAGTATCGTTCAAATCATGAGTGAAAGTGGTCTGCATATTTTCGACCATATAGTCTCGTATATACAATGACGCACTTGTCCTCTCTTGTTTTGTGTTTTTTGTGTATATATATATATATATATATATTACCAGTGAAATGGTACCACTTTACGTCTACTGTAGTGCCCATCTCGATATTGTATAGAGGAAAATACAGAAATGATCTTATAAAGAATATTAATAAATGGAATCAGTCGTGATTTTAAGCTCCAAAACTTACAGGCTGCGATTATTAACAAGTAAAATTATATTCTGAAACGTACTCCAAAGAATTGCGCTTTTGATTTATTATGTTTGCAGTGTAACTATAAACTGAATTAGGCAATCAAATATTTAAAAAAGGAGAAAGTGAATCTTAGTTACGTGATCGGTTTATCATAATAATACAAGGCATAGCCATCTGAGGTTATAGCCCATGAATGTAAATCCTGTTAAACAGCCATTTAAGGTGTAAATGTTTCGTGTTCAGAGTTAGCTAGTTGTCTCTTGGCCCTAAAATGGAACATTAGCATTTAAGACGATTTATTCAGCTTTATATACCTCTACCGTAATGTCTCTGTCCATTCAGTCGTTTCCAGGATTTGCAATATTTTAAAGTGTAGAAGCATGAATTTCACCTGATTTAGCAAAGATTCTTATAAAATATCTCAGTTTACATAGCATAACTGTATTGTATTAAAAAATATAGTATACTTTTTTACTATTAGGTCTTAATTGCTTTTGTCAAAACTTGTTGACTTGGGGGTGAATACGAATTAATACGGTAAAATGTAATAGAGTAAATATATATTAACTTTATTTATTTTTCTGACGTTTGATTTCAGTGACCCTGCGTTCTGAACTCACTTTTATATTGCATTAATACTGAAGAACCGTATTACTGTAACCCTGAATCTGTGTTACTTATTTATTAACTCTATGCTTATACTACTTAAAATCAATAATATATATATTTACTCTCATTAAAATTGGAAATGAAAATCTGTTACGTACCAAAAAGATAATGTTTCACTTACTTATTATATTTTAAATGAACTTAAATTAAAATTAAAATATTTCACCTATATATTAAAAAAAATATTTTCTTAAACAAATCTATATTTTACAGTTACCTACTTCATAAATATAAATAAAAAATGACCAAACATCTTATAAATATTAATTATTTACTGTCACTACACTACCTAATACGAAGTACTATATATATAATCAGTGAAATAGAACCACAGTTCAAAATTACACAATTAGCCACATACATTCTGTGCACGGTGTTGTTGAAGCGAGGAATTGAATCACATCGAAAACCTCATCATTGGCGTTAGGAGCATCTGGAGTCATGTGAAATGCAAGGACGTATCAACAGGCTCTGGATGATGGCGTTAGGAGCATGTGGAGTCATGTGAAATGCAAGGACGTATCAACAGGCTCTGGATGATGGCGTTAGGAGCATGTGGAGTCATGTGAAATGCAAGGACGTATCAACAGGCTCTGGATGATGGCGTTAGGAGCATGTGGAGTCATGTGAAATGCAAGGACGTATCAACAGGCTCTGGATGATGGCGTTAGGAGTATCTGGAGTCATGGGAAATGCAAGGACGTATCAACAGGCGCTGGATGATGGCGTTAGGAGTATCTGGAGTCATGTGAAATGCAAGGACGTATCAACAGGCGCTGGATGATGGCGTTAGGAGTATCTGGAGTCATGTGAAATGCAAGGACGTATCAACAGGCGCTGGATGATGGCGTTAGGAGTATCTGGAGTCATGTGAAATGCAAGGACGTATCAACAGGCGCTGGATGATGGCGTTAGGAGCATGTGGAGTCATGTGAAATGCAAGGACGTATCAACAGGCGCTGGATGATGGCGTTAGGAGCATGTGGAGTCATGTGAAATGCAAGGACGTATCAACAGGCGCTGGATGATGGCGTTAGGAGTATCTGGAGTCATGTGAAATGCAAGGACGTATCAACAGGCGCTGGATGATGGCGTTAGGAGTATCTGGAGTCATGTGAAATGCAAGGACGTATCAACAGGCGCTGGATGATGGCGTTAGGAGTATCTGGAGTCATGTGAAATGCAAGGACGTATCAACAGGCGCTGGATGATGGCGTTAGGAGTATCTGGAGTCATGTGAAATGCAAGGACGTATCAACAGGCGCTGGATGATGGCGTTAGGAGTATCTGGAGTCATGGGAAATGCAAGGACGTATCAACAGGCGCTGGATGATGGCGTTAGGAGTATCTGGAGTCATGTGAAATGCAAGGACGTATCAACAGGCGCTGGATGATGGCGTTAGGAGCATGTGGAGTCATGTGAAATGCAAGGACGTATCAACAGGCGCTGGATGATGGCGTTAGGAGTATCTGGAGTCATGTGAAATGCAAGGACGTATCAACAGGCGCTGGATGATGGCGTTAGGAGTATCTGGAGTCATGTGAAATGCAAGGACGTATCAACAGGCGCTGGATGATGGCGTTAGGAGTATCTGGAGTCATGTGAAATGCAAGGACGTATCAACAGGCGCTGGATGATGGCGTTAGGAGTATCTGGAGTCATGTGAAATGCAAGGACGTATCAACAGGCGCTGGATGATGGCGTTAGGAGCATGTGGAGTCATGTGAAATGCAAGGACGTATCAACAGGCGCTGGATGATGGCGTTAGGAGTATCTGGAGTCATGGGAAATGCAAGGACGTATCAACAGGCGCTGGATGATGGCGTTAGGAGTATCTGGAGTCATGGGAAATGCAAGGACGTATCAACAGGCGCTGGATGATGGCGTTAGGAGTATCTGGAGTCATGTGAAATGCAAGGACGTATCAACAGGCGCTGGATGATGGCGTTAGGAGTATCTGGAGTCATGGGAAATGCAAGGACGTATCAACAGGCGCTGGATGATGGCGTTAGGAGTATCTGGAGTCATGTGAAATGCAAGGACGTATCAACAGGCGCTGGATGATGGCGTTAGGAGTATCTGGAGTCATGGGAAATGCAAGGACGTATCAACAGGCGCTGGATGATGGCGTTAGGAGTATCTGGAGTCATGTGAAATGCAAGGACGTATCAACAGGCTCTGGATGATGGCGTTAGGAGTATCTGGAGTCATGGGAAATGCAAGGACGTATCAACAGGCGCTGGATGATGGCGTTAGGAGTATCTGGAGTCATGTGAAATGCAAGGACGTATCAACAGGCGCTGGATGATGGCGTTAGGAGTATCTGGAGTCATGTGAAATGCAAGGACGTATCAACAGGCGCTGGATGATGGCGTTAGGAGTATCTGGAGTCATGTGAAATGCAAGGACGTATCAACAGGCTCTGGATGATGGCGTTAGGAGTATCTGGAGTCATGTGAAATGCAAGGACGTATCAACAGGCGCTGGATGATGGCGTTAGGAGCATCTGGAGTCATGGGAAATGCAAGGACGTATCAACAGGCTCTGGATGATGGCGTTAGGAGTATCTGGAGTCATGGGAAATGCAAGGACGTATCAACAGGCGCTGGATGATGGCGTTAGGAGTATCTGGAGTCATGGGAAATGCAAGGACGTATCAACAGGCGCTGGATGATGGCGTTAGGAGTATCTGGAGTCATGTGAAATGCAAGGACGTATCAACAGGCGCTGGATGATGGCGTTAGGAGTATCTGGAGTCATGTGAAATGCAAGGACGTATCAACAGGCGCTGGATGATGGCGTTAGGAGCATCTGGAGTCATGGGAAATGCAAGGACGTATCAACAGGCTCTGGATGATGGCGTTAGGAGTATCTGGAGTCATGGGAAATGCAAGGACGTATCAACAGGCGCTGGATGATGGCGTTAGGAGTATCTGGAGTCATGTGAAATGCAAGGACGTATCAACAGGCGCTGGATGATGGCGTTAGGAGTATCTGGAGTCATGTGAAATGCAAGGACGTATCAACAGGCGCTGGATGATGGCGTTAGGAGTATCTGGAGTCATGTGAAATGCAAGGACGTATCAACAGGCGCTGGATGATGGCGTTAGGAGTATCTGGAGTCATGGGAAATGCAAGGACGTATCAACAGGCGCTGGATGATGGCGTTAGGAGTATCTGGAGTCATGGGAAATGCAAGGACGTATCAACAGGCGCTGGATGATGGCGTTAGGAGTATCTGGAGTCATGTGAAATGCAAGGACGTATCAACAGGCGCTGGATGATGGCGTTAGGAGTATCTGGAGTCATGTGAAATGCAAGGACGTATCAACAGGCGCTGGATGATGGCGTTAGGAGTATCTGGAGTCATGTGAAATGCAAGGACGTATCAACAGGCGCTGGATGATGGCGTTAGGAGTATCTGGAGTCATGTGAAATGCAAGGACGTATCAACAGGCGCTGGATGATGGCGTTAGGAGTATCTGGAGTCATGTGAAATGCAAGGACGTATCAACAGGCGCTGGATGATGGCGTTAGGAGTATCTGGAGTCATGGGAAATGCAAGGACGTATCAACAGGCGCTGGATGATGGCGTTAGGAGCATCTGGAGTCATGTCAAATGCAAGGACGTATCAACAGGCTCTGGATGATGGCGTTAGGAGCATGTGGAGTCATGTGAAATGCAAGGACGTATCAACAGGCTCTGGATGATGGCGTTAGGAGTATCTGGAGTCATGTGAAATGCAAGGACGTATCAACAGGCGCTGGATGATGCATGAGGCTGATGATTGTTGATGAGAATTCATTATCATGAAAAGTGAGGACAAAAAATTTATTGCTCCTCTTAAAAAAAAATTAATGGAATGAATTCCAGCCAATCATACAACCAACCAAATGTTCCAGAGAAACATAATTTTTGTGGAAAGAGAGACACATCATGGGTTTTGTATCTATTTATGTAAGATGTTTATTAAAATAGCCAAAACTAAAAAAAATTGAATGGAATAATTTGCATTAAAGTTTACAGTATAGTTTAAATCGAAATAAATTTGTTTGAGAAATAATGATTTAAAGAAACAATAACTATCAAATCATATGTTATACGAGCTCGAAGCTAAGTAATAGTTTGATAGTTGACTCTAACAAATAATTGAAATTGAATAACTTTTCCAAATAAATGTTATACTTGTTGAGACAAAAGATGGTTAATATACAATTTCACCATCAGCCATCATGTCACTGTACTTTAACTGTTTTTTTTAGCAATTTCTGAGTGTAAAATACATGTCATATTTAATATATATCAATAAAATAATAAATTGAATAAATAACAATCATATTTTCCACATAAATTCTTTCTTCATTGGACCGAACAGTGAGAGATGATCGTGGAATGAACATCAAACCCACAGATTTACAAGATTAGCTGAAACTACGCTCCTCCTTAGAGATTTTTGTATGATAAAGTAAAATTTAAAATATTTATTTGTTATAATATATCTTTAGTCTAGGCAATGAATGCTCAAAAAAAGGTATAGAGGGAATTGCATGGATCGCAATTTTTGGCTTTGTAACTTTGTTTGGATTAGTTAGGAGTAAAACATATCAAAAGTCCCCGCCCTTAGCCCTTGAGCCGGCTGGGCTGGAAGAGCCTGAAGGTACAATTTTTTGGGTTTTCCTAAATGGAGTTTTTCGAAAAATTTTTACGAAGACAATACATTCTCCATATACATTGTATAGGGGGGAGAAAGTAAAAATAGAGGTCGACATTAAGGTGGTTGTCAGTTGTATGTCAGTTGGTCAGATATAACTTGTATTGGATCTGTAAAATTTATTATAACGATTATATACAGGGTAAATTTAATTCAGAAAGATGACAAAGAAATACATGTAGGTAGAAGTTACAGTTTACTTTTATATTTACTTTTAGAAGCATTGGTGGATATCAGTAAAATATAGTTCTGAAATATTCCTATTTGAATCAAATGACGGAAATTTTTTTTTCAAAAATTACAAATCCATGAGTGAATTAAAGATTGGTTTGCCAACCAATTACCACATTACGATTTGATCAATCACTTGATTTGGCTTTCTGCTTGATTATTGTGAAATTGTGACATTTCTGCTTCCGCTGCATTTTATACTTCAACAAAAAATACCAAGTAAATACATTTCGGGGTCACAGAATGATTTTCCGACACATATATTTTTCATCCACGCTGGAAGGGAGGTTAAAAATAGCCCTTACCCGCACCGAAATGCGGGCCCTCTACGCCGCGCCCAAGAGAGCAAAGCGACGAGCAGGGGTCTCCAACCTCTGACAGACAGCATCAGTGTCAGAGGCTCGAGTCTCGAGGCGGCTAGGAGCGTACAGTTGTCTGTACGTCTCCTTGGGCATACCTGCTAAAATAAAACCCTCGCGTGCTGTCACCACATCATTGCGATCGACCCGAGCGTCTGCTCATTGCGACATCGCAATGCGTGGCCTCTGTCCCTTTCAGGACTCCGCGCTGCTGTCCCTTTCGGGACTCCTCAGTTGGTGTTCAACCGTTCTTCTGCTGTCCTCGGTTCTGGGGTCACTCGAGACACCCGTCTGTCCTCTTCTGGCGCAGGACGGACATGACAAAGTCAGCCACTGCGTTCCAGCTGACGCTGCCCTGCAGCATCTTCCCCACGATGTTGTCCGGGGTCAGATGACCGCCGACTGAGTCGGCGAGGGCAGTCCGTTCTTCGTCAAAGCGACGGCACACAAAGAAAGTGTGATGCACGTCGTCTCCGTCGTGTCCGAAGTACTTGCACCTGGGCGAGTCGACCTTGCCCATTCGGTGGAGGTACAGACGGAAGTAGCCATGACCTGTCAGGAACTGGGTGAGGTAAAAGTTCACCTCCCCGTGGTCGCGGCAAACCCACGGCTCCAGGTTCCTGATGAGTCGCCATGTCCACCTTCCGGTCGTGTCTTCGTCCCATCGACGCTGCCAGGCGGCCATTGTTTGGCCACGGGCCAGCTCGGCAGCCTCTTCCCGATCCATGTCGGGAGCACGCCCCCAGATGGTCTTCTTCTCTTGCGCCAGCAGGTCGATTGGGATGACACCCGCAATGACCAGCACCGCCGCCTGCGAGACCGTGCGGTACGAGGACGCGACCCTGAGCGCGCCGCGTCTCTGCACCGCCAGCATGCGAGTCCGGTATTTCTTCACCTTCGTCGCATCTGCCCAGATCTCCGCTCCGTAGAGCATGATGGCCTGTGCCGTCGACAGCAACAGCCTTCGTTTCCCCTGACTCGGTCCTCCGATGTTGGCCATCAGTCTTCCGAGGCAGGACGTCACTTCGGCCGCCTTGTCGCACACGCTTCTGATGTGGTCCCAGTAGGTGAGCTTGTTGTCCAGCACCACCCCCAGGTACCTGGCCGTCCTCTGCGTCACGATCACTTCGGTACCCACCCGTATCGGAATGATCGTGGGTATCCGCCTCCTCGTCAGCATGACTATCTCTGTTTTGGAAAGAGCCAGCTGAAGGCCGTGATCGCGCATCCAGCTTTCCACCAGGCGCATGACCTGATTCAGCCTCAATTGGGCCAACTCCGCGTTTCGTTCGGTGATGACCGCCGCCACGTCGTCGGCGTATCTCACGAGGAACGTTCCGTCCGGCATCTCTGTGCGGAGCAAGCTGTCATACGAGACATTCCAGAGATCCGGCCCCAGCACCGATCCCTGGGCTGCCCCAGAGGTGACGGCCCTGGTTACGAAACCCCGGTCCGTCTCGTACATCAGCCGCCGGTCCCTTAGGTAATGTCTCACCATGGCGAGGAGATACCCAGGTAACCTGAATGTTCTTTCCAGTGCGACCAAAATGTCGCACCACCGTGCCGAGTTGAACGCGTTCTTGACATCAAGCGTGACCAGCAGCACGATCGGACGAGCCGCGTGGCACGCCTGATCCGCTCGTGTCACCGAAGCTACGACCTCCGAGATGGCGCTGAGTGTCGAGTGGCCCTCTCTGAACCCGTGTTGTCGGGCCGAGAGGTCCCCTGCCGCTCGCACAGCCTCTCCGATTCTCGGTTTCAACAACCTCTCCATCAGTTTTCCCGCCGTGTCCAGCATGCACAGAGGGCGGTACGACGATGGAGCGTCCGGTGGGCCCCGTTTTTTGCTCAGAAGGACGAGCTTGGCCAGTTTCCAGCGGGATGCGAACACTTCCGCTTTCAAGCAGACGTTGTACATGTCCAGAAGGACCTGAGGGCGGCATTTCGCCACCAGTTTCAGCACCTCTGACGGTACGTTGTCCGGGCCCGGGGCCTTCTTGTTCTTCATGGAGCTGACCGCTCTCTCCAACTCTTGGCGCGTGAACAAAGGGACCTCTTCGGCGATCACCCGCAAAGGGGTGTCGTCTCTGACCCGGTGAACCAGGAACAGTCCGTCCACGATGGTCCGCATCTTCTCAGCCTCCATCGGCACGTACCCGGGTCCCTGCGCGAGTTTCGTCATGTCCAGTTTGTACCCCTGTCCCCAGGGGTCGCTGTTCACGTCCTCGCGCAGTGCGCTCCAGCAGCGCGCCTTGCTTTCTCTGATCGCTTTGACCAGTTCTCTTTTTGCCGCTCTGTACTGGCTCGAACTCTTCGCCACTTCGGGTCTGTCCCGGGAACGCTGGGCTCGCCGCCTGGGTCTCAGGCAGTTTCGCCGCAGCTTGGCGATGCGGTCGGTCCACCAGTACACCGGGCGCTTTTCGGTACGTGCCGACTTGCGGGGCATCGACGCGTCGCAAGCGCGGTGAATGAGGCGCGATGTGGCTTCCATCACTGCCTCCGCGTCCGCCCTGCTTGGCTGGTCGTCCGGCATCTGGGAGATGTCCCCCATGACGTTCTGCAGAGCCTCTGTCAGCCTCCGTTCATCCAATCTCGCCAGGTTCCAGCCGAGCGGGCGCCAGCTGTTGCTGCGATTTTCTTGTCTTCTTTCAGCCAGCTCGAAGGTGATGTATTCGTGATCACTCCCCGAGTAATCACCCATCACCTTCCAGCCGACGATTCGGGAAGCCAGACCTTCCGATGCCAGGGTCACGTCGGGGATCGATTCCCCGAATCCCGGCCTCCGGTAGGTTGGCGTGTCCCCCTCGTTCATTGTCAGCAGCCCCAGCCTGGATGCCATCTCCAACAGCAACCTTCCTCGGGTGTCTGTATGTGGTATCCCCCACTCTCTCGCTCTGGCGTTGAAGTCGCCGGCCAGGAGACACGGACCGGCGATCGCTCGGATCGCGTCCTCCATTGCCGCGAATTTTCGCCGTTCCCACTTCTTTCGATGGGGAGCACGCGCGGGTCGGGCACCCAAAGCGCAGCCCATCCTGTGCGGTCAGGGAACCATAGTGGACCTTTAGCCCTGTGAGGCTCGCTCACGAAGACGAGTGATATCCCCGTCTCCCGAACGATTTGGTCCACCAGGGAGCTTGCCGCGATGCTCCCGTTTAGGTTTCCCTGGATGACCCTCAGCATCCGCGCCTGTCAGTCTTCTTTGAGACCAAAAGGTCTCTGAAGGTCCGCCAAGCGCCGGAGCCTTGGACATGATCTGACGGTCGGCCGTCGGTTGCCTTCTTGCAGGCCTCGCACGAGAGTGCCTGGCTACAAGCGGGCGACTTGTGCCCGACACCACCACATTTCCAGCATGCCTCGCTGCGGTCCGGACCTTTGCACTCTCGTCGAGTGTGGCCGTACTCCAAACAGCGGAAGCATCGTGGGATCTCTACTCGAGTTCGCACTCGGCAGACAACCCACCCGACCTTGACCTTGCCCCTTTGCATGAGCTTCTGGCCGCTTGAGGCGTCGAGATCGACGACCGTCAGCCCCTGCTCACGGGCGTAGGGTTTGGTCAGGAAGACCTTGAAGTCTCCCGCCTCCTGGCCCAACTCCCGCTTCAGAGCGACACTCACATCGCCCGATGTGGAGCACGAATCGAGATCCATGATCTCCACACGCAGACGAGGGGCGACGCTCTTGAGCTTGTCGCCGGCGCTGAGCGCCGACTTCACCGACTCGGCAAATCGGGTCTGACCACGGCCAGAACCCAGCTCGATGAGCACGCCGCCGTCGTTGGTCCTGCGGAGTCTGCGGACCTCCACACCCGACTGCTCGGGTTGGACGTCCCTCCGCAGCTTCCCAACGACGTCAGCGTAGGAGTGACCTTGCCCCGGTTTGATGATGAGGACGTGCCTCATCTTCGCCCCAGAGCCGGTCGCCCTCGGCTTATTTGCCCTTGCAGGGACACCGCGAGGGGGCGCCTCTTGGGTGGCAGCACGCCTCTTCTTATCCCTCCTCCGGGCGGACTTTGACTTCACCTGAGTGAAGCCATCACCCGCCGTTTTCGGGGGATCGGGCGCTTTCTGTGGGCCCGAAGCTTTGGTGCCCCCACCCGCAGCTGCAGGCGTCTGGGCACCCTTCGGCTTCCCACCATTCCTCTTCTTCGGAGGAGAAGTCATAGAAGACTTTTCCTCCGTCTTCTTCACCTCCCTCGGCGTCGGGGGGAGCATCTGGGGTGAAGTCATAGTATACCTCTCCATCCCAGACTTCTGCACCACCTCCGGCGTCGAGAAGGACGTTTTGTTCCGCTTTTTGGGCGGTGACTTTTTGAACACTCTTTCGACGACCCGGCGTTCAGCCTGGAGGGCTTTCAGCCGGACCGTCCGTGTCCCCTTCATGACGCTGACGGCTTCCTCGATCTTGGCGACGGCCGTCCGAACACCATTGCTGATGTTCTTCTGGATGGCCATCGCATCGCGGTTCAGCTCCAGCGCCGCTACAATCTCAGAGATGGACTCGTCCCCCGCCAGGTCGCAGTCGTCGACCTGGCTTCGAACGATGACCAACTCCGAGTCACTCGGCCCGAGAGGCGGTGATTCGTCCCACGGGCTTCTCGGATGCTGCCGCTTCTGATCTCCGTCATTCTTTGGAGTCTCAGTCTCCATGGCCACCGTCTCCGCCGATGGCCCAACCGCCATAGCTTCGGGCACCGACTTCGAGGCGTCGGCCCTGGAGTTCGGGGACTGGGGGAGGCGCACCGACCACCAGTGCCTTCCCTCCCCCTGCATCTTCCGACTTTGGAGCCCCTCCGGAATTCGGAGGGGTCCTCTTCAACCTTGAGCTCCGTCCGAAGGGCGACGGGTCACCCCCCGATCCAGAGCTCAGAACTCTCTTCTCGCTCGCCTGATTCATTGCCATCGTGCTTCTGATCGATCTCAAAAATAAGAACAATCAAACAAACCAAATCATCAAAATTCCGTTGGGTCTTTTGGTTTCCCGGTCAAAGGGAGCATTGCCAATCGCCCCAAGTGTTTTCCACGGCTAGACTGACAGACGTCAGTCAAACCTCCTCGGACACCCGTCACCCGCCTAGCACAGTCGCAGGATCAGGAATATGCCCATGGTTCTTAAAACCGCTTTCGGCAATTTTGATACACTGCTTTCAGCGTGGCGGGGGTGCTTACTTGCAGCGGCCACCTGCTGAGGCCAATTCGACCTCAGCAGCTCCTCTAGTTTTGGCTCGGAGTTCACAGAAGCGGCATGTCCCCACTAAGCGTCCCACCAAGCACCCCGAACAGAGTACAAGGGGGAGGGCTCAACCCCAGGCGTGTGTAAGAGCTCAGCACCGGGGCCATCGCCTACAAAAAAGAAAGCCAATAAAAATGATTTTCTCCTCAAACTCTTGGATCCATCGTCTGATGAAGTCAAACACTCAAGGGTATAGAGGGAATTGCATGGATCACAATTTTTGACTTTGTAACTTTGTTTGGACTAGTTAGGAGTAAAACATATCAAAAGTCCCCGCCCTTAGCCCTTGAGCCGGCTGGGCTGGAAGGGTCTAAAGGTACAATTTTTTGTTTTTTCCTAATTATCTTGAAAACTATCAACTTTTAGTATTCCCTATTAAATTTGAAAATTAAAGAAAATTAATTTTAAAATTTAATAGGGAATAATAAAAGTTTATAGTATTCAAGATAATTAGGAAAAAACAAAAAAATGTACCTTTAGGCCCTTCCAGCCCAGCCGGCTCAAGGGCTAAGGGCGGGGACTTTTGATATGTTTTACTCCTAACTAGTCCAAACAAAGTTACAAAGTCAAAAATTGTGATCCATGCAATTCCCTCTATACCCTTTCGTTGCCTGGACTACTTTTCTTTAAAACAGAATAACTATAAGACCCACACATACCCTTGAGTGTTTGACTTCATCAGACGATGGATCCAAGAGTTTGAGGAGAAAATAATTTTTATTGAATTTATTTTTTGTGGGTGATAATTATTTTAAATCGACCCGACGTAAAATATGTCGGAAAATCGTTCTGTGACCCCGAAATGTATTAACTTGGTATTTTTTGTTTAAGTTTAAAATACAGCGGAAGCAGAAATGTCACAATTTCACAATAATTAACCAGAAAGCCAAATCAAGTGATTTATCAGATCGTTTTTCATTCACCCATGGATTTGTAATGTTTGAAAAAAAAATTCCGTCATTTGATTCAAATAAGAATATTTCAGAACTATATTTTACTGATATCCACCAATGCTTCTAAAAGTAAATATAAAAGTAAACTGTAACTCCTACCTACATGTATTTCTTTGTCATCTTTCTGAATTAAATTTACCCTGTATATAATCGTTATAATAAATTTTACAGATCCAATACAAGTTATATCTGACAACCAACTAACATACAACTGACAACCACCTTAATGTCGACCTCTATTTTTACTTTCTCCCCCTATACAATGTATATGTAGAAAGTATTGTCTTCGTAAAAATTTACGAATTTGAGTTGTTAGTGGATATATTCGTTTTGGTGCTCCCTGAATCCATAAAAGTGGTTTTTGGCATGGTGGCTGTCTCTGCGCGCGCGCGTGTGTGTGTGTGTGTGTGTGTGTGTATGTGTGTGTGTGTGTGTGTATGAATGTGTGTGTGGATGTAAACAAAGCTAGAGACTGCACCAGTGGTCCGATTTTCATTAAATTTGGCATGTAGGTATCAAGCCGTGGTATCTCCAGGTATAATTTTAATTTTATTTTAATTTTTGATTTTTAAGGGTAATTACCCCAAAAAAACCCATAAAAGATTACTAAAATCCAAATTTCTCAAAAACGGCTCTAACGATTTTGAGAAAATCTAAAAATTTCATGGTTCTTAGTGGTTAAGATGACAAACACAATTACACCAGTAGGGTACGCAGCGATATAGAACCGGAAACAAGATGGCGGCCGTTTCCCGCCAAAACGTGACGTCACCGGAAACAAGATGGCGGAGCCGTTTCCCGCCAAAACACATAACCTCACTCTTTTCCCGCCAAAACACATAACCTCACTCTTTTCCCGCCAAAACACATAACCTCACTTTCGGTTGCCGCTAAAATACATAACCTTACTTTTGTTTCCCGCCAAAATACATAACCTATACCCATAGAGTATAACCTCCTTACAGTACATAGAGTGCTATAATATTACGTCACGCTACCTCTATTACATACGTATTTGCATACGTACTTCCTATGTCATGCTACCGTGGCGGTGGCGGTGGCGAGAACAAGCGAGCGAACAACACTGCACTAAACACCACATTGCGTTCAAGACTGACTCACTAGTTATCGACAGGAAGTATGGTATCCTGTTTGGTGGTTTCGTTGACTGATAAGCTATTTGTTCTTGCTGTGCGGTCCCCCGTCCCCCGCCCCCCTGTACCAGTGTTGGCAACTGTAGACAGTGAAAACATTAATATTTATAACACTATATGTTATGTCACATTATCCCCCTAAAGTGTAGTTAATCACATAGAGTATTAAAAGACATGTGTATACCGGGTATGTTACATTAGTCCTTTGTAATATTATATGAAATTCTACTTAAAATTAAATAACTTTGGAATGGCTTAGTTAATATAGCTAAAATTTGGTATTTAGGTACTTCTTCCGCCTTTTCCAAAACCTTACACCCCCTCTCACCCCACCCCACCCCCTCTTTTTCTTCTTTTTCTTCTCAAATTTGACAAAAAATACCTAAAAATGCTGATATCTCGAAAACGGTTGGTCCTACGTCATTTTTGAGGCCAAAAATCACCTACTACGTAGTGTAGGTGCCCCCCAGGCGGTACTGACACATATGACAGGTCTTAACTAGGATGTTGCGGGTTGCATCCTGAAAAATGAAGGGGCAATTATCATGTAAAAACTTAAAATTTAATAACTCAGGAACTACTTGACCGAATTTAATGAAACTTGGTATGTGGGCACTTGTTAACTTCTACTACAATTTAAATCATACTTAAACCCTGTAGTGCGGGTGAGCATCTAGATAATTGAAGGCGCTATATTAAAAAATTTAATATCTTAAGAACTAGTTGATGGATATTGATGTAACTTGATGTATAGGTACATGTCAACTTATGCTAAGGCTTAAACTGGGTGATGCGGGTTGCATCACAGAAATTGAAGGGGTAAAAAATAAAATGCTATATCTCAGAAACTAATTATTGAATTTTAATTAAAACTTGTATATGGGTATATTTGAGTCTTTGCTACCTTAGTCTGTACTTTTTTATCATATATTGAGGTATTAAGACATTAATGTAAATATTAATGGGAAAATTAACATTTATTGGCCATAAAGGGAAATGGATATTTAATAATTAACTTTGCTTTTGTAGCTTTTAATGGTTGTCCTTTTGATTTGTGTAGTCAGTTTACTAGCATTGACATGTGTAGTTGTTCCTTTGATTTAAGTAGTTAACTTATTAATATGTATAGTTGTTCTTTTGGATTGGGTAGTTAGCCTCCTTGTATTAACATGTACAGTTGCTCTTTTGACTTGTGTAGTTACCGATTTCTGTACGGTACGTACTACCTCATATACCTGTTACCATTAGCTCAGTTTGTCATTCTGCTCTAGACTTTTGTTCAGTGTAGACATTCTTTGCTCTGCTCCTGATATTGAGATAACATACTAACTTTTGAGTTGCATAAATTTAAGTATACTTTTAAATCTGACTTTTTATAATCTTTGGTTGGTGTATTTGCCTGATTTTATTAATAGTTGTATTTGTTTTTATTAACTTTAAATAATGCAGTCTGTCTGGAGTTCTCCAACTAAGGAACCAATTGTTTTTATTGGCGAAGAACAGACTTATAATAGAAAATTTAGACTGTATGGGCTTAGTACTACTTTTAAGTTTACTAAGCCTCCTAAAGGCGTGAGTGAGTTTGACTGGATACGTAAAGGGCTTGATAAAATAGTTGAAAGGGAGAAATCTAAAGCTTCTCCTACAGACTATCTTGGCTTTAAACTAATGTCTATCAATTTGAAAAGTAAGGAACCGGGGTATACTAACATGCGGCTAGCTTCTGAAGTAACTAGTAATGACATTTGGCAGATTTTTGGGGGAATACTTCAAAGTAACTCTGGAAACATTACTTCATCTGATACTTTTAGAGTAGATGTTTCAAGGGTAAATGTCCCTGTAGGAAAAGGTAGAGTAAGGCCTGGACTCTATAATACTTTTAAGGAAGAGTGTAAGGCAAGGCGTGGTATAGTTGTCATTAATAACAGAGATAACCTATGTCTCCCTAGAGCTTTAGTGGTAGGCAAGGCTTATGCTAAAAATGATCCCCAAATCTATGCTTTTCGTAAGGACAAAGGATTGAGGCAGACCTTAAGAGCTAAGAAACTTATGGCTAAGTCTCAAGTTGAAATACCAGAGGGAGGAGCTGGCATCCCTGAATTAGAGAAATTCCAGGCCCATCTTAAAAAGTATAGAATAATAGTTTATAATTATGATAGTAAAGGTAGAGAAGTATATTTTGCCGGTGGAAATGATGATGCAAAATTTAAAATTAACCTATTGTTTCATGATGGTCACTACAATGTCATTACTAATTTAACTGCTGCATTCGTATGTAACTATTTTTGTGAAGCTTGTCATTTTCCCTATGACCATAAGGGTGCGCATAGGTGTACAAATTGCTGTTCTTCCTGTCATTCTATTTCCCCACCTTGTAAGCTTGAACATGGAGGCATAACATGCCGGTTTTGCAAACGCTTTTTTAAGAATGAACGGTGTTTTATAGCTCACCAAGGGCAGATTTGTAAGACTATACAGCTTTGCCAACATTGTAAAAAGCTAGTTTTCCCGACTAAACGTAAAGATGTTCATGTTTGTGGAGAGGTTTATTGTAAGCCATGTGGTGCTTTTAAAGATCCCAAACATCAGTGCTATATACAAGTTGACCGGAGAAGTCCAAAGAACCGAGACTTTCTCTTTATTTTCTTTGATTTTGAAACAAGACAGGATGAAGTCTTGGCCTCAGATCCTAGTAAAAATGTTCACAAGGTTAACTTATGTGTGTCTCAACAGTATTGTTTCAAGTGTATCAATGGAGGAGAGTGTGAAATTTGCTCAGAGAGACAAAAAGTATTTGAAAAAGACCCTGTTAAGGAGTTTATGAACTATGTAATGACAGTGAGGAAACAGTTTAAACATGTTTGTGTAATCGCCCATAATGGACAGGGATTTGATTTTCAGTTTATTTTAAAGTATATCATAGAAGAAACCAAGTTTACACCAAACATCACTCCCCGGGGAACAAAATTGATACTAATTGAAGTAGATAACGTAAGGTTTGTTGATTCATTGAGTTATTTTCCTATGTCTCTTTCTGCTCTCCCTAAAGCTTTTGACCTACCTCCCGAGAAAAAGAAGGGTTACTTCCCACACTTGTTCAACACTCTTGCTAATCAAAATTATGTGGGCCCTATGCCTGACAAAAAGTACTATTGCCCTGAGACCATGTTTGAGAAACATTACAATGACTTTGAGAAATGGTATGATGAAAGAGTAGCTGAAAATTATGTGTTTGATTTTAAAAAGGAAATCTTGGAGTACTGCATCTCAGATGTTGAAATCTTGGCTCAAGCCTGTATTAAATTTAGAGCCTTACTTCTTGAACAGTGTAATGTAGACCCATTTCTAGAATCAATCACTATAGCAAGTGCATGTAACTTGGTTTTTCGCCGTAACTTTCTAAAACCAAACACAATTGGCTTGATACCTAAAAATGGTTATAGACTAACTGACAATCAATCAGCATTGGCTTTACAATGGTTAACTTGGGAAGAGGAAAGGCGCGGGGTAAAAATTCAACATGCAGGCAGAGGGAGAGAAGTCAAAATTAAGGGGTTGAAAGTCGATGGGTTTGATGGGAAGAATATTTATGAATTTCATGGGTGTTATTGGCATGGATGCCCCAAATGTTATCCCTACAACAGAGAGGCTCCTTTGAAGGAGGATCCCTCTGATACTTTACATTTGCGTTATGAGAAAACCAAATCTAAAATTGAGAAGCTTGGGGAAGTTGTAGAGATGTGGGAGTGTGACTTTAACAATTTAAAGAAAGAACACAAACTAAATCATTTGGATAAACTTTCTATTCTAAACACTTTACCATTAAATGCTAGAGATGCATTCTTTGGGGGTAGGACAGACAATATAAAACCATATTACAAGTGTAAAGAGGGAGAGACAATCCAGTATGTAGATGTTTGCTCTTTGTACCCATATGTAAATAAATATTGTAAATATCCTGTAGGCCATCCAAAGATTTACATTGGAAATAAAGAATGCTTAGAAAGAGGTCTTGAAGTGGACGGTTTAATGAAATGTAAGATCTTACCTCCTTTCAATCTTTATCATCCTGTACTCCCGGCTAAAATGAATGACAAGTTAATGTTTGTACTATGTAGGACTTGTGAGGAAACTTCAAATCAAGGTGATTGTGTTCATGAGTGTGAGGAGAGAGCTTTAGTGGGTACCTGGACTATGGATGAAATTAGAAAAGCAGTAGAAAAAGGCTATGTAATATTAGACATGTATGAACTGTGGGAGTATCAGATGGTGACTTTTGAGGAAGCAGGGTTGTTTACTGATTTTATAAATAAATTTCTAAAGTTAAAACAAGAGGCATCAGGGTTTCCAGAATGGTGTAAAACTGAAGAAGACAAAGACTTGTATGTTTCCAAGTTCTTAGAGCATGAAGGGATTCAATTGGAAAAGGACAAAATTATTAAGAATGGGGGCTTGAGATCACTTGCGAAGCTTATGCTAAATTCATTTTGGGGAAAATTTGGACAAAGAGAGAACATGGAAAAAACTTCACTTGTTAGAAACTCTAAGGATTTATTTGCATTGTGTACTCAGCTTGGAAGTGTAGTTAGATTTATTGAAGCTATTAATGAAGAAGTAGTATTAGTCAACTGGAAAAACTTAGATGAGGCTAGGGAGACATTGAAAACTGTTAATGTTGTAATTGCAGCCTACACTACAGCTCATGCCAGATTGAAATTATATGAATATTTAGAAGCTTTAGGAGACCAGGTCTTATACTATGATACTGACAGTTGTATTTATTACTTCCGGGAAGGTTTGTACAGAGTTCCTACAGGAGATTACCTTGGGGAAATGACAGATGAACTTGTAGAGTATGGCCCAGGCTCATATATAACTGAGTTTGTCTCTGGGGGACCTAAAACCTATGCCTATCTTGTCTGGTCAACTAACAAGCAAGCCCTTGTCTCAGTCTGTAAAATAAAGGGTTTAACATTGAATTTAAAAACATCTAAATTACTAAACTTTAAGACATTGAAAGATATGGTTCTCAGCGAAGTTCCTCAAATTATAGAAATTCATGAGAGTAGAATTAGGAGAACTAAAGACAAAAATGTTGTAACTACCAATGAAACAAAAATGTTTAAAATCACAGGACCTAAGAGGAAAATAGTTGAAGACAACGATACAGTGCCGTTTGGATATAAATTACAAAAACTCACCTAGTCCCACTATGGCTTGTAGCACTTTTTTATATTTCAAATCTATATATTAATAATATACCCGGTCGTCATTACCACATGCACAAGGAAATAGTAAAAGATCATTTTTTGAGTATTGATCCATGAGCTGCTACAGACCTCAGTGTGGCGGAAGTGGAGGTGGTAGTGGTTAATCGCTCTCTCATTGGTCAGAATATATTGTTCTGTGATTGGTTATTAATAGATGTCCTCCTTTCTGATTGGTTGAGAGATTTGAGGTCTTAAAACTTTTTCCCTCAACTCATTCTCTTACTTGCTCCTGTGCCGGTAAGATGTCCCTGTGTTACTTTGCTCTTTGATATTGCATAACCTCACTTTTGTGTAACATAACCTTACTTTTTGTTACATAACCTCACTTTTATACTTGAAAATGTCTAGCCTTACTGCGTTTGTATTTAACAACCAACCAGTTACTGTCCTCTTTGATTGTGAAAATAGCCCATGGTTTAAGGGTAAAGATGTAGCCGAAATATTAGGATATTCAAATTTAAAAAGGGCCTTACAAATGCGTGTTAATGATCGTTACAAGAAAAATCTGGCCTTTATAGTTGGGACACGATTTGTGTCCCAACCGAATCTGAGCGATTTTGGTGGGACCAAACCTGTTTCGCATCATAAAGGCTTAGAAATTTACATATCTGAGCCCGGATTATATGAATTGATATTTTCATCAAAGTTACCCTCAGCGAATGACTTCAAATATTGGGTATTTGAAGAAGTCTTACCTTCTATTAGAAAACGTGGAGAATATAAAATAAGACAGGAAAATACTGAACTATCTCAGCTATTTGTAAAGGCTATTCAAAATAACCAACAGCTAGCTCTTGTAAATAACCAGCTAGAAGCTAGTAAAGTTGAGCTAGAAACTATTAATGAAACTTTGAGAAAATCTCTGTCTGAACAGGCACCACGCATTGCGGTGGTGCCTGAGGATGACGAGTTGAAGCATGTATTTTGTGTACTTGTTAAAGATACTCTTCTTGACATGTATGGAGTTTGCGAATACAAATGTATTCGTACTGAAAAAAGAAACTTTAATTATGCTTTGAAAAAAGCAAAGGAAGAAGGGTTTGAGATATGTTTTTTTAGAGAAAATGTACCTAATGGTATAAATATCTTGAACAGAGCTAAGGAAGTAATGTGCAGATATGGTATGCACTATGACTCTGCATATAATTGCATCCTTACCTCTCATAACTTTGTAAATATTATTGAACATGTATTAGATCATGAGTAATATAAAAAACCCCACTGTGTGAATGTGAGTGTGTATGTGAGAAGTTAGTAAGGCTGAGTCTTGAAAGCTTCTGTTCTGTGGACAGACACCCACATTTTGGCTGGGCTAATCCCTGGTAAGTCCATATGTGGATGGCGGGTTGGCTTAGTTGCCGTAGAAAATGATTTCCCGCGTCTGCCACAGACAAGGGCCTAGTAGATTGTGGCGCCTAGATCCGAGGAGGATCTAGGCTACACCTTTGAACAGCCCGGTGTGAATGTGATGAAGGGCCTAGTAGACTGTGGCGCCTAGATCCGAGGAGGGTCTAGGCTACACCTTTGAACAGCCCGGTGTGTATGGAGGTCACTGGCGCGGTGTAAAAACCCGTAAACCTGAATGGTGTGTGAATGTAGGGCAAAGTTAATAGTCTGGCTCAGAACTTGGCTGGGTCATTCAATTAATATGCCCTGTGGGATATTGTTAGATTTCAAAGATAATGAGTAGCTCTCTCACTAAGCTTTATTGGGTTTGTAGAATGTAAAATCAATTGTTTGAGTCAAAAAATACAAAAATCCTCTGTTTGTCTAAGTAAATGGAGGGGTTATTAGCCAAAATGAAAGGACATAGTCCAAGTAAATGGCTAAATACCTCATACATAATGAACAGACCAACAGAGGACCAAAAAAAATCTATTAGTGTGAGAGATAGAGCTTATAATTCTATCCTCACCCCAGAGGTTAGGCCTACAGGGGATGCTCTGGGTTAACAAAAAGAGCGCGCCGAGGCCCCTACGGCATAGCCATAAAGGCTTACCGTGGTGTGGAAACGTGGGCCCTAAAAATTTGTTGACTTAGAAGAGTTCAGTTAAAGTTATTGTGGGATGGCTTTAGATATTGCTTTTCTGAAAAGAGCACTGAAACGGTGCTCTCTTCAATGTGTGTTTGCATATGCGTTTGCGTTTGCATGTTTGTTTGCGTTTGCATATGTGTTTGTATGTGTGTTTACGTTTGCATTGCGTTTGCTTTGTGTATGCTTTACGTTTTTATTGTGTTTGTATTGCGTTTGTAAGTGCGTTTGCGTTTGCGTGACGCGTTTGTGTATGCTTTGCGTTTGCTTTACGTATGCTTTGCGTTTGTTTGCATATGCGTTTGCATGTGAGTTTGCGTTTACGTGATGTGTTTGCGTATGCTTTGTGTTTGCTTTACGTATGCTTTGCGTTTGTTTGCATAAGCGTTTGCATGTGAGTTTGCGTTTACGTGATGCATTTGCGTGATGCGTTTGTGTATGCTTTATGTTTATTTTTACCTAACTTGACCATGAAAACCTCGTGTATCAGACGGGGTTGAGAGATAATGAAAAATTGTCTATTGTCAGTTTATGATCATGTAAAGGAGAAAAATATCATTCCCCCTTAAACTATCAAATATATTTATTTATTAATGAACCATACTTGTGTTGTCACTTAATGTTTTCATCTATCCCCAGACGAGTTCGTTTCTGACTCGAACTGAACCAATAGGGTTGCAGTTTTCCGACTTGTTGACTCGTTAGGATCCGAGTTCGTGTAAGTTCGGTAATCTCCGTATGAGTTCGTGTCTAACTCGGATTATGTCATGACGGCCAACCGGTAGTTATCGTGTTTCATATGGACCGGAAGTAGAGAGCACCGAATCGGTGCTCTCTTTGATTATCGTATATTTTACAGTGTTTGACTGAAATCACTTGGCATCAGCAATAACAGCAATACTAATTAATATTTCATTGGTGGCTTCAATGCCAAGTCTCGGTCAAACCTAACTTAACCTGACCTATTTTAAACCTAACTTAACCTGACCTATTTTAAACCTAACTCAACCTGACCTCTTTTAACCTAACCTAACCTAACCTAACCTAACCTAACCTAACCTAAGCCTTTATTATGCAATAAGGGGTGGGCCCCAATTTGGGTCCCACCTATATTAGCTAGATTTTTCTTATAACGATCACTAACATGCATTTGTAAGGCCTTTTGTCCCAAGTCTCAGTCAAACCTAAAACCTGACCTATTTTAAACCTAACTTAACCTGACTATTGGATTTTATTTAAAACATTTATTATAGATAAATTCTTTTATACTATACTACTTAGAGGCAAAACTCCATTGGTAGATAGACTCATATGAGCCAGGTTCTTTAGCAAGTACTGTATGAGATTAGATATTCAAAGAGAGCACCAGAGATGCTGGTATTTGATTAAAGGTAGGTAGGAAGGTTAAAGGTAAATTGAGATTGCTATGAAGGTATTTTGTACTATAATAAAGGATCGTTTGAGACACAACAACTCAACATTTACAATTGATTATAAGATAAAAACACATTTATTACACTATATACCTAACAATACTGTTACAATTTCAAGTAATTTATTACTCCATAAGACTCAATGTTAAATATACTCTCCATAAGAGCCCATGTTAAATCTATTCTCCATAAGAGCCCATGTTAAATCTATTCCCCATAAGAGCCCATGTTGGCGGTCAAGCGCTGGCATTACTACTCGTGCCGGTAAGACGTCCCTGCGTTACTTTGCTCTTTGATATTGCATAACCTAACTTTTATACTTGAAAATGTCTAGTCCTAACTTGAGCTGACTATTGAATTTTAATTAAAATTGATATATGGGAACATTTCAGTCAAACACTGTAAAATATACGATAATCAAAGAGAGCACCGATTCGGTGCTCTCTACTTCCGGTCCATATGAAACACGATAACTACCGGTTGGCCGTCATGACATAATCCGAGTTAGACACGAACTCATACGGAGATTACCGAACTTACACGAACTCGGATCCTAACGAGTCAACAAGTCGGAAAACTGCAACCCTATTGGTTCAGTTCGAGTCAGAAACGAACTCGTCTGGGGATAGATGAAAACATTAAGTGACAACACAAGTATGGTTCATTAATAAATAAATATATTTGATAGTTTAAGGGGGAATGATATTTTTCTCCTTTACATGATTATAAACTGACAATAGACAATTTTTCATTATCTCTCAACCCCGTCTGATACACGAGGTTTTCATGGTCAAGTTAGGTAAAAATAAACATAAAGCATACACAAACGCATCACGCAAATGCATCACGTAAACGCAAACTCACATGCAAACGCTTATGCAAACAAACGCAAAGCATACGTAAAGCAAACACAAAGCATACGCAAACACATCACGTAAACGCAAACTCACATGCAAACGCATATGCAAACAAACGCAAAGCATACGTAAAGCAAACGCAAAGCATACACAAACGCGTCACGCAAACGCAAACGCACTTACAAACGCAATACAAACACAATAAAAACGTAAAGCATACACAAAGCAAACGCAATGCAAACGTAAACACACATACAAACACATATGCAAACGCAAACAAACATGCAAACGCAAACGCATATGCAAACACACATTGAAGAGAGCACCGTTTCAGTGCTCTTTTCAGAAAAGCAATATCTAAAGCCATCCCACAATAACTTTAACTGAACTCTTCTAAGTCAACAAATTTTTAGGGCCCACGTTTCCACACCACGGTAAGCCTTTATGGCTATGCCGTAGGGGCCTCGGCGCGCTCTTTTTGTTAACCCAGAGCATCCCCTGTAGGCCTAACCTCTGGGGTGAGGATAGAATTATAAGCTCTATCTCTCACACTAATAGATTTTTTTTGGTCCTCTGTTGGTCTGTTCATTATGTATGAGGTATTTAGCCATTTACTTGGACTATGTCCTTTCATTTTGGCTAATAACCCCTCCATTTACTTAGACAAACAGAGGATTTTTATATTTTTTGACTCAAACAATTGATTTTACATTCTACAAACCCAATAAAGCTTAGTGAGAGAGCTACTCATTATCTTTGAAATCTAACAATATCCCACAGGGCATATTAATTGAATGACCCAGCCAAGTTCTGAGCCAGACTATTAACTTTGCCCTACATTCACACACCATTCAGGTTTACGGGTTTTTACACCGCGCCAGTGACCTCCATACACACCGGGCTGTTCAAAGGTGTAGCCTAGACCCTCCTCGGATCTAGGCGCCACAGTCTACTAGGCCCTTCATCACATTCACACCGGGCTGTTCAAAGGTGTAGCCTAGATCCTCCTCGGATCTAGGCGCCACAATCTACTAGGCCCTTGTCTGTGGCAGACGCGGGAAATCATTTTCTACGGCAACTAAGCCAACCCGCCATCCACATATGGACTTACCAGGGATTAGCCCAGCCAAAATGTGGGTGTCTGTCCACAGAACAGAAGCTTTCAAGACTCAGCCTTACTAACTTCTCACATACACACTCACATTCACACAGTGGGGTTTTTTATATTACTCATGATCTAATACATGTTCAATAATATTTACAAAGTTATGAGAGGTAAGGATGCAATTATATGCAGAGTCATAGTGCATACCATATCTGCACATTACTTCCTTAGCTCTGTTCAAGATATTTATACCATTAGGTACATTTTCTCTAAAAAAACATATCTCAAACCCTTCTTCCTTTGCTTTTTTCAAAGCATAATTAAAGTTTCTTTTTTCAGTACGAATACATTTGTATTCGCAAACTCCATACATGTCAAGAAGAGTATCTTTAACAAGTACACAAAATACATGCTTCAACTCGTCATCCTCAGGCACCACCGCAATGCGTGGTGCCTGTTCAGACAGAGATTTTCTCAAAGTTTCATTAATAGTTTCTAGCTCAACTTTACTAGCTTCTAGCTGGTTATTTACAAGAGCTAGCTGTTGGTTATTTTGAATAGCCTTTACAAATAGCTGAGATAGTTCAGTATTTTCCTGTCTTATTTTATATTCTCCACGTTTTCTAATAGAAGGTAAGACTTCTTCAAATACCCAATATTTGAAGTCATTCGCTGAGGGTAACTTTGATGAAAATATCAATTCATATAATCCGGGCTCAGATATGTAAATTTCTAAGCCTTTATGATGCGAAACAGGTTTGGTCCCACCAAAATCGCTCAGATTCGGTTGGGACACAAATCGTGTCCCAACTATAAAGGCCAGATTTTTCTTGTAACGATCATTAACACGCATTTGTAAGGCCCTTTTTAAATTTGAATATCCTAATATTTCGGCTACATCTTTACCCTTAAACCATGGGCTATTTTCACAATCAAAGAGGACAGTAACTGGTTGGTTGTTAAATACAAACGCAGTAAGGCTAGACATTTTCAAGTATAAAAGTGAGGTTATGTAACAAAAAGTAAGGTTATGTTACACAAAAGTGAGGTTATGCAATATCAAAGAGCAAAGTAACACAGGGACATCTTACCGGCACAGGAGCAAGTAAGAGAATGAGTTGAGGGAAAAAGTTTTAAGACCTCAAATCTCTCAACCAATCAGAAAGGAGGACATCTATTAATAACCAATCACAGAACAATATATTCTGACCAATGAGAGAGCGATTAACCACTACCACCTCCACTTCCGCCACACTGAGGTCTGTAGCAGCTCATGGATCAATACTCAAAAAATGATCTTTTACTATTTCCTTGTGCATGTGGTAATGACGACCGGGTATATTATTAATATATAGATTTGAAATATAAAAAAGTGCTACAAGCCATAGTGGGACTAGGTGAGTTTTTGTAATTTATATCCAAACGGCACTGTATCGTTGTCTTCAACTATTTTCCTCTTAGGTCCTGTGATTTTAAACATTTTTGTTTCATTGGTAGTTACAACATTTTTGTCTTTAGTTCTCCTAATTCTACTCTCATGAATTTCTATAATTTGAGGAACTTCGCTGAGAACCATATCTTTCAATGTCTTAAAGTTTAGTAATTTAGATGTTTTTAAATTCAATGTTAAACCCTTTATTTTACAGACTGAGACAAGGGCTTGCTTGTTAGTTGACCAGACAAGATAGGCATAGGTTTTAGGTCCCCCAGAGACAAACTCAGTTATATATGAGCCTGGGCCATACTCTACAAGTTCATCTGTCATTTCCCCAAGGTAATCTCCTGTAGGAACTCTGTACAAACCTTCCCGGAAGTAATAAATACAACTGTCAGTATCATAGTATAAGACCTGGTCTCCTAAAGCTTCTAAATATTCATATAATTTCAATCTGGCATGAGCTGTAGTGTAGGCTGCAATTACAACATTAACAGTTTTCAATGTCTCCCTAGCCTCATCTAAGTTTTTCCAGTTGACTAATACTACTTCTTCATTAATAGCTTCAATAAATCTAACTACACTTCCAAGCTGAGTACACAATGCAAATAAATCCTTAGAGTTTCTAACAAGTGAAGTTTTTTCCATGTTCTCTCTTTGTCCAAATTTTCCCCAAAATGAATTTAGCATAAGCTTCGCAAGTGATCTCAAGCCCCCATTCTTAATAATTTTGTCCTTTTCCAATTGAATCCCTTCATGCTCTAAGAACTTGGAAACATACAAGTCTTTGTCTTCTTCAGTTTTACACCATTCTGGAAACCCTGATGCCTCTTGTTTTAACTTTAGAAATTTATTTATAAAATCAGTAAACAACCCTGCTTCCTCAAAAGTCACCATCTGATACTCCCACAGTTCATACATGTCTAATATTACATAGCCTTTTTCTACTGCTTTTCTAATTTCATCCATAGTCCAGGTACCCACTAAAGCTCTCTCCTCACACTCATGAACACAATCACCTTGATTTGAAGTTTCCTCACAAGTCCTACATAGTACAAACATTAACTTGTCATTCATTTTAGCCGGGAGTACAGGATGATAAAGATTGAAAGGAGGTAAGATCTTACATTTCATTAAACCGTCCACTTCAAGACCTCTTTCTAAGCATTCTTTATTTCCAATGTAAATCTTTGGATGGCCTACAGGATATTTACAATATTTATTTACATATGGGTACAAAGAGCAAACATCTACATACTGGATTGTCTCTCCCTCTTTACACTTGTAATATGGTTTTATATTGTCTGTCCTACCCCCAAAGAATGCATCTCTAGCATTTAATGGTAAAGTGTTTAGAATAGAAAGTTTATCCAAATGATTTAGTTTGTGTTCTTTCTTTAAATTGTTAAAGTCACACTCCCACATCTCTACAACTTCCCCAAGCTTCTCAATTTTAGATTTGGTTTTCTCATAACGCAAATGTAAAGTATCAGAGGGATCCTCCTTCAAAGGAGCCTCTCTGTTGTAGGGATAACATTTGGGGCATCCATGCCAATAACACCCATGAAATTCATAAATATTCTTCCCATCAAACCCATCGACTTTCAACCCCTTAATTTTGACTTCTCTCCCTCTGCCTGCATGTTGAATTTTTACCCCGCGCCTTTCCTCTTCCCAAGTTAACCATTGTAAAGCCAATGCTGATTGATTGTCAGTTAGTCTATAACCATTTTTAGGTATCAAGCCAATTGTGTTTGGTTTTAGAAAGTTACGGCGAAAAACCAAGTTACATGCACTTGCTATAGTGATTGATTCTAGAAATGGGTCTACATTACACTGTTCAAGAAGTAAGGCTCTAAATTTAATACAGGCTTGAGCCAAGATTTCAACATCTGAGATGCAGTACTCCAAGATTTCCTTTTTAAAATCAAACACATAATTTTCAGCTACTCTTTCATCATACCATTTCTCAAAGTCATTGTAATGTTTCTCAAACATGGTCTCAGGGCAATAGTACTTTTTGTCAGGCATAGGGCCCACATAATTTTGATTAGCAAGAGTGTTGAACAAGTGTGGGAAGTAACCCTTCTTTTTCTCGGGAGGTAGGTCAAAAGCTTTAGGGAGAGCAGAAAGAGACATAGGAAAATAACTCAATGAATCAACAAACCTTACGTTATCTACTTCAATTAGTATCAATTTTGTTCCCCGGGGAGTGATGTTTGGTGTAAACTTGGTTTCTTCTATGATATACTTTAAAATAAACTGAAAATCAAATCCCTGTCCATTATGGGCGATTACACAAACATGTTTAAACTGTTTCCTCACTGTCATTACATAGTTCATAAACTCCTTAACAGGGTCTTTTTCAAATACTTTTTGTCTCTCTGAGCAAATTTCACACTCTCCTCCATTGATACACTTGAAACAATACTGTTGAGACACACATAAGTTAACCTTGTGAACATTTTTACTAGGATCTGAGGCCAAGACTTCATCCTGTCTTGTTTCAAAATCAAAGAAAATAAAGAGAAAGTCTCGGTTCTTTGGACTTCTCCGGTCAACTTGTATATAGCACTGATGTTTGGGATCTTTAAAAGCACCACATGGCTTACAATAAACCTCTCCACAAACATGAACATCTTTACGTTTAGTCGGGAAAACTAGCTTTTTACAATGTTGGCAAAGCTGTATAGTCTTACAAATCTGCCCTTGGTGAGCTATAAAACACCGTTCATTCTTAAAAAAGCGTTTGCAAAACCGGCATGTTATGCCTCCATGTTCAAGCTTACAAGGTGGGGAAATAGAATGACAGGAAGAACAGCAATTTGTACACCTATGCGCACCCTTATGGTCATAGGGAAAATGACAAGCTTCACAAAAATAGTTACATACGAATGCAGCAGTTAAATTAGTAATGACATTGTAGTGACCATCATGAAACAATAGGTTAATTTTAAATTTTGCATCATCATTTCCACCGGCAAAATATACTTCTCTACCTTTACTATCATAATTATAAACTATTATTCTATACTTTTTAAGATGGGCCTGGAATTTCTCTAATTCAGGGATGCCAGCTCCTCCCTCTGGTATTTCAACTTGAGACTTAGCCATAAGTTTCTTAGCTCTTAAGGTCTGCCTCAATCCTTTGTCCTTACGAAAAGCATAGATTTGGGGATCATTTTTAGCATAAGCCTTGCCTACCACTAAAGCTCTAGGGAGACATAGGTTATCTCTGTTATTAATGACAACTATACCACGCCTTGCCTTACACTCTTCCTTAAAAGTATTATAGAGTCCAGGCCTTACTCTACCTTTTCCTACAGGGACATTTACCCTTGAAACATCTACTCTAAAAGTATCAGATGAAGTAATGTTTCCAGAGTTACTTTGAAGTATTCCCCCAAAAATCTGCCAAATGTCATTACTAGTTACTTCAGAAGCTAGCCGCATGTTAGTATACCCCGGTTCCTTACTTTTCAAATTGATAGACATTAGTTTAAAGCCAAGATAGTCTGTAGGAGAAGCTTTAGATTTCTCCCTTTCAACTATTTTATCAAGCCCTTTACGTATCCAGTCAAACTCACTCACGCCTTTAGGAGGCTTAGTAAACTTAAAAGTAGTACTAAGCCCATACAGTCTAAATTTTCTATTATAAGTCTGTTCTTCGCCAATAAAAACAATTGGTTCCTTAGTTGGAGAACTCCAGACAGACTGCATTATTTAAAGTTAATAAAAACAAATACAACTATTAATAAAATCAGGCAAATACACCAACCAAAGATTATAAAAAGTCAGATTTAAAAGTATACTTAAATTTATGCAACTCAAAAGTTAGTATGTTATCTCAATATCAGGAGCAGAGCAAAGAATGTCTACACTGAACAAAAGTCTAGAGCAGAATGACAAACTGAGCTAATGGTAACAGGTATATGAGGTAGTACGTACCGTACAGAAATCGGTAACTACACAAGTCAAAAGAGCAACTGTACATGTTAATACAAGGAGGCTAACTACCCAATCCAAAAGAACAACTATACATATTAATAAGTTAACTACTTAAATCAAAGGAACAACTACACATGTCAATGCTAGTAAACTGACTACACAAATCAAAAGGACAACCATTAAAAGCTACAAAAGCAAAGTTAATTATTAAATATCCATTTCCCTTTATGGCCAATAAATGTTAATTTTCCCATTAATATTTACATTAATGTCTTAATACCTCAATATATGATAAAAAAGTACAGACTAAGGTAGCAAAGACTCAAATATACCCATATACAAGTTTTAATTAAAATTCAATAATTAGTTTCTGAGATATAGCATTTTATTTTTTACCCCTTCAATTTCTGTGATGCAACCCGCATCACCCAGTTTAAGCCTTAGCATAAGTTGACATGTACCTATACATCAAGTTACATCAATATCCATCAACTAGTTCTTAAGATATTAAATTTTTTAATATAGCGCCTTCAATTATCTAGATGCTCACCCGCACTACAGGGTTTAAGTATGATTTAAATTGTAGTAGAAGTTAACAAGTGCCCACATACCAAGTTTCATTAAATTCGGTCAAGTAGTTCCTGAGTTATTAAATTTTAAGTTTTTACATGATAATTGCCCCTTCATTTTTCAGGATGCAACCCGCAACATCCTAGTTAAGACCTGTCATATGTGTCAGTACCGCCTGGGGGGCACCTACACTACGTAGTAGGTGATTTTTGGCCTCAAAAATGACGTAGGACCAACCGTTTTCGAGATATCAGCATTTTTAGGTAGTTTTTGTCAAATTTGAGAAGAAAAAGAAGAAAAAGAGGGGGTGGGGTGGGGTGAGAGGGGGTGTAAGGTTTTGGAAAAGGCGGAAGAAGTACCTAAATACCAAATTTTAGCTATATTAACTAAGCCATTCCAAAGTTATTTAATTTTAAGTAGAATTTCATATAATATTACAAAGGACTAATGTAACATACCCGGTATACACATGTCTTTTAATACTCTATGTGATTAACTACACTTTAGGGGGATAATGTGACATAACATATAGTGTTATAAATATTAATGTTTTCACTGTCTACAGTTGCCAACACTGGTACAGGGGGGCGGGGGACGGGGGACCGCACAGCAAGAACAAATAGCTTATCAGTCAACGAAACCACCAAACAGGATACCATACTTCCTGTCGATAACTAGTGAGTCAGTCTTGAACGCAATGTGGTGTTTAGTGCAGTGTTGTTCGCTCGCTTGTTCTCGCCACCGCCACCGCCACGGTAGCATGACATAGGAAGTACGTATGCAAATACGTATGTAATAGAGGTAGCGTGACGTAATATTATAGCACTCTATGTACTGTAAGGAGGTTATACTCTATGGGTATAGGTTATGTATTTTGGCGGGAAACAAAAGTAAGGTTATGTATTTTAGCGGCAACCGAAAGTGAGGTTATGTGTTTTGGCGGGAAAAGAGTGAGGTTATGTGTTTTGGCGGGAAAAGAGTGAGGTTATGTGTTTTGGCGGGAAACGGCTCCGCCATCTTGTTTCCGGTGACGTCACGTTTTGGCGGGAAACGGCCGCCATCTTGTTTCCGGTTCTATATCGCTGCGTACCCTACTTACACCACCCGCATGTCTGTAAAAATTCAGGTTCATAAGTTGTGAGAGTTTAAGTGTTAAAAAAATCATATTTTTCAAATTTCACAAAATCTCTAACCTCTAAAGAAAATATACTAGCAACCATTTTTGACTTGAAAAACTTAATAATCCAGTATTTTGAATCATTAATTTACGTCAACTGGTTGCGGAGATAATTGATAGTTTAGTTCGGCTACGTTATCTTTAATGTTATTCTTGTGGCAAATATTTAATACCCCCGTTGCAGCAGACCTGCATACTCAGCGAATTTCAAGAGCAAAACAACATATTTCGATCCAACATAGCGAGATTTGACATGTTTTTGTAAGCTCCATAAGAATAACATGGGGAATGAGTATGCAGGTTTGCTGCTACAGGTATATTAAAACTGGGTGGTTTTAATTTAATATTTAATAGATCTGAACTAGAAGAAGCCATTTACCAAGTTTTATCAAGATATATTGAGAAATAAGCGAGATATAGAATTTTACTTATTTCCCATAAGGTTAACATTGGGACAACGTACTGTGTTTACCACTTTCAATATCTCGGCAACCAATGGACATAGAGCCATGATTCAAAATACTAAATTGTTTATTTTGTTGGGCTGAATTCAATCGTGCCAATAAAAATTTGAAAAATTTTACTTTCCTATGTAAAAATTTCAAAAAACCCATTTTTGGGGGGGTTTAGCCCCCTTTACCCCCCCTTCCGGTGGTCCGATCGGGCTGGTTTACGAACTCGTCCGAATAATTACTACTTTACACGTCTATGCCAAATTTCATTCCGATTGGACCATTTTTGCGCAAGTTATCGTGCTTAAAAACACACACACACACACATATATATATATATATATATATATATATATATATATATATATATAGATATATATATATATAGATTATATATATATTTATGAAAGTGAACGAATGGTGTTTTTGGCATCTGAGGACCTCAAAAAGAAAAGTTATGATGGTTTTAGGCTTAGGTCTTACCATGAGGCCTACGGTAACAGCTTCTTCCATATAGGGGAAATTCGCTAAAACCCGATATCTCCGTTATTTACTCCGTGATTTTGATAAAATTTCGTATATATTTGTGTGATAATTAATTGTTTTTTTTCTATTTCTCTATATACGTTTTCTGGTTTAAAATTACTTGAAGGGAGAAAGTATGTGTCAGTTTCCTGATACCGTTTATTGAATATAAAAGAGCAAGATAACGTAAAAGTAAATAAAACCTGCAAATATGGAAAAGTTATTGTTTGGTACAAACTGCATGAAAATGGGTCAAGTGGAAGTCTCAGACGTACTGTCAAAGGGATTGGAAAAGTTGATTTTCCCCCATTTTAAATCTCCATAAAAAAGTTTATTTTTAATTTTTACCCATTTTAATTATTTTCAAAATTCAAATAAAACCTGCACAAATAGGGCCGATAACCTTCGTTTTGGTACAACCTGCATGTAAACGGTCCAGTAGGACGGTCAGGCTCGCTGTCATAAGCTTCAAAGTTTATCCCCATGTTAAATCTGCATAAGAAAGTTTATTTTCAATTTTTTACGCAATTAATATGAACATTTTCAAAATACAAATAAAAGCTGCACATACAGTATATGGCCGATAAACTTTGTTTTGATACAACCCGAGTGTAAATCGGTCCAGTAGTACAGCCAGGCTCGCTGTCATAATCTCCAAATTTCTCCCGCTGTTTTAAATCTCCATAAGAAAAGTTTATTTCCCATTTTCGACCCAGTTAATAAAAATATTTTCAAAATTCAAATAAAACCTGCACATATAGGGCCGATAATCTTCGTTTTGGTACAACCCGCATGTAAATCGGTCCAGTAGAACGGCCAGGGTCGCTGTCATTAGTTTTACAAATATTTTTAAATATATAAGATAGTAAGACTTACCCCGAGCAGCGCATAGTGCCGCAAAAAAATTATACTTGTACTATTATTTTCCATTATATAGACAAAGGCATATATAACCTCTAAAAATTAAACAAATTTTATGCTGTTTGTTTTGTAATCAGAAACACAATTCTACACACTTAATCACCACTGAACTACTTAACTGAAGTAAATTACAACATAAATCAAGGAAGTGAGCAGGCGCGAACCCAGGGGGAGCTCGAGCTTCTCCCAAACATGGAAAATGTGTAAGAATTCGGAGAACTCAATTTTTTTGTTGAGGCCGGAAAATCTCTCAATTGTGTATTCTCCGGTAAATTTCATTATTACTTCTTAGAGATTCGGCTATCAAATCTCTTTTATCACCGTCATTTTCTCAGTGATAATGATTTTCTTCGTGTCCACATAAACAATAGTAAACACTTCTGAAAAGACAGTTTCCATCTCCATTAATTGGAGTTATGTCGAAATATTTATAGGTTGTCATGACCATAGTTAGTTGAAATCAAGTCATGCTAACCAAATAAAAATTTAACTTAATGATAATCTCAAACATGTTGTTTCAAAGTGTTAGTTGTATGACTATTCTTCACTATACCGGGTTTCCAGCCTACGTTTTCCAATAGCTAACATTTTAATTTAATGACATTAACCCTCTGATAGGGAAACCCATTATTTTTTTCTGCTTTAGGTATGTATTTTAATTTTTGAAATTTCCTGCAATTTTCCAATATGGCGGAAAACTATATTTTTTCTAATGTGTTCTTTTGATTCTACACAGAAAAACTTGAATTTGTTAACTCTTAAATTGTCATAACTTCTGAACCTTAATTTTGACAGATATACGGGTGGTGTCATTTTGTTTGACATCTTTAGAACTACAAATCATAAGAGTTTTGTTAAAATCGTTTGAGTAGTTTTTTTTTTAATTTTGATTTTTTTAGTTTTTATGGGTTTTTATGGGGTAAATACCCTTCAAATGAAAAATTTTAAAAAATTATAAAATCGCCTGGAGATATCACGGCTTTATACATATATACCAAATATCATGAAAATCGGACTACTGGTGTCGTCTCTAGCTTTGTTTACACACACACACACACACACACACACACACACACACACACACACACACACACACACACACACACACACACACACACACACACACACACACACACACACACACACACACACACACACACACACACACACACACACTTGCACGCACGCACGCACGACCACACGCAAAATTTTGATGAAAACAATAATTTCTCCTTATATACTATGTATAGGAGAAGAAAGTGATCAACACGGGATATATAACATAACAATGTTAATGTTGATGTAATGGAATGTTACATGAGAATTTGTCTCTTCCATACTGTTGGCTGCACATCATTGAAGGTCACAGGTGTTGGGAATCGTCGAATGACACTTGCTCAATATTAACGAACGTTTTCAACCGAATTTGACTATGAAATATAATTTTGAGACTGCCGCTAACGAACGACATTGAGACTAAGTAGTTTTTTTGCGGGCGTTTGGAAAAATTCTTCACTTAAAAAATGTAGACTGAAGGAGAAAATACCTAATCCCTAGTTGCAAAGCAAAAAAATATAATTAAAATTATTAGTTTTAATTTATTTGCAGTATGATTTTTGATACCAAACTTAATAGCGGGCTCAACCAGAAAATAAATCCATCACTAACCACTAGTGATAGTTCAACTGGATTTAATAATACAAGGTACAGTCAAAAAGTTCCCGGAATGAATTTTTGTAGACATTTAGCGCGATCGCCAGCGGTAAATTTTTTTTCAGTAGCTATACGACTCTTGTAGAAGGAATATCGGTAGTGGAGGCATAGCTGACTTGCCGTAGTGCAGTATGTGAAAGCGGTTTTCGTGTGCCTGCAAGTCTACGTTGTCGATTTTTGAAAAATTACATTTTTTGAACATCGTTCCGTGTTTGTCTTAAAAAATCACTAGTGGGCCTGTGAGTTGTTAATTCAAGCTTATGAAGAAGAGGCGACGAAGAAAAACAATTCAGATCTAAATCGGCCATATCAGTCAAGTCACCAGCCATTACCATTCGAGTTTCTTTGTGCTCAGGAGACAGCATTTTCGAAACCTCTCGCGAACAAATTCGATGCATTTTCAAATTATCGGGAAGGATGGTGTGAACACTTCCATGTGATGAATTTAGCTGAAAAGCAATTTCATCGATCATTAATTTCCGATTTTCTCAGATAACTTGTCGTATACTCGCTCAAT
The DNA here is from genome assembly GCA_035578135.1 of Flexamia atlantica. NCBI lineage: Eukaryota > Metazoa > Arthropoda > Insecta > Hemiptera > Cicadellidae > Flexamia > Flexamia atlantica. The sequence continues at coordinate 1,034,442 of JAQJVK010000079.1, read as the reverse complement.
GTTTTCGCCATTGACTGATGTTGACGATCGTCCACTATGAGGGCTATCCTCAATGCTTTCACGGTCGTCACAGAACCATTTGTTCCACTCATAAACTTGACTTTTCTTCATCGACTCTTTTCCATAAGCTTGAATTAACAACTCAGGAATCTCACTAGGAGCAATGTATACTTGCTAGGAGATTTCGCAGAATTTTATGTCCGTGCTCTGTTCAAGCCATTAAAAAAATCGATAACGTAGACTCCCAGGAACGCGAAAAGCACTTTCCAATGCTGCACTACGACAACATCAAGTCAGATATATCAGATTTACACCCACTACCGATATGCCCTCCCCAGGAGTCGTGCCAACTCTTACTGCAAGACGAATTTCTCGCTAGCGATGGCGCTAAATGTATACAAAAACTCCTTCCTGGAACTTTTTGACTGTGCCTCGTCTATTGCTTTTTAACATGACATGAACATTTGCGAATGTGACCAGTATACCCTTGGCGAAAAGGTAAATTTAAATATATCTTAATTAGAATGAACAAATACCCCCGTTGCAGCAGACCTGCATACTCAGCGAATTTCAAGTGCAAAACAACATATTTTGATCCAACATAGCGAGATTTGACATGTTTTTGTAAGCTCCATAAGAATAACATGGGGAATGAGTATGGAGGTTTGCTGCTACAGGTATATTAAAACTGGGTGCTTTTAATTCAATATTTAGTAGATCTGAACTAGAAGAAGCCATTTACCAAGTTTTATCAAGATATGTTGAGAAATAAGCGAGATATAGAATTTTACTTATTTCCCATAAGATTAACATTGGGACAACGTACTGTGTTTACCACTTTCAATATCTCGGCAACCAATGGACATAGAGCCATGATTCAAAATACTAAATTGTTTGTTTTTTTTGGCTGAATTCAATGATGCCATTTTAAAATGATGAAAAATTTCATTTTAAAAATAAAATGAAAAATTTTATTTTTCTATGTAAAAATTTCAAAAAACCCATTTTTGGGGAGGTTTACCCCCCTTTACCCCCCCTTCCGGTGGTCCGATCGGGCTGGTTTACGAACTCATCCGAATAATTACTACTTTACACGTCTATGCCAAATTTCATTCCGATTGGACCATTTTTGCGCAAGTTATCGTGCTTAAAGACACATATATATATAGATATATATATATATATTTATGAAAGTGAACGAATGGTGTTTTTGGCATCTGAGGACCTCAAAAAGAAAAGTTATGATGGTTTTAGGCTTAGGTCTTACCATGAGACCTACGGTAACAGCTTCTTCCCTATAGGGGAAATTCGCTAAAATAAGTAAAATTAATAAAATAAGTAAATATTAAAAAGTTAAAGAAATATTTAATCAAAATTAAGTAAAGATAAGTAGGACTTTTTCGTTATACAGAGAACTTTGCATCAAACCGAAAAAGATTATTTAGAATTGAAAAGCTACTACTGATGCTGAGTTAAAAAGAATTGCGGTTATTCAAAATGGCGACACAATTTTTTTGTATATGAAGGAGTATATACAAGTTTTTTGAATATGAAGTTCTAATATATGAATTGAACTTATATTGGAATAAGTTCAACTCCAATTTGTTCGCAAAAAAATTATTAAAAAGAGCAAGTACAGTATTCTATTTGAAGTTTTTTATAAGATATGTTTAAACACAACGTAATTTCACAAACAGATGTAGCTTTAGAAGTGAAAATGTTAAGGGTTGCACGTTTCGATCGACCATATAACTTCTCGTTGACAATTATCAAATTTACGCTATTGGTAGGTGGCACAAGATTTTCGGGTTGGAGGGCCGCAATCAAAAGATTTAAGAACTTCTTTGATAAAAAGTTCTTTCTTCGAAATTAAATGATATTTTGGATTTTAAATATGCCAAAATAAGCGGGTTTATCAAAATAAATATATTTCAGTTAAATACTTTGGTATCAATATGATAGAATTCTAAAGGCTGGTTCTACGTCGAACGAAGCTCCATCATGTATACGTCATTAACACAGGTAGGAATACAGTTGTCGAATCGCTCATAGAACTCACAATTCGTGCCTCCGCAGCTATATAACTTGCCATATAACATTTTTAAGCTATATTCAAGAGCTATATAGTTTACAAAGTTCGGAACAAAAAAGTATCAGTTTTATACAGAACTGAAGATTATTGTGATAAAAATTCTATGCACCCTTAAAATTTCAATAAAGTTGTTATGTGATGAGTATACTATAGTAAACCATCACGAATATACTATTAAAATTTATTTTCATTTAAATTGTATGAAAAAATAGGATAACCCTCGATCCTAATGAAATGACAAATTTGCTCACATTGAACTTTGGTTTTAAGACTGATTCAAATTTTCGTTTTGCTCATGATTTTAATTTATTCTTTCTATAACAGTTTCTGTCGATGATGTTTTTAAACGCATTTATTAAGACCATTGGAGTAATATAGTTAGCCGATGAAAGAAATGTATCTTATTTATATATATATTCGGACAGAAAAAGTTTTGTGAAGCACGAAGAATCAGGCACACGAAAACAACTAACTTTGTTTGAACCAGTACGATATGAGATAACACGACTTACTCAGACTTTTCAAATATTTTAGATTGATGAACTCTTTTCAACACACAAATCGTTTATATGGTCACTTGAGTAGTAACTACTTCACTTGAAGTAGTGACTCACTCGAGCTGGTTCCTTGAACCGGACCTCTTGAACCGTAAATGTTTCTAATAAAAAAGTTGTTTTAAGAATTCCAAGCAGAGGCATTGGGACAGGTACTATATGATTATTTTATCTTTTAGCGAATTTCCCCTACAGGGAAGAAGCTGTTACCGTAGGTCTCATGGTAAGACATAAGCCCAAGACCATCATAACTTTTCTTTTTGAGGTCCCCAGATGCCGAAAACACCTTTCGTTCATTTACATAAATATATATATGTGACTTTAAGCACGATCACTCGCGTAAAAATGGTCCAATCTTAAGAGGATCCGCCACTATCTCCAACATTTTTATTATTTTTGACTATTTTATGAATATAGTATTTTTTCTTATCAGTACTCGGCTAATTAGAAGATTTGATGTGAAATATAGGATATATTTTAATAAAATTTCATGGTTTCCGTCCTTTTTTAAGTTTATCACCATTTTTTCGTATATTTTATTTCTTTGAATAACTTTTTTTATACTCAACTAATTGCAAAAACCAAGCTACCATTTTATTCCTTACCTAAAAAGGAAAAAAACTGGTGTATAGAAACCATGGTAACCCAAATAACAATAATGTGGTGAGCATATTTTCAATATCACATTTTTACAACGGGGAAAAAACGGTTTTTTAAAATAAATATTATTAAACTTTATATTAAATCTGCTTGTATTGTGATTCCTATACACCAGAATCTTTCAAATAGTTTTAAGATGATGTGGTAAAAATGTTATTACAATAGGCCTAGTACTTACATAGTTATTCAAACTTTTGTTGGAAAAAACATGGAAAAACACAATTCCGAGATAACGGCTCTCAAAGTTTTATAAGTATTTTCTTTCATACTAGAATTCGCCTGGGCGATTCTCGCATTGTTTTGCATTTATATATATTTTATTATGAAAAAATATTCCGATTGGCATAAAATTGCACACACATGTTCACTATTAAATGCTGAATCTAAGAACATCACTTTTGAAAAATGTCAAAAAATGTAAAAAATCAGTCGGAGATAGTGGCGGATCCCCTTAAGGAAATTTGGCATGGACATGTAAAGTAGTAATTATTCGGACGAGTTCGTAAACTAGCCCGATCGGACTATCGGAAGGGGGGGTGGGTAAAGGGGGGTAAATCCCCCAAAAATGGGTTTTTTGAGTTTTTTACATATAAAAATAAAAATAATCCAATCACCATTGAATTCAGCTCAAAAAACAAACAATTTTGTATTTTGAATCACTGCTGTATGTCCATTGGTTACCGAGATATTGCAAGTGGTAAACACAGTACGTTGTCCCAATGTCAACTTATGGGAAATAAGTAGAATTCTTTATCTCGCTTATTTCTCAACATATCTTGTTAAAACTTGGTAAATGGCTTCTTCTAGGTCATATCTACTGATTACTGAATTAAAACCACCCAGTTTTAACACCCCCGTAGCAGCAAACCTGCATACTCATTCCCCATGTTATTCTTATGGAGCTTACAAAAACATGTCAAAATCTCGCTATGTTGGATTTGAATATGTTGTTTTGTATTTTAAATTCGCTGAGTATGTAGGTCTGCTGCAACGGGGGTATTATATGGTTTCGTAGGAAACAAAATTGCACAGCTTTTATAAAATTTACAGTTTTCAAGATATTAAGTTTTAAAGTATAAAAATGGCTGCCATTTTAAAATGGTACAAAGTAGAAACTTGATACTCCGCACCAAAATAGGTCCTGATAGTCACCATATATGTACTATGAAGTGTTCGTGCTTCTCGTCTGTTTCAATTGCTTAACATTTATTATCATCTGTTTGTTTACATTTGATTGTCAATTAGTTTTTCCATGATTAAAAGCAAGTTTATTATAATTAAATTTTGTAATTTTTTAAGTATATGTGAATATACGTTATGGGTATTGGTTGCGCAATTTTTCACCGGTATCCTAATGGAGAAGAGAAGCCGATTGCTTATGCTTCTAAAACACTGAGCAAGGCCGAGCAAAATTATTCGCAAATTGAACAAGAAGCTTTGTCATTAATTTATGCGATTAAAAAGTTCCGCATCTACTTTTGGGGCACACATTTTCTGATCCAAACAGACCACAGACCTCTGTTGTCAAATATTCGGATCCAACAAAGGAGTACCAAGTAACCACGTCTTGCCGAATGTGACGACCCACCCCAAAAAACTGTATTTTGTGGACAGCTCCTAAAATTAGGACACCACATATTATGATTAATGGTTTGTTGAAGGTAATAATCCTTCATGCATGAAAGGATTGCCAGCCCTAGTTTATTAATAGTGAGCCCAGAGACTGACATTGGGTCTCTTGGACAATTGTACAGAAAGTTATTCAACTAAAATCAAGTACGCAGTAAGGCACTCATGTGGGAATGCTAATGGTCAGCATGGCTCACACGGGTCAAGCTGCGTCAGCAGGGTCTGATTAAGAGGTGTGGCGCCCCTGGATGGCTGGCGCCCTAGGCTGCAGCCTAGTCAGCCTAGTGGTTAATCAGGCCCTGTGCGTCAGCAGGTCGTTGCCGCTGAGCTTAGAAGCTAGTCGGAGAGTTGACTCGAGTACGTGTGCGTTGTCCACGGCGCGCCGCGCTGCGTCGCCGCGTCGGTCGGCCCATGCCGCGGTTCGCGTTCACTATCCCCCAAAATTAGGCCTCTAATTAGTAATTTAAAGTTTGTATTTAAGATTATAAATGTTTAAAGCTCACTTGTTGATTGGATGCTAAACCGTTTAATTGTTTTAATAAAGTTAGATTTGCTTGAAGCCACGTGCGTCATTATTTGAGCTCCCAACCGGCAAATAATGCGTAAATATCTCGGCTACTGGCACATTTGGTGCAGCGTGTGCGGTTCGTGTTCAAGAATTCACGGAAAAGCGATTTTCAGTTTCCACGGACCCAAGGATGGAAATGGATAAAATTGGTAAGTGAAACATTTCCAATCAGCGGTGCAATCTTTTGTTCAATAAAAATTGTAAAATTTTGAAGTATTCAACCGTTTAATAATGCACAGCGTGACTTGAAACGCAGTTTACTGAAAATGCCGTGAAGTACAATGCATTTTTGGATTTATTAGGGGATTTTAAAGTAACTGAAATATTTTCGGCGATGAATTAAATCCGCCATTAATCACGTTGCACATTATTTGGCGTCATAGCGTCGGTTCCCCCTCCACAATCAACAATGCCTCCTTGTCTATCAACATAGAGACGTGGAGTATTGAAATAATCAAGATGGTGGTATTATCTTTTAAGTTAATGCAAACTTAATTATTATATCTAGTAACGAATAAAAGTAAGGTTTTTCTAAGAACAATAATTGATTGCAAATTTAAGTTATACATTTATTTGCATTCTTACAATAACGAAAGTAACGTAATTTTTACAGAGTGAAACTTGGGATCTTTCTGATTTATAGCAGTGTTGCCATCTGAGGGATTTTTACCCGCCGAATGGGTATTTCTGTCTTTTAGAGGGAAAACGGGATTTCTAGAAGGAACATGGGATTTTCACTATTGTTAAGTTGAAACACTGTAGGGCTTTATGTTTAGAAACGTCAAAATGAATATGCGACCAGTTTAACTGTTTAAAAGGAGCAGACAGACAATTAATTGAGTAGGAAAATTTAGTTGTTGATAAATTGTATTATCTATTTTACAATTAAAGAAAACAAATCAAACTAATCTATTAATTTGTAATTTTTTATGGATATCGTTCTAAGCATCTAGAACTTCCTCAGAAAATTTTGACTTTTTTTATAACGTGAAAACAAATTACTGCAATATTCTTATATATGTCTATTATTCCATAGCTAAATTCTTCAAAACAAATCATTCTTTATCTAAACAATTTCAACTTTGATAATTGATTACTACTTTAAAAACAACCTAAAATCACATAAAAAACATTGAAATTAACAAAATATTTCACAAAATCGAACAAAATAGTCACTAAGTACATTACCACAACCCCTCAAAATTCTCAATCCCTACTTATGTTTCCTATTAATTTACTGGCTTTGCACAAAAGTAAAGTCCCAGCGTCAAACATTTGGCAAGGGAGCTATGGAAGATACATAAAATATAGAATATAAATTCTGACTTCTGGTGGGGGTATTATGCACTAAGAAAATGAGCACATCTGCAGGCATCCTTTATGAAGAAACATCCCTGACTAAACTGCACCAAAAAATAGAAGCAATCAAATGACGGACGCAAATCATAAAATAAAAATGGAAGAAGAAGAAGTGGAGGAAAGAAGAGCCAATGATGAAGTAAGAAGGAGAGGAACACGCAAAGATGAAAGAATAAAGAACCAAGCGAAGGTTTTGAGTGTTGGATACAATAAAATAATAAAATGCAAAAAAGTCAGGGTAAAATGGTTGTCATCAAAATTAGATAGTGCATTCATTAATCAAATTAAAATTACTTTACAGAAGCGTTATTTATTGTTATTTTTACAATTGTTACTTTGAGATTTATGATACAATTATTTTCTAGGCATATTTTTATCTTTGTTACTCGATATCAACCCGGTCATGCACTGAATATGACCTTGGTCACTTATAGACGCAAGGCCGGTCATCCACTGGAACCATCACATAGTTTTCTTAAAAATCGATTGAAACCGATTTAATTTTATAATTAATATCCTATGTCAATCTATAAATGTTATGCAAGAGGTATGCGATAAAGAACACATCGAAAACTATTTCGTGTGGGAGTAATCTTAATTTGATCCGAGATCTCACCCTTAACTGGTCATTCACTGATACACTCGCCCTACCATATTTCTTCACTGATTTCGCCAGTGGCGGGACCGGAAGAGGGCCATCAATGGATTGTTCTGTTGGATACTCTAATAAATAAACGGTATCAGGAAACTGACGCATACTTTCTCCCTTCAAGTCATTTAAAACCAGAAAACATATCTAGTGAAATATAAAAAATTAACAATTAATTATCACACAAATATATACCAAATGTTATGAAAATCGGTTAGTAAATAACGGAGATATCGGTTTTTAAATATTTGCCATAAGAATAACATTGGACAACGTACTGCGTTTACCGCCGAACTAAATTATCAATTATCTTCGCAACCAGTTGACGTAAACTAATGATTCAAAATACCAGATTATTTAGTATTTCAAGTCAAATTTAATGGCTGCAAGTATGTTTTCTTTAGAGGTCACAGATTTTGTGAAATTTGAAAAATATGAATTTTTTAACACAAACCCCCATAAATTCTGAACCTGAATTTTTACAGACATGCGGGGGGTGGCATTTTGTTTGTCATCTTAAGCTCTAAAAACCATGAGATTTTTATCAAAATCGTTAGAGCCGTTTTTAAGAAATTTGGATTTTTGTAATTTTTTATGGGTTTTCACTCTGTTTGTGATTTTGTAATCATAAAAAATCTTATATCTACATGCAAAAAGAATACATTTCTGTCTTTAAAAATTAAATTAAATTGAATGATACTTTGAATGGTACTTTTTTGCAATGATAAATAGAGATTTTTTATTTCATTTGGTTTGCAATTGCCTTCGTTTTATCAGAAAGTCATGAAAATGTAGCATTAGGCATACATCGGAGTTGTGTTGGAGTGTCGTAGCGTTACACTGTCAACATCAACACCTGCGACCTTGCTGCCTTCCGCTGCCAACTGAGTTAGATCGGAGTAAATATGTTGAATACAACATTTTCAGTTAGAAAAATCGAGTAGAATATGTCTGTATAATTTCTTTAGTAAGTCGATAAATAAAAGGTTTTGTTAGATAAAATTCTTATGAACAGCATCAGCAAACTGACACATACTTTCTCCCTTTAAGTTAGAAAACTACAATAAAATAAAAGAAGTTTTTATTTTTCCACAAACACATACCGAATATTGTAAAAATCCGTTATTATTAAATGGAGATATAGTTTTTTTAAATATTTGCCATAAAAATAACATTAGACAATGTACTGAATTCATCACCAAACAAAAATATCAATCTTCTTCGTAACTGGTTGACGTAGTCTAATAAAAAAAAACTTTTAAACAGGTTTCATTGGGTAAGCTAAATTCTGTATACCGTTATTAGATTGAAAAGTGGAAATGTTTGCTATATTTCCAATTTAGCCCTGGCCCCCAAAATGGGTGTTTTGGGGGCAGCCCCAAAATTTCAAATGCAAACTCCTATTGAGTGGCCCCTCATATTGAAGAGTTTGTTAAAACAAAAGCAATGGTGCGAACCCGAAGTCGATATGAGGACTGAGATTCCAACTCTCGAAGAATAGGCCCTACGTAGTGTTGTGAGAGTGGGAGATTTCTTGAAAGATATTACTATGGTTTTTGTTAATATTAAATAAAATGCTCTTGATATATAACTGCAAAGCCTTGTCACGCGTCTCTAATGAGGACCCATCCCCCTTCAGAATTCCAAAACCTTGACCTCTGACCACTTCAGAACGCCAATGCGGCTCCGCCTACCGACCAGTTGAGTACATTATTCATATCAGCAGATGTTTCTATTGGTTGACAGCCGAAATCAACGGCGATCGACGTGCACCCTCTTTAGTCGGCTTGATTTTGGGTCTCATCTTTTTATTTTCTACTGGAAGTCTTGAACTGTCAGAACAGGATGTTGAAACATAATACATCCTGCTGTGCTTGCTGCTGGCTGGTGATTGAACTGAAATCGATTATAAATGTAGTTTCAACTCGATTAAAAAAAAATTATTTTGTTTTACATCGAGTATGAAAAATATTGATTTTATGATTTTTCAGTAATAGAAGTATATGTATCTTATAACCACTACAGTTATAGGTAAGCGTTTCTCTAGGGAGACAATCTTGCAATTTACCCCCTAACAAAATAAACATCTATTAGTTAATACTCTGCAATCTTAATATCTCTGTTTGATAAACAGTGTCTTTAATCGTTGTTGTTTATTGTCTCGATCAATAATTGGGTAATTGGGGTGATTAAGGATTGGAACAAGGAAGCAGATAAATTTCATTTGTATGTAATAGTAATAATTTCAGTTACTGTACATAAAATGTCACTTTGACATAGTTTTTAGTTTGTTCTTTTAACTGTATATTGTATTAAAACATATATAATTCCTAATTTTGTTTAGAATACGAATAAGCCTAATAAACTTTTTTTTTATATTTTTAACTTTTTTAATCAGGTAATAAAGTAGGACACTCAAAGTTACGTTAAACTCTAGATACGTTTAACAAATTTGACACTTCAGATAACGTTTAACACAGGATACTTCAAGGATTACCTGTTGTGTTTTACTTCTTAGTATATTTTCCTACTCTGAATAACGGATTGAGATTTATGCCCGTTTCAAGTGGGTTGACGTTATTTCCGGTTTACTTAGAGGCCTCTTTACTGTTAAAGTTTCATGAGTATTTTTTGAGAACTCTATGTAGTAGTAGAAGTATCTAGTGGAAATCAAAAATATTTATATATGTACGAGTAATTTCTGCAGTCTACCTTAAGAGAAATGTGTTTACTTTAAACATCAACCCTCCATAATGTTTATTGCACATGTGGTATTTTGAAATGGATACCAGCCAAAGCTATCCAAACGTTATCAATTTATAAATTGATTATCGATTGACCTACCTGTTCGCCTGTTATTTGATGAAAAAAACGTTTAGCCTAAAAATATGAATGACAACTGAAAAACTTTTATTTTTATTTCGTTATCACTTTTGCTACGTCTTCTAACGTTTTCGTAATTGCAGTACCATCTAACGGTTTATTTAATAACACCAACTTTTATGTGGTCATAATTAATACGTAGGGATTAATTAATAATAATCATATTTCAAGTACAATGGTGGTTTAATTAAACATATCTAAACTGAATAAGATTACATACAGCTTATCTTTGCAACTCTGACTTTCAGTTTACTCAGCAGCTTTGCCAGCATCTTCAGCCGATTTGTTATTCACCTCGTAGACTCTTGTGAATTTGACGTCATTGAATCCCATTGTTTCTTTTAACTGATCAGCGCTGAATTCCCATGTAAATTCCAGTTTCTTGCCACCGTGGTCGAGACTAAAAATAAGTTTGTTGCCATCTGCTCTGGAGATCCCTGTCGCCTCCTCCGAGCCGACGACACCAGGGATCTGGTCGTCCAGAGTGAACCGAAGCTGGTTTTCAGAGTCTCCCTCCGTCCATTGGACGTCATACCATTGAATATATAGCTAACGCAAGAGAAGGCAAGCCTAATGGCCGCCAATAGACTCAAAATATTGACGTAGTTCTGACCGCTCTCGCTAGGTAGCGCCATCAGTATTGTACCTAGTACTGCCCGGCCTCGCTTGGCGCGCTCGGGTAGCCATGGAGGATGGTCGTAGTACTGACTTTCGTCGCTTGGCGCGCTCGCGTAGCCACGGCGGATCATGACCTTGGTAGCGGCTGCAGGTGTTCAACCAAATTATTTAATTTCGCCCGCTCCGCTCCGTCTCCCGCCCCCGCGTCACTGCGTCAGTGCAGTCGAGTCGGTCGCGGCAGCGGCGGCAGAACGGGGAGTCAGTCATAACAAACTTTAAATTCACACTTATAATTAATGATTAAGAAGCGATTTTACAAATGCTGTGTTTATTTGCGATGCTTTAAAACGATGCAGGAAACTTATTGTTATTATAATATATTTAAAACTACAATCCCAATATCATAAAATTATATTTTTTATGCCACTTGGATGTATCTAAAGTAACACTAGTTTGTAAGTATAAAGTGAAAATTTCACTGTAATGAGAAAAATTTACTAGACCTTTTTAAATGTTCACTATGAAATATTATTTTTAACAACAACAAATGTAGTTTCCGTAATTAATACAATATTATTTTACGAAACAAAACATTTATAACATTGATAAAATTATTAGAAGTTGTATTTACAATCCACTTGCTCAGAAAGAAACTGAATATTAAAGTTTATTTTGAAATAAAGTATCAAGGTGAAATTTAAATGCAGTGTGTCAGCTATCAAGAATTTAAGAAACAAAGTAATATTTCAGAGGTAAAATGGAGATATCCGAGGACCCTTAAGCAAATAACGTATCACTGTATAAAATAGATTGAGAAATTTGTAGGCCTATAGCCTCTTCTTGCATTCTTTTCGAAGTATCAATACATTTAATACAGTTTGACCAATAAATGTGTGCATTAGAATAATAAGATACATTTCACAGTAACTTGAATAATAACATGGTGCCGGGGTTAAGTCTCACCGTGCCGCCTACGGTAATAGCTACTTCCCTATAGGGGGAAATTCGCTAAAAGTAATATAAAAGTAGTAAACAAGAGTGTTCTTCTAGACTGTAACATTAGATGATTAAATTAGTAGCTGCAAGATTCTGTATACTGTTAAATATACAGAATACATTATGAGGAGTTAGCTTGAATCTAAAATGAAATAGATCGTACAATCTATTTTTCTAAATAAGTAAATACAATATTATAAACTTACAGAGTTACCTTATATAAATGACATAATATTAATACCTATAAGACTACAGATTACATTAGAGAGCGCATTGAAGAACCACGAAAGATAGCGATCGTAATGGAAACGATTATCTTATCAGAGATCTTGGAGAAAAAAAAACAAAAAAGAAAGAAAAAAATAGTTTTATTTTTTAGTGTTTTCAGTGGTATGTACAATTTTTTCATTTCTTGGATGTGAAATGACTGTCAGTAATTGTTTTTACTATGTTATTTTTTTGTAATCGTTAGAAGTGACATCCAGGTTAGCATTATAATTTTCAAACAATTTCAAGCCACTTTTGTTATTGGAAATCGTGTTAAAAAGGATTTTATTGGAATCAGGAATATTTGGAGAAGATACCATATTTAAATGAGTTCCATCATACATATACAGGAAGGAAATATAGTTTTCTCACTTGAATAAAATGAAGAGATTAAAATTTGTTGATAAAAATGAAATAAAAAAGGACATTAAGTTTAATCTCTACCATCCAAAGTACTAACAGACGTGCAAATGGATTAAGACTGGACATTACATTGAAAATTTTAACTTTTAAAAATTAGCTATCCCTATTTCTCGATTTGAAAATTGGTCGAAATTTTGACCACTGGCGATTTTTAGTATTGTTAAAAAAACATATATTTGGGGGGAAACTACTAAAAAATTTTAAAGGAAAATGGTATTTACATTTTATCCAGTTTTTATCGTTATTTGAGAGCGCACTCGACTCACCCACCAAGGCGGTTTCCAGACCATTAAAAAATCTGTCTTTCTTTGTTAATCGGAGGAAACTGTTTTCTTAACACTATCACATTTTTCGAACGCCACGTTTTTACACACTGCAGATGTTAATCGCTTTAATAAAGTTGGAATCGATAGAAACTTCAAGGTTAAACATATATTTAAGTCATGTGATTTATTTACAATAAACCATTCAACAAAACCATTTATTATGAAGCTGTTTTTAAATTACCTCAAAGCTTCCATTTATTTTAACTTTATTATGTCAATGTTGATAATAGCGCACTCACTCACGACTAACTAGCCAGGATGGCTAACCTTAGCAACAACGAATGTATCTCTGTCCGTCGATCTTCGGAGACTATGTTTGTTGACACGTTCGTATCACTCCATCATTGTTTATCAACACGTCATTGTATATAGTCAGTGATGACATGGACCGCGTCGTCGGCACGAACTCGCAAGTCGTCGCCCTGGCTGACAGGGGGACGAGCCCCTCTATCTCCCCAAAAATATAAAACGGCGCCCTCTTGTCCCAAGAGATGTATATCCATAATAGATAGATAATATATAATTTTACCTTAAATATTCCGGATATTTATTATTACTGGAATATATTAAAATGCCAGTATATTTAAATCACTTAATCTGTATCAATAATTTAGTTATGTGTATCAATATAAAAATAGCATTTTGTAAAACATGAAAATTAACTTCTATAGATGTAAACAAATTGTTTTACCATTACCAGAAGGCGATCTTTTACCAGTAGTCAGGACGGATCTTGTAATTTAAAAACCTAAAGCATATTATTTAAACAACCTCTATGATAACAATAACAGTATCGAAGTCTGTAATAAATAAAGCCAAAGCGTTATTTATCCAGGATTTTTAAGGAAAACCATAAGTCCGACACTCATAAACCCCATACATGTATGTATTGTATCTGTCAGTTAAAATGGAGGTAAAATATTGGTTTTGATAAAATTTTCCTAAGGGCACAAATGCTTGAACAGCTAATTATAAAACCATGTTTTGTTAACAGCTGCTGAGCTAGCAGCGCACGTCCTAACTTAGTACATACACCTATTGCCTAAACAATGTTTTGAATATCTAACTTAAAAACAGACTATAAGCTATGCTCCCCCTTTTTATACACATTGTGTGTATTAATAGATAGGAAATAGCAATAGTCGTAATCAATTTTATGTTAAAAAATAAATGAATAAATAATACATAGTGAATTAATTCACAGTTGAGCAAGTAATGTGAAAGTTCTCGTGTCAGTGCAGTGGGGAGATACCATACATAGTATTACATTATGCAATTAGTTTAAATATATCGAGCTCTTTAATATACACGCGCCAAAAGTCAATAGGCCAGGTCAAAACTTCAGTTCACTGCGTAACAAAGCGCAATGGTGCACAGTGGAGTAAAGCGCGAATAACATTGTATTAGCAATTGGGCTGATCTTTGTCAGTGACAAAGCTTTCATATAATCCATTCTACAGTTTTCCTTCATTCGTATTTGTTTCATATTCCCCTTACTGGTGGTCGGCGTCTCACCTGGTGATCTTAGTAATAAACCAAACAAACTGTTTTACTAAAATTGGTTGAATTTTGTATAAATGACGTTTGGAAAGCTCCAAACAATAATAAAACATTATTGTGAAAGCCGATAATGCACGAGCGATCTTCATAACCTGCTTGTTTAATGTGCCGCTTTATCTCAGTCAGTGCGAGACGCTTGCTGCACAAAATATATTTATAAAGTTTCTTTGTCTATTTTAAGTCAATTTATGTGCAATTATAATTTTCTTGCTTAGTTTAAACTTAAACCAGAGTTGGTCATAACAATCAAAATACACACACTAAAAGTTGGTACCTCAAGAAGTTAAAAAGGAATGCCAAATTATTTTTAAAAATCCATACTGATCGACTAATAACAAAAAACAAGGCGAGGAAGGACAAGGTTCAAAAATATGGACGTTTTTGCCGTGACCTAAAGAACCAACATTACAATTTTGTTTGCAGTACTTACTTACGGGAAGATCCGTATATTCTTAAACTAACGTAATAAACAATTTGTATAATTATATAATTTCATTGTGTAATCAATAGTATTTTCCTAAATCAGGCCACTTTTCATATACTGATAATTTACAGCTGGAAGTTATCGTTATTTAAGTAGTTTCAAACAATATTAGTCAACAAATAATTAATTAATAACTAGGCCTTCGCAGCTTTAAATAATTTTACCATTGATTACCTAACCAACGAAATTACTTTGATTTTGTATTTTTCTCCGGGCTCTGCCCCACGGCGCGGCGGCGGCGCGGTGTGAACAGCTGGCTGGCACGCTGGGCTGATAAGTTTGGTGTAGGGGGGAGAGGGGGGGAATATGCATCAGCGTCTACGCGCCTGCCATTCCGTCTGGGACAGGTAGATAAGTAGTTCGCCTAATCGCTACCAGGGGCAGCACGATACTGCCCCTGAATTAACGACCGCTCTCGCCAGAGCGCGCTCAAGTCGTTGCTCACAATCCGTTGCCCGCGGTTTTACTTCTATTGCGTTAGCTATATATTCAATGGTCATACTCTCCTTCTTCAGCGTTCGGTGTGTGCAGTACAAAACTCGTACCCTCCTTAAATTTGACTTGCTCCCTAACTAAGTCGGCTAATTCTTCGGCAAACTTGTTCACCTCGTTCAACATTTTTTCTTCATTCTCCTTGTCAGTATCTTTCAGCCTGTACTCGATGTTATCGAATTCTTCCAGAGGAACGTTCGCTGCAGTGATCCCGGCGATGAAAACAGTTGCGATGACGAAGTAAAACTTCAACATGGCTTCAATATTTCAGAGCACAAAATAAAAAAACTAAATAAAAACGTGTGGTGTGAGTCTCGCGAGCGCCTAGAACCGAGTGAGAGGTCGGACCGACTGCGGGGGGAGGAGTGGGGGAAGTGTTGCCAACAACTGTTCAAATGACGGCACCTTGCGCTGTCAAAATTTGATGACGCGATATTCCATTATTGAAACTTTTGTAGATATTCCATTGACCATCTCCTCCAAAATGACTCCAAGATTTGGCAAGTTAATCTCCAATGGCAATAATTTATAACAATTTATTACACTGTAAAAACCTAAATCATTCTTGAATTCAAAATTTTATGTTTACTTATATTTACTGTTTGGATCCTGTATTTAAGTCTTACTCCTAGTTTAAAAGATACAATTACAATGGCATTGTGCGAATAATTGTGAAAATAATTATATTGTATTGAGAAAAATCTATGTATATATAAAAGCCAAAACCCATTGACTGACTGACTGACTGACTGACTGATCACAGTTTCTCAAAAACTATAAGGCTTAGAGCTATGAAACTTGGCACAAATATTCTTTACAGGCTCTAGATGCGTAATAAGAAAGGATTTTGCAATATTTTCTCTCAAAAGCCCTAAATACGATATATTGTAAAACTCAAAATGGCGGCCATTTTCAGCTTTCAAATCTTACTTTCTCAAGAACTACAACAATTTGGGCCTTGAAACTTGGCAAAATTATTCTTTATAGGCTTTAGATACAAAAAAAGAAAGGATTTAAAAATATTTTTCTCAGATGGCTAAAATAGATAGAGTATTTGAAAAAATAATGATATGGCGGCCATTTCAGTTTTTAAAGCTACGGATTGGAGTGCTGTAGAATATTTTCAGGGGATAGAAAATGTACGAGATCAAATCTAATAAAAGAATAAAATGTAGACAAATTTTAAATAAGAAACTTTTTGGGAAGAAGGTTTTTGGCCAAGTTTACTGTCTACTTTTTCTTACAGTTTTCGGTTTATTTTCAAAATGTGTTAAATTCAGATTGACATTAAGTCGAAAATCCATCCTTAGCGTCTTTTTTCTTTTAAATTCCGGGTTATCC
The DNA here is from genome assembly GCA_035578135.1 of Flexamia atlantica. NCBI lineage: Eukaryota > Metazoa > Arthropoda > Insecta > Hemiptera > Cicadellidae > Flexamia > Flexamia atlantica. The sequence continues at coordinate 1,017,541 of JAQJVK010000079.1, read as the reverse complement.
TTATTCTCTGTATTGGGATATGGGAGGAAGCTAATTAATACTATTTGCTAATCATAAAAGAAAAATGTTTAAAGGAAACGTTACACCTTCTCATTTCCATCTAGGGCGGAAGTAACATCTGCACCTTAAGGGTGTATTGCATGCCCATGGCCAAAATAAATCAGTCTATTTGTTAATTATTCCTCAAATTTTCACATGGAAATCATGGGGTGGTATGATTTAACTAAAATTAGTTATCGTTGCAGCAGGCTGAAGCTGCGGGTATATCTGCTAGTTATAATATATTTTAAACCGTATCGTCTAGGTCAAGGCGCATTTTACTTCTTTATTTTTAATGTATTAAGGGGTTTTGAAATCAAATAAATATGATAAAACTTTTTTGTCGACTCCAAAAAATTTAACTAAAAGAATTATATATATGTTCAAATTGTTTGCCAACAACGAAAACAAATTGAAAATTCAGTAATGGTTAAAAATAGATTTGTTATGAATATGGTAAAAAGATAATTCTTTAGTCTCACACAAGAAATATCTAACCATTATTAACTTCATCGAGAATTATTAAAACTTTGTCGAGATTCTCCTTGTCAGCATCTGTATCCTGTACTCGATGTTATCGAATTCTTTCAGAGGAACGTTCGCTGCAGTGGTCCTGGCGATGTAAACAGATGCGATGAAAAAGTAACACTTCAACATGGCTTAAATATTTCAACATGAGGACAAAATAACAAATGAAATACAAGTCTCGCGAGACCTGGAGGCTAATGAAAGCTTGGACCGATGGCAGTGAATTAATCGTGGAGACGCAAGGAGTGGGGGAAGAAGAGAGGTGTAGGGGAGGTTGTCACCTTCTGGAAAATAAAAGCCAACACTCATAACTATCCACAATTCGTGACCTCTAAGTAGCTGGATTACAGGACACGCCACCGTCGCAGTCAGCACACCCCAAGCTTTAGCGACAGTTGTACGTGGGCTTTAGATATGGAGCGTAAGGCCTACTTCCCACGGTCGGTGATTGGTATTCAGTCAACTGTAATTTTTACACTGTGAGCTGTTAAAATTTACAGTACAATTGATTTAACATAATCGATTTTAAAATAAAATAGTCAATAAAACTGAGCGTCGACAAGATAATTCTGAAATAATTAATTTATTCGCAGTGGTTGTACGATTGAATATTACCGTGCTTAAATGAATCAAACAAATTAAATATTATCACAAACTACTTTAAAAAAGTGATTCCCATCGAATTGGAAGTCAGGGAGGGTGAAGGGACGGCTAAATAAGGAAGCGTGAAGGCTTATAATTGGGTGACCAAAGCTAATTATTCTAATTGCTTTAATTAAAATTTCAATGTTTACTAATGCAGTTATACGGGTTCTGCAATGTCACTTGTACAGTCACTTGTTTCATTTTATTAAAAAAGTTTGTTGTTTAAAACAAAACATTTCTAAAGCTAAAATAAAAATCTTTTATATTTTCTCACACTGTTTAGTATTTTTAAATTCTGATTTGCTGCTTTCAGTAATGAATATCGGATGTGAATTTTCAGATATGAATAAATTTTCACTTTTCATTCGTATACGGAACAAAGAAAATACCCATATCTATTGATTGTAAGGAAAAATTCGGTAAAATTGACCCCAGGAAATTTAGCAGGGCCTGAAGGCATTGTTCTACCAAACCAGTTCAGTCATCAACTCGCAGGTTTACTTAGTAAACACTCTCGATAGGGCAGCAGGTGCGAACGAAAACGTTTGCACTATAGCTGCATGTCAATTTTAGGTTGATAGTGTTAATTAGTTTTTAAATAAAACTCTGTTTATACAAATTATATTATAAAATCAACTATAATTGTTAGTACCACACCACCATATTGAACAGAATAAATATAAAATTCCTGCTTCTAGACAACTTAACTTTTATCAGGAATAAATCGAAAGAGAACACCTTTAACTGATTGTAACTCCCAGAATGGCAAGGCTGGCTAAAATCTTGTAACAGATTTCTTGACGCCGCTATAGCTAGTTCGCGCGGCGTTGGGAGAGAGTGCGCTGAGTGCGTACTGTTTTATCGACATTCTAACTGTAGTGCACGGTTCAAAGCGTGGCGAGCGTTGTCCTTTACACCCTGCTGTGCCTCTCCTGTTAAATGTAATCATAACAAACCCTGTATATTTCTTTTCACAAATAAATGTAGCATCCAGCGGTATACATCTTTTTATGGTTAAAATTATCTGTAATTTATAAACAATAAACTATTTTAAGTTTGGATTTACAACACGAAAATGACAATAACGTAAGATTGTTTTGTTTTATCGGTACAAAAAATATTATCAGAAAGAAAAATATCGATGATTAGTTCATCTAAATTGTAGTCACAAATTTTATTTTCATAAAACCCTAAGTTTTGTTTAATAATTTATTGTAACACGCTGGGAAAAGCCATTTATGATCGCACCAAGCGCGGTGCGGCGCAAGCTAAACTATCGCTTTTATTTTAGTTTCAAACAAATCAGCAGGAGGAACATTTATTTACTTCGAAATCTTTTTTATTAATGAAGTTTTGTGTCAATTCCTTACGAAGATAAACCACAATGTTATGTTTATTGGATATCATGCTATAAGATTACGGTGGCAAATGTATACATAGACTATACGAGCTCATCGTTGCATGTATTGAATGATCTTGTAAAATACCAAAGCTGATCAAACTTGGCCAGCTTATTCTATAACATATGATGAAGGAATGCTCTAATATAAGTGAATAACAAATGGTTTTAATCGGTTTTTTACTGGCAACAAATAATCTTTTTTTTTACAGACAACAAATAAATACTATAAGTATTCCCGCAGCAGTAAAACGTTTAACAGCCATGATGCCAAGGTGACAAAATTACATTACATAGTAAAATGAAAATGGAAGAAGAGTAAGTTAGAAGCATCGGGAAATTTACAAATCTTACAACTACAAATTAAAAACATACCAAACCTTACCTAATTTCTAAAATTAGAAGTAATAATGCAAATTTAAAAAAACATATTTACATCCTTCATTCGCTAATAAATTACGAAGGTACATTTACAAGTAAAATTAAAGGCACAAACGGTTTTCACCAAAAGCATATCTGTAGTTACACATTAATATAATAAATAACATTTAAGATTGTTTAATGACAATTAATAAATGGTTTTTAAAAAAACAAATCAATTAAAAATGTTACACAATGACCATATATTGTAAATTTAAATTGATCGTTAGTAAATGAAACATTTTATTTCTACACTTTTGTAACAATTTTTAAATTAAAACGTGTAAAAACTAAAATTTTATCTTTAATTGCAGATTTAAAACTTTATATTATAATAGAATAGAATATCTAGGAAATGAAATATGTTTTACATTTACACTAATGGAATATTAATTCCCGATTTATGAATAGTTTACATATCAAATATACCAACATTTGTATACTTCATCTGTGATTGTGGAAAGTCCACGAGAGTTGACCGCGCGACGCGACGCGGGAGTTCGACATGAAGGTCAGCTCGGAACTAAAGAAAAATTATATTTTAAACAGGTGAGCGTCTTTTACCCCTACTCCAAATATGAACGGACCAATATTACAGCGACGTTACAGCAACAAGCAACGTTACAGCGGGAAAAATCAGATTTTAAAATAAATGTCTCTCGGTTATCTGCCGTCTATTGTTCGATCACTACGGCATTTCAAAGAGATATTGTCCAAATAACATGACCGTGGAGATTAAGAGATGGTTCTTCCAGCATCTATCTATACTTATTTAATATGCTAGGGGGTTTTCTTGTGATTATTACTGCTCCAAAAGTACTGGACCGATTTCAATAATTTAGGTGTCGTTGGAAATTGCTTGGCGTGTAGTTTTGCAAGAAGTAAACTTTATGAAGATTTGACTGAAGGGAACGGCCCTAGACGCCTTTAAAGTTTTCTACCTTTCCATGAAATGTAACATGGGAGTAGAAATTTCAAATAAAGGAGCTGACTAATGTAAACAAAGTTTTCTAGCAAAGTCATGTGTTATTATTGGAATTAAAACCATTGAATATATTACGTTATATTGAAGTGTACTTTAAGCATTCATCAATGAGTAGATTTAGTGAGCCTCTTTAGTCGGGTTAAGATGAAGAAGACTTATAATTTAGTAACAAAATCTGAATTACAGCAATTTTTGCAAAAATAACGCAATACCCAGGAAAACAACTGTTATTTTTTTCAAATATAATTTACTTCTTCATTATCTATTTAAAAACAACAATTTAAAAACATGTGTGTGGTATAAACAAATTTGCAGTCAATTTTAAAATAACTATTTGTATGACAGGAATTTTTCTTTAGGCCCATTCGTCCCGGGCCTATGGGGAAGCACCGGCGTTTATGCCAATGTGTTTTGGTGGAAAATTGCCGGCACCAAGGGAGTCTTTTAGAATTGTTCAAAAATTTGAGGAAATTTGATTTGTTGGCAGATGACATAACATTATTCTTAGGGCGGAATAATGGATTTGAGAGCACGAAAAATATTGAGCCTCGGGGCACTCAAAAATTTTTTTTGTGAGTAAGAACTTTTGTGAGTAATTATAAAAAAATGAAAATGTTGTAGTCGTATTAATGTGATCGATCAAGATAACAATTTGTTAGGTTTTCATCAAACTATTTTAATTTTGTTCTGCTGTCATGGGTTAGTTATAATTAATTATGTAAAAAATCTATATTATTAAAGTATATAATTTTAACAATTACTTTTGTACTAAGTAGTGTTTTGTGGTTGTAGTAAGAACATTCCTTTAACTTGAACTATCTATAATTTAACATATGTAAAATAAACTCCTGAAAGATGATAGAGTATTCACAAGAAATACTGTTTATAAAGAACTTTTGTAAAAATTGTTAGTATTACTGGAAGTGTTTTCAAACTTTAACTATATCATTAATAAATATTAATGTAAAAAATTCAAATATTTGTATGTAAAATAGTTCTCGAATGCTGTACTATAATTATTTTTATTTAGAAGTCAATATAAGTCATGAATTGCTCGATTCCAATGGACGGGTTTACTAGTTCATTTAAAGTTCCTTTCAACCTAAAGTTATTTGACCGCTTCATTTTAAATAATTGTGATTGATTTGGCAATTTTGAGATGTATCTTATAAATGTTATTAACATATCACCATTTTTAAGATAATTATTAAGTCAGTATTCAACAATAATTTTAAAACTGTTTAATGTGTTATATAACTCTATAAACTACTCTTTAAAAAAGTCTTGTTTATGATTTTAAAGCAGTTTTAATCACTTTATCGGCCTGCTTGGGCTATTACGTTTCTACTGGTTCACTTTGGTGACTGTTTGGGTGGCGTGTTATCCCTCTACGATATATAACATTAGTATTGTACTTGCTATATATCGTTATGTTCTTAATCTACAAACGATGATATATTCTTTCGTGTGCAAAATATCTCACCCTCAGCGGTGTGCGTCTTCATCAAAGGTGTTTAGAAACACCCTCTGTATATTTCCACCCCAACTTCACCTCAAAGGTGTATAGTGTCACTTTCAGAGTGCTGTGAAGCACTGGAAAGCTTTAATGACGTAAAATTACTCCCTAAAAATTAACTATTAAGGTATTTTTTTACGCCCTCGATGGTGTTACATTACACCACCTGATTTACAGTGTATAGCAATAAAAAACGCAAGAAAAATGTTTATTATTAAATGAGAAGTAAAGGACTTTTGCTTTAGCAATCCTGTGTTACACAAAATACCTTAAAGGGGTTGAAAAATGTTGAGGCATATTGCATTAATATTAATTTATTTATAATACAAGGAAAAATTTCCTCATGGTTGAAAGAAAATACCCCTCTTGTCTTGAGATGGTCCAATCAACGTCACTGGAGAGCAGTCATAATCAGCACTGGAATAAAAACAACACGTGTAAATTTTGAATTAATATTATTTGTTTTTTTTTAGAAGTTTTATTTTAAACAATATTCCCTTCATTCAATTATCTCAGTCGTTTATGTAGGTGTAATACAGACGTACAAATAAAGATCAAATACCGCCGTTGCAGCAGACCTGCATACTCAGCGCATTTCAAATGCAAAACAACATATTTCAATCAAACATAGCAAGATTTGACATGTTTTGGTAAGCTCCATAAGAATAACATGGGGAATGAGTATGCAGGTTTGCTGCTACAGGTATATTAAAACTGGGTAGTTTTAATTAATCATTTATTAGATCTGAACTAGAAAAAGCTACTTACCAAATTTTATCAAGATGTGTTGAGAAATAACCGAAATATAGAATTTTACTTATTTCCCATAAGGTTAGCATTGGGACAACGTACTGTGTTTACCACTTTCAATATCTCAGTAACCAATGGACATAGAGCAGTGATTTAAAATACTAAATTGTTTGTTTTTTCGAGCTGAATCCAATGGTGCCCACAAAAAATCGATAAATTTTATTTTTCTATGTAAAAAACTCAAAAATCCCATTTGGGGGGGGTTTATTCCCCTTTACCCCCCCTTCCGGTGGTCCGATCTGGCTGGTTTACATATACATATATATATATATAAATTCATTGTAATATTCATTACAGTAATCCTCTCTATGAAATTAAACTGACCACACTTACACGTATTCGTGGTCAGCTGAAAACAAAACAAGATTAAAAACAACTAATAAGTTCCAGAGTCCAGGTATTTCCGGTTAATTCCTGTGAGCCGCGCACTGTGACGTTTGTGTCAGACACAGCTGACTACTTACATTATTTTAGATGGAAAAAATTAAATACAGTACACCTCGGATTATCCGGACCTCACATTATCCGGATCCCGGATTATCCGGACCGGTCCACCCGATAAATTCAAAAATTAAAATACGGCAATAACGTGATATTAGTGAGTTTACGAGTGAAATTAGCCTTCTAAAATTAAAATGCGAATATAATAAATTACCGTACGCATTTGGATCTCAATAGTTGAAGGAGACTTATTGCCCAAGCAGTACATTACGGATTTTCGTGAACATGGTTTCCTGGTTTGTTACTTGGGGCGCTAGCAGTAATCAGCAAAGGCGTAGCGCACGGCAATTTTGCAAGCTAATTGCTGTGACTTGATATGTCACGTTATTTTTTAAGAATAGTATATTAAGTTTTGAGTTATTTGAAGTTTTGTCATGATTACTCCAAGTTTGAGATATATGTTTTGAGTTATGATTATTAATTCTTAATACAGTACTTTAAATATTTTAATCTGGTCAAAGACCAGGTTTTTAGGTTTGGAATTAAAATTTAAAACCTGAACCTTAAGTACGGTAAAAGTTAACATTATATTGTTATGACTAATAGTGAAGTTTAGTTCTTAAATTTATTCTAAAATTAATTCCTGGGAAATTTTGAAAGACTATCATGTAGTAACTGCCTTGATAGGCCGTTTGCAGTATCAATTTAGCAGGGGCTAAGGTACGCGATCGCTATTTAGGCGATATTGTAATGACCTCGGATTATCCGGATTTTTTTTTATCCGGATCGGTGTTCCGCCACATTAATCCGGATAATCCGAGGTGCACTGTAGCTAGTAAAAATTTGATTTTATAATAAGTGCAAAATTATAATTTATCTTGAGAAAACAACCACTTTTTTAATTTAAAACAACAAGCTCTTAAAGTCATGGATTCTTTTATCATAGTGGGCAATTTATTTAACAAAAAGGACCGCTATAACCAAAGGAGTGCTTAAAAGAAGACTTGTTTACCTTAGAAGTTCTAAATATTCTACGATTAATATTTCTCGTTGTACAAGATACTTATATGCTCCGCCCCAACACACAATGCCGTACTGTAATCTTGAGTCGGCTGGACAGTTAGCTGGTTGGATTTGCGACAAATTATTGGTTTCCAAATGCCATATAGAGATTAATTAATATTGATTGTCAATGGCATCTCCGTACTTTTTATAAATAAATATTTCAATACAAATAAGCAATCTTCTATATTTGCCCAACTTTGATATCATTGATCTTTACGATGGTATCAATCTAAGTTATTTAAAAGTAATCTGAATCATATTGGTGATTACAAGAATTTGGTTTACATTGTTTCTATGCTTGGACATCGCACAATGACGACAAAAACCTAGTGCGCAAGGGACCGATGCAGAGACCGTGTGAAGAAATAACAGATTTATACTAATAAAAATCGCAAAATCGGAGAGAAGATAATGCACTGACAAATCATGAATAATGAAAACTTATCGCTCTCCGCTCCTGAAAAACGGGAATTTGAAGCAAAAAAATATTCTCCAACATTTTAAACCAAAATTACATTTTTAAATTACCGAAAAATGAATTTTTAAATTAACAAAATAACATCCCCATTATACTTTTTCAGACCCCAACATCAAATCCAGACTACACCTCAACTTTGTTGGGAGGTAATTACTTTATTTTGAGTGGGTGGTAATTATCGGCCGTCATCATGAATACGTCATTTCGGACGAAAGAAATATTTTTAAGTAAAGGATGTGTTGTAGCGCTTCATTTCAAAACCATATTTGTACACTGATAACAATGGTACAATCAGTTGAAAACAATTTATTTTATCTCAAGTTATCAGGACTCAAAATATAAAATATAATTAATTATATTTTAATTCTATTCGTTGCAAAATTAGGATAGTAAAATATTAAAAATTTTTATTGCTTAGCCATTAAATTATTGCATACCTTGAAAATTTATCAATCTTATTGTTATCAGTAAAAATACCTTAGACATAGTTTAAAACGTTATTCCTCATTTCTTAATTTTTAAATGAAGACAATTTTATTATTGCTATTTTATAAATTTATCATCATTTGAAATCTATTTTTTCTTCAATTGATCTTAAACTGGTGATTGATAATGACCATTAACAATAACTTTTAGATAATTTAACGAAAGTGGCATGCAATAAACTTAACCCTAATAATAGAAAATGTTGAACAATCCTCACCCAATATTTACAAGTTCCGTCGTCATTCTTGGCACAGCAGTAGATTCTCGGACCTGAAAATGAAAAACGTGTTCCGGTGGATGTTTTATGGAAACATACGAAGGATTTCTAGAAAAGTAGCCTATAAATTCCATATAATTTATCTTTAAGGATTTGCTAAGTATTCTTAAGTGGTCGCACGACTTAATACAGGGTGTTTTTTAATAAGATACTTATATGCTCCGCCCCAACACACAATGCCGTGCTGTAATCTTGAGTCGATCAAACTATAATACAAAGCTCTTAACAAATTTACAGAACAAAAATTCCATAGATTATATACATATACATATATGGATGAATATATATAAAAATTATTATCTTATCAAAATATTAAAATCAAATGAAGTCCATCCAACACATTCTTCAAACGACACTTTAACCCGAAACCCACTGAAAACACTGTTTCTGCCAGAATCCGAATGCGACAAAATTTGACTCCCACACTCTATTGTGTACGTTTTGTCAGTTTAATGAACTAACACTTGTTCATTTAGATTTATATGTGGAAAGTTAATGCAAACAATATGTTACATTGTAATGCTTGAACAAAACCATGATTAGAATATCTTTTCGAGATATTCCCTCACTTAAGGATGGAAGATATCAAAACATTGCACATCAAACATCGAAATGTATATACCTATGACGGCATTGGCTCTGAAGCTGCTTTTACTTAATGAAATTAATTTGAAACAAAAGTGAGACAAATTCTGTTTTCAAAATTTGTTCTCGATCGACTCTTCTTATTTCATTACCTTCATGAGGAAGCAGGAGAAAGGCTACAGCCAAAGGAAGAAAAGAAGAAATGAACAGCATTTTCGCCTGTGGAAAAATTACATCTTAATTTAAAACGGCTTAGTACAAAAGTCAGGCAAATGAGAACTTTATTTGTTGACTGAAATAGGAAAATCGATAAATAATAATCATAATAATGCTTAGCAATAATAATGGTAATAATTTCATTACTTTACAATGAAAAAGATCATCCGATTTCTTAAACCTATTTATAAACGGTTAAATTGGTTAGGTACTCATAGGTGGCGTAGGCACTAATATCCTTTAAAAGTCATACCTGAACGGAAGCAGCTCGAGCACAAGTGGAACTGAGGGGCTGTTGGTGACAAGCAGATACGTCTTCCCGTATTTATGTCGTAGCCACATGCTGTAATTGGGCACTTCATGAAGTGCCCAGCGCTAACCGGGCACTTCATGAAGTGCCCAGCTCGCCTGGGCACATAGTGTAATTGAATGGTTTCATTAAAAATTACAGTATGTGACCAACAAAACTGGGCACTTCATGAAGTGCCCAACGCTCGTTGGGCACATGCTGTAATTATTTATTTTACACTATGTGTCCAGTTCAGATGCTGGACACTTGATGTAAACACGTAAAACTGCTGTTTACGTTGCTGTTGGTAGTATCCGATGTATTATTTTCATTAGTACAAAATACAATTATTTTAAAATAATTTTGTAAAACATTAAGAATAAGATTGTCTTCCACACTACCAGACAATAATTCTTGCCTGTATGTTTTATCCTGGTTTCTTCTATGTTTTCTGAAATATTCTGGCTACACGTAACTATAAAGATTTTTATCATTTAAACAACAAACGGTTGTTTAAATAATAATATTAATAGTGATGCGTAGCCAAAATAACTCAGAAAACACAAATCAAACAATTCAGTCGATTTCAATGTTGTATGCTTTAATAAAATAAAATACATGAAACACTTTACCTATTACATTTATATGTAACAAAACACATAAATATTAACATTAACCTATTTTATCATGTTTTAATTTTTTAACTTCTTACTGAGTCACCCTTTATAAACTTATAATAGATTAAAATATAGCATATTAAAACAAATTTTTAAATAGAGTCATAAGAGTCTTTGAAAATATAATAAAACAATTCTTTAGTTTCTTATTGTTGTAGAAATTTAAAACATTTAATTTGTATAAAAATTTACTATTTCGTTTTTTTGTAATTTTATTAACATTGACGATAATTTAGGTTTAAGTTTTTCTTTTATGTCAGTATGAATGAATTAACATAACATCATTACATCAAGCCTTTTCTATGTAAGTATTTTTATTTGTTTATAGAATATTAAAAAACGTGTGTCCTGTTTATTTGACAGCTTTTAGAAAATATGCCTTTTATTATATTCGTACTGACATCAGTACCTTAAAAATCTTTACCAAAAAAGAAAATCAGTACCTTAAAAAAACCTAAAAAAGTTTATATTATTAACTCAAAAATTTGGAAATTCATTTGAAGCATTGGCTAAAGGGATAACCTATGAATGTTAAAAGTTATTCTAAAGTAAGTGGTTACTAGAAAATTCTAGCGGTTCGGTTTTTAATCATTATTAATTTTTTTGATAGCGAATTAATTATAATTTCGAATATAATAACATTATTTGTCTTTATTCACAAGTACATTGTGTAATAGACATCGTCTGAACAAATAGATTATTTTTATATTCAATAATATAATACTATAATATAATATACAATAATATAATATTTTATACTACTGTTTAATTTTATAACTATTAGAAACCGACAATATTTGTATTAAACTTTAAACTAATTATAAGTGTTTGTTTTATCTTAGATTAAGATTGTTAACTGTTTATTTTAGTCTGAACTCAACTCATACTCCAACAAATTCGTTGTCCAAATATAACGTAGACTAATTATATTTTCAAAATGCTTATGGAACTAAAACCGATGTTAGAATATTTTGATTTGAATAAATAAATAATTAATATTAAAAGGTTTAATAGCAAAAAGTAACATTGGCTACTTTAACACGGACGTTGGGATTTAATGTAAACATTAGGATTGGTTTTGAGAAAGATTTAAAATCGACTGCCCAACATGTCTCAATAGTTACACCATGTGTCCAATGAGCGTTGGGCACTTCATGAAGTGTCCAGTTTCGTTGGGCAGATGATGTAATTTTGATCGAAATAATCGAGTTACACTATGTGCCCAGGCGCGCTGGGCACTTCATGAAGTGCCCGGGCTGCGTTGGGCTCTTCATGAAGTGCCCAATTACAGCAAGTGGCTACGACATTTATACTAGTTAAAATATTTGAACAAATGGCTTACCCACTCATGTCATTGCAAACTACTGACATGAAAAAAACAACCTTGAGTGGCAGGACCGTATGGTTTAAATATTGGAACTTAACAAAGTACACATATGTGCTTGTGAAATAACATTTTGACATGAAAAAAACAACTTTGAGTGGCAGGGCCATATTTTCTAAATACAGAAATTTGACTAAGAAAGAAAAGTTTGTTTGAAATTCCCACTTTTTAAAGCGAAATTTCATTTGTTCATTATTAAAACATGAGAGTCTGCTGATGTGCAGGTGCTGATAAAATATTTGTAATTATAATAATACCCTCGTTGCAGCAGACCAGCATACTCAGCGAAATTCAAATGCAAAACAATATATTTTAATCTATCATAGCGAGATTTGACATGTTTTTGTAAGCTCCATAAGAATAACATGGGGAATGAGTATGCAGGTTTGCTGCTACAGGTATGTTTAAATTGGTTGGTTTTAATTCAATATTTAGTATATCTGAACTAGAAGAAGCCATTTACCAAGTTTTATCAAGATATGTTGAGAAATAAGCGAGATATAGAATTTTACTTATTTCCCATAAGGTTAACATTGAGACAACGTACTGTGTTTACCACTTTCAATATCTCGGTAACCAATGGACATAGAGCAGTGATTCAAAATAATAAATTGTTTGATTTTTTAGCTGAATTCAATAGTGCCAACAAAAATTTGATAAACTTTATTTTTCTATGTGAAAAACTCAAAAAAACCCATTTTGGGGGGGTTTACCCCCCTTTACCCCCTCTTCTGGTGGTCCGATCGGGCTGGTTCACGAACTCGTCCGAGTGATTACCACTTTACACGTCTGTACCAAATTTCATTAAGATCGGACCATATTTACGGCCGCTATCGTGTTAACAGACATATATATATATATATATATATATATATATATATAAATTCGAACGAATGGTGCTTTTTTGCTTCTGGGGACCCCAAAATGAAAAGTTAACATGGTCTCGGACTTAACTCTTATCATGAGTACTACCGTAATAGCTTATTCCTTTAAGGAAATTCGCTGAAACGCACCCAGGGCATGATTGTAGATTTGAGCCGCCGTTTTCTAGGTAATGGCCGGCACGAGTAACCGGTAACTCGTGACACAGTGGAAGTATTAAAAGACAAAATAATTTTTTCCAGGGTGGGTGTGTAGAATAGACTTTTTAAATTCTGGATTTGAGTCAAATTTATGTTGTTCTTTCATGCACCAAAAAAAATGTTATCGCTGGGTCAAGACCACATCATATATATGCCTAACTATAACATTAAAATACAAGGATCATAATAAACGTATCTATAAATATATTTTATCATGTTGTATGAATATTATTTTGGTGTATGTGTCGTGGTGTATTTTATTGTTGGTGTATGATTATCTATTTGGTTTTAAAACTCTCCTCTGGTCTATAAAATGTTAAAGAAAGTTGAAATGAATTTTTCTAATAAGTTATATCCTTACAAATAACAACAAATTTTAGAATATAACTCAATTTCATTATGTCAAACGTAGTTTAAACATTAACTCGACCTTGCATCCTAAAGCATTTTATCGCACCTTGCAAGCCCATTACATTAACCATATCGTAACGTGTATCATGAAGGTCTGTGAAATGACCTCTCGTTGAAATACCGAATATTTTATGTAATTAATTATCATTATCAGACATACGCGTGTTATATAGACTGTTAGTCAGTTTCACGCGTAGTGTTAATAATCTGGAATAACTTTAACGGGTGAAGATGACGATGAAAAATGAGAAAGATGCTGAAAATGAAGACACGGAAAGTTTGGGAAGCAGAAGACATCGACGACTTGTTTTCTATTTTGTTATTATCTATATCGTAATGGTGGTGACAGTGCCGCTGTGTTTTTCATATCTACCACAACTGTTATCATACATCAACAGCACCCCATGTCCCAAACATACGAGTTTTCCTCTTTTGAATCCCGTATTCGACCCGAACGGATCTGTGAACAGCAACGGAGATTTGTACCGAGCTAGCCAGTGGTTCTCTGTCGATGATATCACCCGTGGTTGTGAGTGCCAGTCGAGGCCATGCATCAGGAAGTGTTGTTCTCCTGATGAACATTTCGTCAGAGGACCTGACAAGCGTCGTAAGTGTGGCAAGAATCCTGAACCTTCTCCCTTCTCAAACTTGAGCCTTCGGGTCCATCGCACCCCTGAAACATCGGCTGAGGTGCCGATCAATCATTTTGATTTTCTCTTTGGTGATTGTGAGAATGGACTGTTTATTTTGAGACCAGAACAATATCCTGAGGATGCACACTTTCTCATGACAGATGGACACATCTTTTACGAGAAGAAATATTGGGATACGTCAGAATATTGCTTGGAATCAATAAATGGGAGTGATGTAATTCACACATTTATATGTTTTGAGGGACAGGAGAAAGAAACAGCAGAAGAGTTGATGTATGTGATACACCCCATCTCTCTTCTTATCTCTACAGTGTTTTTGATTGTCACCCTAGTGGTTTACTGTGTCATCCCTGAACGTCGCAAACTCCCTGACACGGGCTACGTTACAGCTCTGTTTATTGCTGATGATCTAATGTTTGTCATTTCCATCTCATCGCACGAGTTGTCTGAATTTGCTTGCAAAGCTTTGGGTAAGTTTTTACATCAAGATGCCCCCTCCCCCAGATGTAATTTCGCTCAATACTAAGGGGGTGCGAGTACTCGAGTGTCAAGATTTTTTCGAGCCCACACTACTTTACTCGACTCAAAAGTCTTGCAATATACTCAAAAGGTCGAGTCGATTTCCTTCCGTTCACCTGTGCAAGAGAATTTTTCGACCAATTTTAATACAGTTAACCCCTTCTTTACCCGTCCTCATAAAGCTTTTGATGTTTTGATTGAACTAAAGTGTTTTTTTTTGTAGTTATTAATCTATGTATTAATAGGCAAGCGGGTTTCCTTTCACAGTTAAGCCTCAATAACGGCTAAACGGATTTTAACGTTTGAGGTGTAAAATTAAAGGGATTTTTATGTAGATTTGTCAATACGTCTCAGAATTTGAAAAGAAGAACGTCACTAAAATACAGTATATGGCTAAAGTTTTGGAACAGTGGCTCTATCCATTAACGTTTGACAAAGTTCAGTCTACTATGTTTACGACTGAACACATACATGATCATGCTTTGAAATTATCCTACAGGTAAATCACAGATTGCAGCACTAATAATTTATTTTTCGAAAAGAGCGGTTTTTATTTTTACGCCTGCTTTGGCTACTCTGAGACGTGGCAATAAATTGTTTTCAACAGTTTTAGTTTGTTTATTATCGTTTTAGCGAATTTCCCAATATAAGGAAGTAGCTGTTACCGTAGTCGGCATGGCACACACGTGTATAGCAACATTTATTACTTCAAAATCTAGCACGATTGGTTAGCTGTAAGGAGCTTTTTAACAAAATAAAATTTATTTTTAGGATTTAAAACTTTTTTATTGATTTTATGTAAATTTAACTGTCAAAATTGGATTCAGCTTAAAAAAATAAACAATTTAGCATTTTGAATTATTATTCTACGTCATAATAATTCATAATAAGCGTTATTCACGCTTATATATTGAATGTGCTTAACCAGAATGTTGAACTAAATGTTTCATTTTACCCACAAAACTATATAATTACCCTTTCTCAAAGGCAAAATCCCCAAAAGTTGCATTATGATTACAAAATATAGGTTACTATACCTTTTATTTCGGTGTCAGATGATGTTGACATGTTTCGGTTATAGGAAACCATTATGAAAACGCAGCACATCCAGATAACATCCTGGTCGTTGTCACAATAGTTAAAAATAACACAAACACATAAAAACGTATGTTACACACGTAAAGAGATTTAAAAACTTTAAAAATCGAATTGATAGGCCTAAGAAATCACCGGTCATGACGCGCACGGGTCAGGATGCAGGATGCTTTGCAGGATTTTTTGTTGTGTCGACAAAACGTTGAGCGAGGACTATGTTTAATTTAAAAATGTATTGCCGGTATTGGACTAGTTGTTTTTAGTAATCATTTTATTGATGGGGTTGTTAATATATTTATAATAAAATGATTACAGCTTATCCACAAAGGTTTAAAAGAATCAGGTGATATTGTTTATGTTATAGTTTTGTTGACATTCAGGAAAATATATATTGGAGTCTTGTTATATTTAAAATACCCCCGTTGCAGCAGACCTGCATAATCGGCGAATTCCAAATGCTTTTAAACATATGTCAATCCAAAATGGCAAAATATGACATGTTTTCATAAGCTTCCTAAGAATAACATGGGGAATGAGAATGCAGGTTTGCTGCTACAGGTATGTTAAAACTGGGTGGTTTTAATTCGATATTTAGTAGATTCGAACTAGAAGAAACCATATACCAAGTTTTATCAAGATACATTACGTAATAAGGAAGATAAAGAATGTTTTTTATTTCCCATAAGTATAAAATGGGGAGTGAGTATGCAGGTTTTCTGCCACAAAAATGGATATATCAGGATTTTAGAATATTATACACTATATCTTATCTAGATGAAGCCACAAAGCAAGTTTTATTAAGATATGTTGAGAAATAAGCGAGATATAGAATTTTACTTATTTCCAGTAAGGTTAACATTGGGACAACGTACTGTATTTACCACTTTCAATATCTCGGTAACCAATGAACATAGAGCAATAATTCGAGATTCAAAATTGTTTGTTTTTTCGAGCTGAATTCAATGGGGCCAACCAAAATTTGATAATTTTTATTTCCTCATGTGAAAACCCCAGAAACCCTTTTTTGGGGGGGTTTTATCCCCCTTTACCCCCCTTCCAGTGGTCCGATCAGGCTGATTTTCGAACTCGTCCAAATAATTACTACTTCACATACCTGTGCCAAATTTCATTCCGATCGCACAATTTTTGAGAGAGTTATCGTGTTTACGGACACACACACACACACACACACACACACACACACACACACACTCACACATATATATATATAAATTCTAACGAATGGTGTTTTTTGCTTCTGGAGCCTGAAACGAAAAGCTATCATGGTCTTGGGCTTAGGTTTTACCATGAGACCTACGGTAATAGCTTCTTCCCTATGGGGGAAATTCGCTAATAAAATTAAATTTACTATCTTGGCAAGTCATTTTTTAGCTAAACTCACGACGTACCCTGCCTATAACTTTCATTGTAATAACTATAGATTACCTACACTTTGAATTTTGGTGCTTCTTCCATGTTAAGTCTCCATGATATTAATGAAGTTATTCACAAAATTACTTAAATAATGCTAGTATATTTGTTGCACACAAAATAAATTGCTACATGTGTTAGTATAAGAGAATGAAATGTAAACAAATTGTTTGTTACAGCATTTATAGTCCAATTCGGATATCTGTCTTCATTCTTCTGGATGAATGTTATGTGTTTTGATATTTGGTGGGTTTTTAGGTGAGTAAACTTTAGAAATGCATTGAATTGTAGGCGGATGAAATTGTAGATAAACATTACTACAAACAAAATGGTATAAACAATTCAGTTTTAATTGACGAACGTTAGAGAGTCTTATCTACAAACTCCTCACTCAGTTTATGGTATAGTTCTCCTTAAAAGTTTCAAATCATTAGAAAGCTCTCCACCCCTTAGAATAAAATACATCTGAATCAGAGGTATTTGATCAAAGGGGTGTATAGCGGCTCGTGAGTTTATATTATATACTGGGGGTTCACAGTTAAGAAATATATATATACATGATATAAATGCATCATATTAGAGTTATTGCCTGAAAATCGGTATTCAGATACGTTAAACGCTTAAAAGACCGCAGCGCCAAATAAATCAAGTTTCATATCTTGTTGTACTAAACAATCAAGATCTGGAGTAGAACCAGCTCTCTTTTTAGATAATTCAGACTTGAAGTTGAAAATAATAAATTCCTTGGATTGATAGTCGATCTAAATTTAAGTTGGGATCATGTGGTTAGAAAAATGTCATCAGGTCTTTTTGCTTTACGGCAAATGGTAAAGGTTTGAAACATCGATTTCCTTATAAAATATATATATATATATATATATAAAACAATATAAAACAATATATGTTTCACTAATAAATTCATACATGTCCTATGGTATATCGAGAATTTTAGACTTTTATACATTAGATCTTATCTAAATTAAGCCACAAAGCAAGTTTTATTAAGATATGTTGAGAAATAAGCGACATATAGAATATTACTTATTTCCAGTAAGGTTAACATAGATGGAGCACACAACAACATAGGTGGACATAGGTGGACATGTATGGAGCTACAACTAAGAAAAAATTAGACCGAATTCTTCTCCAACAAAAAAAAGGTTTAAGCATAATTTTTAATATTAAAAAAAACAATCTGTATGTCCACATTTTTCTCGATTAGGTATTTTAACTGTATTTGATTTATTAGCTTTTGAAACTATTTTGCATATTAGAAAAAAATATATTTCAACAAAAAATCTTAACCCACACAATTACAACACTAGAAATTATAGGTATGTTGAGCAACACAAATTAAAATTTTGAAAAGAAAACCAACTACACTGGAACTAAATATTATTTAATTTGCCAAGTAATATTTTCAATGAGCAAAATTTTTTAAGTTTTAAAAAGTTACTGACAAATTATCTTTTAACTTTGAGTTAAAAGAAACATTTGATGAGTTTCTTCATTTAAAACATCTGAATTAATGATACTTTGATTTTGCTTTGGACATATGAATTTAATTAGGCCTAACATTTTCAACATGAACTCTAACCATGTAATGTGCCCAAACCTTATATAATATTAGTTTTAGTCAGACGCTATTCTTGTATTACACTTTACAAATAATGAATAAAGTAATTTTGAATTTAAATTATGAGTACTTCCCCTGAAAATGCCGCACCAGCGGCGAAATACGTATTGGGAAATGACAAAAATTCAAGAACATTGGTTAAAATCAAGAAAGGTAATTGGTATTTGGGTCGTGCTTCCCCTCTAGTTAGTTGAAGAATTTATAAATCTAAGAATCGAGTCTATGAAAATATAGGAGGTCGAAGGTTAGGTTGTGTTCTTAAGGGGAGGGGGTTAATATTTTTTGCAATGGCACTGAGTCTGGGTAAAAAAAATGATTGATCCAAACAATCTTACGTGTAGTTATTTAAAATTGTATGTTTTAAGGCTATATAACAAATTAATTGGATTGGTAAGGGAGATTAATTAACACTAAAAGGGCTTTTCAAATTTGAGGCTTGATCACAAAATAACCCCTATTGTATTAAATAAATACAGAGATCGCCCTGTGGTTGAAAATTTGACCAATCGAAAGTTATTCCAGAAATACAGATAACATATAAATAATCAAGCATACTCATTATTTTTTTAATACACTTCATGCAGAACATTGAAACCCTTTTGTAATGCAACTGTAAATAAACAGAGGACGAAAGCAAAACAGCAACACTTAAATTGTTTGAAAACGTGTAAAGGATAAAATATGAGGATTCATCTACCGTAACCCCTACTACGGCTACAGCACATCTTTAGTGGGCTTATATTTCTTACCTCAATTTAGGGGCAAGTTGATTCCACGGTTTAGTCTTCGGCTTTAGCATAAATATTATATTTAATGTTTTATTGAGAGTGAACCATTTTAGTTAGACTTTCACTGAGCTTCACTGAGAGGAGTCAATCAGTCTCTCTTTTCCTTACATCCCCTCCTTTAATTGTTATTTCCCTCATCCTGTCCTTCCCTTCCTTCCTACAATCTTCCATCTCTTCCTTCTCTTCCTCGTTCACTATACCTATTATATTTCCTTCCTCTTTCCTCCCTCCTTCCTTTTTGCTCCTTTATCCTTCTTTCTCCCTATTCATCTTATCCTCATTGAAAAATGTATCAAGTAGCTGGCGCCCAAGCTAAACTTTCTGATAGTTTTTGTGGGCGTTGGGTAAGTCACAGGATGATGGAAGGGGGCTTAAATCGAAGATTTTGTTGCTAAGGACTCGGGAAAAATACTGGAATCATTTTAATTCACAAAAAAAACACATAAAATAACTTACATTTAAAAATAATTAGAATCTGATAAATGTCAGCTGTGTTTACATTAAAACATGTGGTGCTTGATTTTAAACCATGAGCTAGATATTTACATACAGTAGACCTCCCCTCTTATAAGGACCCCTCGGGACCGAGGCCTGTCCGGCTAACAGGTTTCCGGTTAAACTGACGTTTCCTAAAATTAAATTATTATACCCAAACATAAAAAATAGATGTTTTAGTTTGTCTATATATACAGGGTGAGTTTTAATTTCCCCCCCCCTTACTTTTTTTTACATTTCTAAAAATAACTATCCCAGACCCCACCCAAACATTATTGGGTAGTAAGTACCTCGTTTTGAGGGGGTATTCATTTTCAGTCGCCATCTTGGATCCGCCATATTGGATCCAAAATAATTTTTTAAAATGTAAAAGTGGTGTTGTGACTCATCATTTCAAGCTAGATTTTTCACTGATTACAATGCCGCAATCCGTTTTTTAATATTTCGATTCTTTCTCAAGATATGAGTACTTTTAATTTATTTATTTTCAACCAATTTTAACATTACAAATCGATAAAATAGGCCCATAACCACAAAATAATGCTAGATAGTGACGAATAACCACCATCAGTCATTGTTCAGCGATTTACACTTAACTTTCACCAATGTAAATTTTTTGGCCGCCATCTTGGATCCGCCATTTTGAAATGAGGTAAGTTATTTCAAATATGAAGTTGGGGTTGTGACCCATCATTTCAAACTAGTTTTTTGGGCCGAATTCAATGCCGCAACCCGTTTTTAGCTATAAAAATTAGTTTTTGAAAAATCAATACTTTTTGAGATTTTTATTAGAAATTTGTCAATATCTTGAAAACTAAACATGATAATTAAAAACGGGTTGCGGCATTGAATTCGGCGCAAAAAACTAGTTTGAAAAGATGGGTCACAACACTAACTTCATATTTGAAATAACTTACCTCATTTCAAAATGGCGGATCCAAGATGGCGGCAAAAAAATTTACATTGGTGAAAGTTAAGTGTAAATCGCTCAACAATGACGGTGGTTATTCGTCACTATCTAGCATTATTTTGTGGTTATGGGCCTATTTTATCAATTTGTAATGTTATAATTGGTTGAAAATAAATAAATTACAAGTACTCATATCTTGAGAACGAATCGAGATATTATAATACAGATTGCGGCATTGTAATCAGTGAAAAAATCTTAGCTTGAAATGATGGGTCACAACACCACTTTTACATTTGAAAAAATTATTTTGGATCCAATATGGCGGCCGAAAATGAGTACCCCCTCAAAACGAGGTACTTACTACCCAATAATGTTTGGGTTGGGTCTGGGATAGTTATTTTTAGAAATGTAAAAAAAGTAAGGGGGGACAATTAAAACTCACCCTGTATAAAAGCCAAAACCCATTGACTGACTCACTGACTGATCACAGTTTCTCAAAAACTATAAGACTTAGAACAATGAAACTTGGCACAAATATTCTTTAAAGGCTCTAGATGCGTACTAAGAAAGGATTTTGCAATATTTTCTCTCAAAGGGCTTGAATGTGGTATATTATGAAATTCAAAATGGCGGCCACTTTTAGCTTTCATAGCTTATTTTCTCATAAACTACAAGAGTTTGGGCCATGAAACTTGACACAAATGTACTTTATAGGCACTAGATGCGAACCTTTTAACGAAAAGGTTTTTAAAATTTTCTCTCTCTGATGGCTAAAATAGAATTATTATAAAATTCAAGATGGCGGCTATTTCAGTTTTTAAAACTATGGATGGAAGGCCTATACAATATTTTCAGGGGATAGAAAAGGTACGACATTTCATTTCGAGTATTTGTATATCCACTAGAAAAGGCGTTTTAAAATTAAAATTAATCAGGTGATGAAGATTTAAATTACAAAAATATACCGTTACAACAATAATTTTTGCCTTATCGATAGTTTAGAGACCCGATCTTCATTGCGATTGAGAAAGGTTTGGGAAATATGTTTTTGGCCAAGGCACTTGGGCCTACCGTCTACTTTTTCTTACAGTTTTCGGCCTATTTTCAAAAAAGTACTAAATTCATATCGATGTTAAGTCGAAAAGCCGCCCTTAGCGTAATTTTTTTACATCCCGGTTTATTTCTCATTCTCAGTATTGGCAAATAGGCGAAAGCTAATTCATACTATTTGCTAATCATGAGGAAAAACTTTTTGAGGAAACTTTACACCTCCTTACTTCAGTCTAGGTTGGAATTGTACGCCAATGGCCCACAACCCAAATCAGTCAATTTTATAACTATTCCTAAAAATGGCTCATAGCATAATACGAGTTGATTAAAAATTAGTCATTTTTTCAGCAGGCGAAGCTGCGGGTATATCTGCTAGTCTATTATATATTTCCCATAGGAATTATCGATATCGTTCCTCAATCACGCAATAACTAATTAATTTTACTTAAATTGAAGGCATCATAGTATTTAGATACGTATTTACTGGTTTCAAATATTTTCCAAAAGAATCTTCGATACATTACAGCACTGATAATTTCCGGCGGATCACGATCAGTTAAACCGATGTTTGGATAAAAAAATAATTTTCCGGTTAAAAATATTTTACTTCTACCGAGAGTAGTCCGGTCAAAAGGTGTTCGGGTAAAAGGGAGTCTACCGAATATTAGAGATCGCCTATACTGGTCGAAATTCAACCAGAAAATATTTGGGTTTTTTATCATTGCTCTAACAAAATATGTAACTGCATTTGTTTACATTTTGTTGTTATTCTGTAACCCACATGACAACTCGTAGAAGAGCCCATGTTAATTTTTTTAGGATTTCAAATTAATTTTTCCCGACAATAATACTCAAAGACTATATAATGGGATTTTTCTCACCTTCAGAAAAGTATGATTCTAACGGTATGATAAGATTTTTTCTACAATGCACAAAGGGTAAGGAAGAATTATTACAAAAATCATGCTTGACTATTATAGTTCTTGCATGAAAATCATAACCATTTAAAAAATTTGTGCGAGCGATAAAAATGTTTGGCGTGAGATAGACAGTTACTAATATGGGTGTGTCATTGGCCGCATCCATGTGGTTTTTTGTTCGTGTTTTGCTTCCTATTGGATGACTTCTCTGATGACTCTTAAAACTGAAAGTCACAAAACCGTCTGTCATCGACCAAGGAAAATAAACATTTTTTGTTTACTTCTGAGAAAACTATTTTTTGATTAAAACTTATGAAAACATGACTTTTATTAGTTTAAACTCTTATTTAATAACAAATAAATAAAAATATGTAGAATATTATACACATTTTCAATTAAATAACTTTTATTTAATTACTTAATTAATTTTAATTACAATTTTAATAACTTTATTAAAATTGTCAAAGATAAAGACTTAAGTAACCAAAAACATCAACCTTTAACCTTAAATATTTTTTGACAACCAAGAATTTCACTTTTGTCATTGACTTTGAATCTGCAGTTACTTATAGTCAATTATTATTAATTATTAATTATTTACAGTACTTAATTGCAGCTGCTTAGCAGCAGTGAAGGGGCGAGGCTTGAGCAGGGGAGTACACTTGCTTTTATTCCCCATCCCCGATGTTTCAAGATTCTCGTGCTTGCTGGGATTTTCATGCGCATACTGTAATTTATAGATATGATGAGTCTTAAAGCCAGTTTACTATGAAAGTATTTTTTAATAAGGAGAATTATTTTATTAAAGAAGGATTATTTAATTAAAATTTGTGCCTGTTATGATTATGGCCACTAGTTGAGTTCTAATTATATGTTTAATATTTGCCCGCTGTTGTCACCAGTGGACTGAGGGACCGCAAGAAGTTCCTGATGTACTCTGTGTACGCCTGGGGCGTCCCTGCCGTCGTCGTCGCCATCTCCCTCGTAATGGATCTCGCCCCCTCCATCCCGGACAGTTTCATCAAGCCTGGTTTTGGGGTTGTACGGTGCTGGTTCAAAGGTAATTTTAATAATATTTTATTGAGTTATGCTCATAAATTCAATAGCCTATACACTTGTTTTCAAGCCAGTTGTATTGAAAATACTTTTATTTCTGTTAAGTGAATCTCCATTACCTTGGTCTAACCATATGAAAAAATATTTTCTTGTTCAGTGCTAGCCCAGAAGTCTGGGATTATTCTATGATTTGCAAAAAAAATGTCAGTACTGGGAAAATACTGGGTCAGAACCTGGCTAGTAATACTCAGAAAATGCTGCTAAAATAAGAATTTTTAATAATAACCCAAATAAATAATGACTCAATTAATTGAAACAAATTATTTTTGAAAAACAAATGTCAATAGAAAAATTACTTGCTAGACATGGAACATGCACCTGCGACCTCTTTGGCAATGTCCCAGCGCTTTAGACCGCTCAGCCATTCTGATGCTTGAGAGATGGTGGTAATGCAAAGAATTTGGCTTTTGCTTGGTAGCTAAAAAATCAACTTGTGATAAAATCATGATGTGTCATACATATATGTATAATATATTATGTACCTTTTTACAAGTAATAATCAAATAATATGCAAATAATTTAAAGCATTATATAACTTGCTCCTCCAATTTCTTAAAAATGTTTATCTAATTTTTAGGTTTTGAGTGTCGGCAAATAAGAAATCAAAGAACAATCAAAAAGAAAACCTTTAATATTACAAATAGTTATCTTCACACTTATCTTACTGCATAAATCTAGGTTTTGAGGGTGCCATAAAGCTCTCGATTATCAATTGTTTATCAGTTAATCTTGCAATTTCATTATGAATTTGTATAAACTGGAGTACTGTAATTGTATTTTTCGAGCACTGGTCCACTGAAATGTTATACCTTCTTGCAACAAATAAATTACGCTAGTTCATTACTGATGATTTGTGATCTGCTGATTATGTTGTTATACTGTCTTTTTTTAAGGGGATAAGAGCAGCAGTGTTTGCCAACCGGTGATATGCGAAGGCCTTTTAGGTGACACACATGAGACTAAGAATTGTTATGCGACTTATACTACTACGGTACCACGCTGACTTGAGATCCCGCACAGGCTTATTGGCCCATGGTGACGGGAAGTTGAGGTTAAAAAATTGTAAACATTAAAATCATAGGTTACCAAACGAATAGTTAAGTCACACTTAATGTTAGGAAGGGTGTTTTCCAATATCTGTATGGCCCATATATTATGCCAATTTAGTACCATCTTTTAAAACAAAATAATTTGTTATAAAGACTGTTTTCCGAGCAGTATATCAGATACAATGACTCTCAATTGCAACACTTGTCTGAATTAAACTTATTTTAGCAATAAAAACAAGAAACATGTTTCAAAAAGTACTATGTCACGAGCTATGGACTATGAGTGGTGCCCAACGACCATGTAAAAATGAGGAATGTAGGAATATTAATTTGGCCCTTTCCATGGAAAATTAAATATTTTTCACTTGTGAAGTCTGCTTAATATGTACATAAAGTTATTCAAAACAATATTTAATAAAGTTGTATCCTTGAAAAGTGCTTGTTCCTTGGCGTTTTAATGTAATTTTTGTGTATATCTAAGTTTACTGGTTAAATTCAAAGAGGCCTAGTACTGTAATATTTAATTTTAAGAGTAAGTTCTTTTCAGCAAACATTTTGGCATTACAAAATGTCATGTTTTCATCGAAAAAATTAGAACTAGTGTTTATTAGGTGCCGTTTCTGTATTTTGATCTGTTGTGTAACTTTTTACAATAGGCCAAATATAACTTCATTTGTGAAAATCAATATTATTTGACCCATAGTACTGGCATCACATGTTTATTCATGCTGATTTGTTCAATGTAAAATATGAATGATATCTGAAATGAATGATTCCAAATATGTAGCAGACAGAGATTATTTTCCCCTTATGTACGTTAGAATAATACTGCTGTTACATTGGCAAGTTCAAATTCAAATGGTTTTTCGTCATATTGTATATACAATCCCAATGAACATTGCTGATGAGGTAAACTTATAATTTTTTAACATGTCTTTATGACCAAGCTACGATCCAAACATTTACATTGACAAGAATAGTAAAAAGAAGTAGCTGGTAATTACGAATCTGTCAAAGTACAATATATGAGCATTGTTAGAGAGGAGGGCCCTTGCAGTAGTACATCGAAATATTGATGATTCTGTAGGTGATACTCAAGCACCAAAAGCTTAGGAACCTTTAGATCAGCAAAAGGCTCGTCTATAGATTAAAAATAGTTCTCCCATTAAGGTAGATCAAAGGTAATTTTTTAATTACCTTAACTATTACTCTGGTGCTTAATGCTTAATTCTTTAAGCTCATTTTAGCGAATTTCCTTAAAGGAATAAGCTATTACGGTAGTACTCATAGTAAAAGTTAAGTCCGAGACCATGTTAACTTTTCATTTTGGGGTCCCCAGAAGCAAAAAATACCATTCGTTCGGATTTATATATATATATATATATATATATATATATATACATATATATATATCTATATATATGTCTGTTAACACGATAGCGCCCGTAAATATGGTCCGATCTTAATGAAATTTGGTACAGACGTGTAAAGTGGTAATCACTTGGACGAGGTTGTGAACCAGCCCGATCGGACCACCGGAAGGGGGGTAAAGGGGGATAAACCCCCCCAAAAATGGGTTTTTTGAGTTTTTTACATAGAAAAATAAAATGAATCAAATTTTTGTGGGCACCATTGAATTTAGCTCAAAAAAACAAACAATTTAGTATCTTGGATCACCGCTCTATGTCCATTGGTTACCGAGATATTGAAAGTGGTAAACACAGTACGTTGTCTCAATGTTAACCTTATGGGAAATAAGTAAAATTCTATATCTCGCTTATTTCTCAACATATCTTGATAAAACTTGGTAAATGGCTTCTTCTAGTTCAAATCTACTAAATATTGAATTAAAACCACACAGTTTTAGTATAACTGTAGCAGCAAACCTGCATACTCATTCCCCATGTTATTCTTATGGAGCTTACAAAAAACATGTAAAATCTCGCTATGTTGGATTAAAATATGTTGTTTTACGTTTGAAATTCGCTGAGTATGCAGGTCTGCTGCAACGGGTGTATTACTGTTTATTTTGTTCTTATTTATTATCATAACTATGAGCCTAGTGAATAAAAACAAGCATTCACTTGTAAGCAATTGCATGCTAGTAAAGTCTCAATTTTTATGTGAATAAAAACAAATAATCGCTTAAAACAGATTGATTTGGGTTTGCTAAGGGTTTACTCAGATAAGATAACTTGTTTGCAAGGAATCACTTGAAATTGATCCCAACATATACATCAGTTTAAGAACCAGCTATCTTGAAACTTTCAAGCGTGAGAAATGGAGGTTTTGCTAATAAATAAGAATTATTATCATCCAAGCCTTCACCTATATGATCACATGTGTTTAACACGTTTACTAAGGGTTTACTCGAATAAAAAGTGATTGCTTCAATCACAAGCGATTACTTATGATTACCCACACTAAAATAAGTGATTGCTTGATTCCAAGTAACTACTAGAGATTGCTCATTTCCATTCACTAAGCTCTATGTCATTTCGATCAGAATACTTTAAAGCTGACCGTTGTATATTAATAAAATTGATGTGACTTAGATTCTGCTGGGATTTTGCTGTACTTCTACTTGCCAATCTGTGCAGTGCTGTTGCTTAACATTCCCATTATTATATCAACGGCTCGCAAACTAAAAGCCCATTCGAAGGAGACCAAAAAAAATCGCAGTAGCGGAAGCAAGCAGAGCACCAAAGCAGACAAGGACAGGTAAAATAATTTTATCTACGACCATTGCAATAAGCACCAATTATGTATTACAATAAACATTATAATGATATACATTAAAACACCAAAAACCATGCAGTACTCTAATGACGACTTTAGAGTACTGGAGTCACTTTAGAGTACTGGTTCTAGACCAATGAGAGCTCGGCATTTGACGGAGGTAGTGTCATAATAATAATTACGCAATTCGCACATCAGCTGATTGTTGCATTACGATTCATGTTTGAGTTTACTTATCCCATCAGCTGATTGTTCCACAATGATTCATGGTTCAGTCTGCTTATTTGCCTAACCTCAAATTTTAGTTGACCTATTCCATCATTAGTAAAAGTCATGAGTTTTGTTTAACTTTGGGGGAAATTTTGTCATATATTGTTGGTCGTAGATAAAATAGTGTATGCAACGATTGTATTATGCCTTTAAGCCACTCGTGGCTTAAAGGCATTCATTATACAATCGTTGCATAAACTACTAATTTGATTCAAGTACAAGCCTGCTAAGCTGGCGTCCGGTAGTCTGGCATGCTCAATAATCCGGCATAATTACTTTGAGCGTTTCTTTTGGATTTTGGGGAGATTGTGTGTGATCAGATAAGTTTGTTTGTGATTGGCATTGTTTGTTGTTTTGTAGTTGTTGTAACATTCTCCATCTCTTCTATTATTAGAGAAGGCAAACGTGTGAATAATGTTAAATAATGCTACCCACATTTAAAGTCGACTCTATGTGTCAGGAAGTGTTTCCGCTGTTCTTGTCTTGTAATGGCTGTTTTTATGGCACAAAGTAATGTGGGACTTTTGCTAAACTGCCATTTCTAAAGCCCCAAATGAGTGGGATTGAAAAATGGGATGATGACAGGGTCTGCCAGCGTCCAACTCTAACATTTTTATTTGGACCAAATCTGCAAAGTCCACACCAACGTCAAGGTCTACCAACGTCAAACCCACCCACAATCCAGTGTACATTCCTAAGTGGTAGAGTTTGTCATGGCCGGTCCTGCCAAAGTGTACCACTTTTCCGCGTGGCCTAGTCGCGCAAAGTCAACCACCGACAAACCCCTACCATCTTTTTAAGGGTTCTTAGTCGCTCGTGCGTCCAACCGCGCTGGGGGTGAACGATTAATACTCTTTATTTGTTAATTTCTCTGCTAACTGATTTATACTGTATATTCATTTCATTCTGTGCTGAAGTAAAAAAAAACTGATTTGGTAAATTGATTTACACACATTTAATGAAAAAACGAAGAAATCCTTATACAAAATGTTTAAAACAGATAAATCATATATACAGTATAAATTAAAATCACAGAACTTTTTAATCATATATGAATGCTTTTCATAACTAAAATTCTTACTTGTATACTGTTGTAGAATCACTTACATTGGAAAATAAAGTCATTAAACTATGCTCAGAAAGTGATACAGCTCGAAACTCTTCCAATTCAGAGAGCGGACCGCTGAGGTCAAGGTCCACCACTGTCAAGCTACACCACACTCCTCGCCGCATTCCGGGGTGGTGGAGTTCGGCCAGGCTGGCTCGGTCAAACTGTACCACTCAAAAGCGGTGGAGTTTGACGCTGGCAGACCTTGACGCTAGTGGACTTTGGTGCATCCCAAAAAGTGCCTGTTTCATCTGATTAAAGCCTTGGTACTCAACACTACTGCAGAGGAACTTGGTCAATTTGAACTTATATCATTTGAAATCTTCTTTAGTTAGAATATTTTCTCTTGTCCCCCCAGTATTTTATATATGTTAACAATGTTTAGTGAGTCGGTGGCGCAGTTGGTAGCGCACTCGGCCCCGGTTCTGTGGCGGCAGCGTCGCAGGATCGAGTCCCGATGATGCCGCATACCTTTAGCAGTACTGTTCATCCTTGTACTGTACAATCTCACTCCTTGGGTTTGCTTTATAACTTCCACGCACATGCCTGAGGCCCATGTGGGGGGGCAAATGCAAGGTAAAAGAGGCCACCACCCTCTTTAAAAAAAAAATGCTAAAAATTGGTAGATAATTTTAATAAGAACTTGGATGGATCAATTTTTTCCATCATGACTACAAGATATTAGCAGTTTTCAGTCTTTAAATTCAGGAAAAAGGACGTAAAATTCTCGGTTTAAAATTACTTTGAACAATATTTTCAAAAGAAATACCAACCGATTCTGCGCCCGCTCAAATTTTCCCTACCAACTGGTGAATACTGCATTCATACAAAAGATCATCCTAATAATAATGGCTAACTAATTGGCTAACTAAATGGTCGTAACTAATTGGCAAAACTGTGGTTCGGATCCCACGAAACTGTTAGTCCACCAGTTGCCATTGGTCTTTGGGATATTAATTAACACTCCTGTCTAAGGAACCTGTCGGTCTTGGTCAGTAAGAAGACTACAAGATCGCGCCACAATCATCCTCCTACACGCATCTAATGCAATGTAATTTATCCGAAATAAATAACGCATGGGTGATTGCCTTTTGCCTGTTCGCATCTTCAAGGTCATTGCACTTTACATTTCTCACACCAAGTAATTCCACAGTCATCATTTGCTTCTTTAACTTATTAAGTTATAGTAACATAATAAATTTATGTCTACTCTAGGACTCTAGGCATCTAAACCAGTCTGATATTGTGCGTTTTTTATGTATAACTTTTAGTTCCATTTATTTCTTCTCCAGTTTTGGTCTTTTTGTCTGAACCAAGTCACCAACTTGCTCCTGTTAGGTTATCATGATGTCTTGATTATCGATATTTTAAATCACTGATCTTTTTACCGTGTGTGTAAAATAGTCAAACGATTATCATAGGTTTCTATAAAGATTCCAGATTAAAAGGTTGAGCTTAAGAGTTTTTAACAGTTTTTGACAAACGTCGGGGAGGGGGGAATTTTTATTGGACCCTTGAGGTTCAAATTATTTACGTTCTACATTAAGTTCTACAACTAAGTTCATTATTTTGGGATAAGAAGAGCATTGACACCATAGAAACTGCTAAAATTGCTTACCTTTTTGAAAGCAAAATGACATGTTCTTTGAGGAAATTCATTTCAAAATTATTCTCAATTCTTATCCAACAGTGCTGAGAATTCTGGCCAGCATGAGAAATCAGGATAGCTGCAGGACGGTTTTCAAAATCTGTAATACTATATTCCGAATTTTGTAATCGTAGACATCTACGAAGCAAGTATAGGCCTATTGATGAATTCTTGGGACATTTATCTAGAGGCCCACAACTGTGATACCAGATGAAAAACCGACTTCAACCTGCAATCTCATCACAGGAAATCCCTCCTATGCCGGGATAAAATTCTTCAATGCCCTCCCTGACTCTATAAAATAATTAATCCAGAAAAAACTAAAAACAAACTTAGTGCTAAGGCTAAGTGAAAGATAGTTTTGCATTATAAAGTAATTTTTATAGTGGAAGTGACCGAAGTATTATGAACACGTTTCCTAAGGGGCTACCTAATTTCAGAGAAGTTAATTTTAATGTAGTGTTTTTTTTAATACTGTAAGTAAACTTACTTGTGCTGTAAAGAGTTTTAGTCAATTCTCCTTTTTTCAACTTATTTTGACTACCTGTAAAGTTACCAGTTTGTTTGTACATAGATTAGTGAAGTAGAATAATTTCATTCGCTTTTAGCGAATTTCCCCTATAGGGAAGAAGCTATTACCGTAGGTCTCATAGTAAGACTTTTCGCTTCTGGTGGCCCCAAAATGAAAAGTTATCATGGTCTCGGGCTTAGGTCTTACTATGAGACCTACGGTAATAGCTTCTTCCCTATAGGGGAAATTCGCTAAAAAAATAATCCAATTTTTGTTGCTACCAATGAACTCACCTAAAAAAACAAACAATTTAGTATTTTGAATCACTGCTCTGTGTCCATTGGTTACCGAGATATTGAAAGTGGTAAACACTTACGTAGTCCCAATGTTATACTTTTGGAAAATAAATCAAATTCTATATCTCTCTTATGTTTTAACATAAAACTTGGTAAATGGCTTCTTCTAGTTCAGATCTACTAAATATTGAATTAAAACCACACAGTTTTAGTATAACTGTAGCAGCAAACCTGCATACTCATTCCCCCTGTTATTCGTATGGAGCTTAAAAAACATTTCAAATCTCGCTATGTTGGATTAAAAAATATGTTATTTTGCATTTGAAATTCGCTGAGTATGCAGGTCTGCTGCAGCGGGGGCATTTTATACTTTTTAATGAATTTTTTATATTTATCTATATGTACAGTATGTATGTATGTAAGAGCATATGCCACAATTTGAGACGATTAAATGTTGCTTAAGTCAATATAGGTACCAAAGTACTGTAATGTATGCAATGCTGTCTAACAACCCAGGAGATCAATCTATATTCTTGTATAAGACATTGTACTTTTTGAAATAAAAATATCTATTTATTTAATTAACGTACCTATTAATTTATATACATTTTTAACAATAGTAATGATTTTAACATAAAAAATTGTATTACTATAATTATTTTTTTCCTAAATTCTCTCTGTTGCTTTTAGTGCTTTTCTTCTCTGTTTGATTTATTCCTTCTTTTGTTTCCTTTTAAATTTTCAACGCTACCTTGGTGCATGATTTCAAACAGATTTGCTGGTAAAAGATTTTAACTTTAATTAATTAACCAAATGAGTAATTTTATCAAGTACATTCCTATATTTATTTTTTACATTTGTTTTTCCTCATCCATCTAATAGTGTTGTTTTACCCTCTGGTAATATTATTTAGTGATATCATAATTCAAACATAGTTAAAATAAAATAAATAATCTTATTGCAAGCGAAGCTATGAAAAAAAAACTATAGAAATGGTAAATTTTTTGTTCAGGTTTGATTTGTACTTGAAGCTGTTTGTTGTGGTGGGAATCAACTGGGTATTGGAGCTGGTGTCATTTTTTGGAGGAGGCCCCCCATCCCTCCTGGTCGCTAGAACCATTGGACGTGCACTTCAGGTTGGTCATAATTTGTTTAATTTTCTGTTGAAAGATAGATAAATCAAACAAAACCAAAATCCTAGTAAATATGGATCGAAATCATATTGCTGTATTCAAATTATGAAAATTGATGCTGGAAAGCTTTAATCCATGCATAAAGTCCACAAAAATCAGGAGGTGCCAGGCACCCCTTGGCACCCCCAGAAATCCACCACACATGCCTACAAGATAAACTGTAGTGTACATTCTGGACCTGTAAACTCACCGCAGTTGCAGGGGGCGCTGATCTTCGTCTGCAATCCCCAGGTTCTGCGCCTGGTCGGCCAGAGGCTCAGGAGGCCCTGTTCGCGCCGGGGCCTCGAAGCTCCAGACACACCCTCGAGCTCCAGCCACGTCCACTCCAACCTCGAAGCTCCAGACAAACCCTCGAGCTCCAGCCACGTCCGCTTCAACCTCGAAGCTACAGACAAACCCTCCAGCTCCAGCCACGTCCGCTCCAACCTCGAAGCTCCAGACAAACCCTCGAGCTCCAGCCACGTCCGCTCCAACCTCGAAGCTCCAGACACACCCTCGAGCTCCAGCCACGTCCGCTCCAAACTCGAAGCTACAGACAAACCCTCGAGCTCCAGCCACGTCCGCTCCAACCTCGAAGCTCCAGACAAACCCTCGAGCTCCAGCCACGTCCGCTCCAACCTCGAAGCTCCAGACACACCCTCGAGCTCCAGCCACGTCCGCTCCAACCTCGAAGCTCCAGACACACCCTCGAGCTCCGTCCACGTCCGCTCCAACCTCGAAGCTCCAGACACACCCTCGAGCTCCAGCCACGTCCGCTCCAACCTCGAAGCTACAGACAAACCCTCGAGCTCCAGCCACGTCCGCTCCAACCTCGAAGCTCCAGACAAACCCTCGAGCTCCAGCCACGTCCGCTCCAACCTCAAAGCTCCAGACACACCCTCGAGCTCCAGCCACGTCCGCTCCAACCTCGAAGCTCCAGACACACCCTCGAGCTCCAGCCACGTCCGCTCCAACCTCGAAGCTCCAGACACACCCTCGAGCTCCAGCCACGTCCGCTCCAACCTCGAAGCTACAGACGAACCCTCGAGCTCCAGCCACGTCCGCTCCAACCTCGAAGCTCCAGACAAACCCTCGAGCTCCAGCCAAGTCCGCTCCAACCTCGAAGCTCCAGACACACCCTCGAGCTCCAGCCTCGTCCGCTCCAACCTCGAAGCTCCAGACACACCCTCGAGCTCCAGCCACGTCCGCTCCAACCAAGCCTCCGACCGCGACGCCTGGCTGGAGATAGGTAGCGAAGTCATCCCACAAATAGTGTCGCATTTCTATTCCAGTAATTGAATCGCTTTTCCATTTTGTGGTTTTTAGGTACATCGGTATTATACCAAACACCCCAAAAAAACTTGGTTTATTTTTTTTGTTTGTTTATTTTTTGGTACTTTGTTTTTTTTTTGTATTAAAAACCATTTTTTATTCAGTGTCAATTTGAATAATAGGGTGCCTATGTAATTCATTCACTGAAGTATATGCGTGGTTTTGTCCTCTTGGTTGATTTCAATAATTTCTCGTGCTTTTCACTAATACTGTTTTATGTCTAAAATATGTTAAACCAAAAAGCACTGGTAGTTTTTAAAACAGGTTTGCACAAACTGTTATGTTTTGTAATGTTTTGTGCTAAACTAGATACTCGACACAATGTGATAACAATGTTGGTGTGAATAAAACTTTCATTGGATAAAACAAGTGTCATTGAAAAACCTCATTAATTCTGGAAACATGATTAGCTCATTATAGCAGTTCTGCTATCAACATTACAAACGTAGGAAAATAATCAATTATTACAACATAGCCCCCACAAGGGTGGGGCTGGTGCAACTTTGGTCGCAAGGCCCGGGCCCCAGAGCCCCGGTCTAGTCCTATTTTAATTTCTTTCATATTTATAGGAGAATATTTTACAGCATATCATGATCATCAATTTAAAAATATAAATTTTAATAAAGTTTAGTAAAATAATATTAATTCTAGATTTGTGGTTAGTTACTATTTTCATTAATTAATGAAACAACATAAAAGCCAGTTACTGTTGTTTGCATATAGTTCGCGCATTATATTTCTAGCTATGGCTTCTATGCTGCTAATCGTATCATACAGGGTGTTCAGAAACTACCGGATCAAACTTAACCAGGTTATTCGGGAGGTCAAAACAAACAAAAAGTGTCATATAAACATATCACCTATGTCGCTCCATTTTCCGTCTGTCTGTGTGTATGTATTTTTAACATAAACTGCCATAACTTTGAAACCAAACTTCAACCCCAATAGTTCAACTGTTGTTTGTTTGCCAAGGTACAAACTTCAAACTTGGTACTCTTATGATGACTCAATGTACCTATTTTCTCGCCTAGTATCAAATTTCTACTTTGTACCATTTCAAAATGGCGGTCATTTTTATTTTTCAAAGCTTAGTAACTCAAGAACCGTAAGATTTATAAAAAAGTTGTAAGAGACTAAAAAGATGCAAAATTTAATTTCCTTTTCAAAAATCTAAAATTTAAATAATGATTAACACGCAAATAATGGAGAAAATTCAATTTTTTATAAAAATACTACGTGCAAAATTAATGAAAATGCTCAAATTTAAATTTGTAACTTCAGAAAAAAATAGTTTTCTCCATTATTTGTGTTATAAACCTAATAAAAGTTAACATTTTCATAAAGTAAATTAAATTTTGCATCTTTTTAGTCTCTTGCAACTTTTTTATAAATCTTACGGTTCTTGAGTTATTAAGCTTTGAAAAATAAAAATGACCGCCATTTTGAAATGGTACAAAGTAGAAATTTGATACTAGGCAAGAAAATAGGTACTTTGAGTCATCATAAGCGTACCAAGTTTGAAGTTTGTACCTTAAGTGGTTCCAAAGTTATGGCAGTTTATGTTAAAAATACATACACACAGACAGACGGAAAATGGAGCGAGATAGGTGATATGTTTATATGACATTTTTTGTTTGTTTTGACCTCCCGAATAACCTGGTGAAGTTTGATCCGGTAGTTTCTGAACACCCTGTATAATATTTTCTATATTCAATATTGGTAAACACAATGTTTGATAAACAGTAGGGCCTTAGAAAAATGTTTTCAAAAATATTCCTCTCTCACCTCGTGACTTGCAGCCAGCTGACCCTGCCATATCCGGAGATGTAATGCGCGAACTGTACACAGCGTGCTCGGGCCCCAACTGAATTTTGATCTTGATAATTAAAGGAAATAGATCTCAAAATGGAAATGTGTTTCTAGTAAAATAACGAATAATTTATTCGATTTATATTTGCAATAATTTTTCCGATAAAGTTTGTTTTTTTCCATTGAACTAATAGGCTTAATTATTCACTGTTATAAATTGTCAGTCTCAATCAAATTTGTAAAAGTTAAACAATTACCAAGTAATTTTTGAAACGTAGCATAGCACATAAACATAGGGGGGCCCGAGGCTGATTCTAGTTACAGGGCCCGCAATCGAATGTGGGGGCCATTGTTGGTTTGTCAATTGCTCATTTTGTGTTTGAAAATAATAAGGTTTCTGGCTTCATGATTAAAAACAATAACGTTCAATGAGAATTTAGATATATCATTAACTTTATAACGACAAAATGGAATGCAGTACTAAATCGGAAAGGAAAAACTTGTTTCTGTTCTAAGTCGTTCTCATAAGGCCTCATGTTGGGAATAGTCGGCCGAATGTTTTTTGGGCAAGACAGTTTTGCCCTTGGATGACATGGTGAACTCGCACAATCAAATGTTGGTTTTTGGTGAAAGGCAATTGATTACAGAAACAATAAAATTGATTTACAACCACCAATCATTACATAATAATTTGAATGTCCGGTAATGACTGGAAAATTCATTACCGGATCTTTCATTACTATGGTGAAAAATATTCTAATGCAGTGAATGCCGTGGTTCTAAAGTTTGGGTTGTGTTGTGAAGCAGAAGCATCAGACGGGCGCGGTAAGGGTTTCAGGTGGGTCGTGACGCGGTCAATACGAAGTGTACAAATACAATGAATAAACTCATTTCTTATCCATCACATGGAGGCCACAAAGAGCAGCAAGACAAACGATCTGCAACTGAATCACAACTTGAGCGAATTTCCGTAGGAGTAAGCTCATGGTGAGACCTAAGCACGACACCATCATAACTTCTCGTTTTGAGGTCCCCAGGTGCCAAAAACACTAAACGTTAATTTTCCATATACTGTATATGTAGACAAAATGGCGTTTTACAGCCTAAGGTTGTTCCCATGTTATTCTTATGGGGATTATTTTGCGGACATTAGCCTAATCCTGACCTTAAATCCATCTATCATTTGGTTATGTTTAATTTCAAATTCAAATTCAAAATAACGTTTATTTCCAGAAAATATTACAATTACTTACAACATTGTGTGAAATAATAATTCCCACATAAGCAAATTGCTCGTGTGTGGGAATGAACCGCGTACATCACGCATCGATACAAAGAAAAAAACATAAAAAAGTTAAAAAGAAGAAGATTTTTTTTATATATTTGTGATGAATTTAAAATGAACGTGGAACAAATGAACAATGAAACAAATGATAGCTGAGAATAATTTAAAATAAAAATAGATAGTTATGTAATTAGGGTTGAGAGTTGGTGGTGTTATGTGTAGACGGACCGAACGAGCCGCTCCGCCGCATCAGCGCCAATGTCCAGCAACCACTTTGTAACAAGGCGTTTGAACCTAGCCTCGCTGCCACCCTCTGCTAACTTTATTTCCAACGGAATGTTGCGATAAACAATGTGAGCGAGATAAAGGATTTGTTATGCAAATAGTTTGATGTAGACGAGGAAAATAGAAACCGAAATTTGACCTATTTCTAGGCGTAATCGCCAATGGTTCCAGAATGTTGGAACTAGCCCCACCCCACGCCAGAACGCCGTACTGTAGTACAGATTGGACGTAAGCGAAGTATGCCATCCTGCAGTGTTCCGGGGCCAGCACACTGCCCAGCTGCGAGAAAGCAAAAGTTAATTTGCGGAGTTTTTGTTTAATGTATTGCACGTGTGGAGACCAGCTCAGATTATGATCAATTATGACACCCAAATATTTGAATCGGTCCACACGTGCAATCTCCCCGCAACCGCACCCAGCCAGACCCCGACCCATGCAGGAGTGCATTTTAGAACCCGCTCGCCGGGGCTACTGTCCCCCCTGAAATAAAGCGGCAGGAAATTAGTTTTAGAGATGTTAACAGTCAAAGTATTTTGATCAAACCACCGCTTTAATTTCATAAAGTCCAGCGACGCCCGGGCATAGGTCTCGTCCCATGTGCGCCCTCAGGACACCAGAGCCGTGTCATCAGCGAACAGGAACAAACTTCCCTCAATCTGCACCTTAGTGATGTTATTAATGTACAATAAAAAAAGCAACGGCCCAATCGTACTTCCCTGAATTACCCCATATTCTACATCTTCGATGTCACTATTGGTATTATGAATGGAGACTATTTGAGTTCGAGTAGAAAAATAACTTTCAAACCAATGAAGTGAGGTACCTTTTATTCCTGAATATTTTAACATTTTTAGGAGTTTGACTCTGTCCACTGTATCAAAAGCTTTTCCTAAATCTAAAAATGTAATTATGACTTTGTCTCCTGCATTAAGCCTGGCACTAACAAATTTTAATAAATCAAAGAGGGCAACATTAGTATTTTGAAGACTTCTAAAACCGTATTGATTGGGAGACAAAATGTTGGTTCGTTCTAAATAATTTTGCAATTGAATCTTTACACACTTTTCGATAATTTTAGAGAATGTACTTAGCAAAGATATTGGTCTGAAGTTTTGTATCGATGACTTAGGACCAGATTTATAGATTGGAATGACTTTTGCTACTTTAAAAGCATTTGGGAATCGGCCAGACCGTATACTTTGGTTGATTACATACAAAATAGGATCACAGAGTGTAATTATGTTATCTTTCACAAACTTAGTACTAACACCATCAATTCCGGGAGCCGAGCCACCCCGGAGGCTGCCTAAGACTGAGAGGAGCTGCTCGCGGGTGACCGGTTGAAGTGCAAACACGGCGTCCGTGGCGTGGGCGGCGTCGTCCACCTCGAGGGGACCTGTGGAGTTGATTGCTCTTGCAAGGTTGATGCCTACATTTGAGAAGTAGCAATTGAAGGAGTTGGCAACCTGCTTCAATTTTTCAGGGGTGGCAGCTTCTCCATCAGAAATAAATTTTTCAACAGGAAATTTGGCCTTACAGCTGGGTCGGTCCGCAACTTCATTTAATATAGTCCAAATTTTTTTAACACTGCCACGAGCCTCGTTGATCTTGTTTTTGTAAAACTCAAGTTTGGTTCTCCGAATTTGTGTGTGAATGTTATTACGAGTAGCAAGATACTGATTGCGTAGCTCTGTACTGAACGGTTGTTTTAAAAGTTTTTTGTGCAATCTATCTCTTTTACGAATTAATTGCACCAAGGCGTTATTGATCCAAAGTTTAATTTTAGTGTATTTCGCATTAGAACATTTTTGAATGGTGAATTCTTCAATCACAGACTTTATTGTAGACAAAAAATTATCAGCGGCCATATTTACAACAGTAGCACTAAAAACCTCTTGCCAAGTCGCTTCAGATAATTTTTCTTTAGCTTTTTGCCAATCAGTGACAGTGTAATTACTTTTAGTATCTATTTTGACTTTATTTGAAAATTTATTAATTGATGTCCCAGTTATGAAATGATCTGTTCTACAAGTTGTTAATAGAGCTGATTTTACTGTATAATCTTTCGAATATTTAAAAGATATATGATCGAGCATGTTTTACTAGATGGTCGTGTAATTTCATTTGTACAGCTAATCAAACCGTTATCATACAATACGTCGACATAACGTTCTTGTTCGGAATTAGGTAAAATATTTATGATATTACAGTTAATATCGCCCACTAGAATATTACGGTAGGGTAGTTTGATGATGAGTAATGAGATTGCAGTGCAGTGATAAAATGAGAAAGATTGGAACTAGGACTGCGATAAAACGGCTAATATTTGGAACTGCTCGCCGCCCCA
The DNA here is from genome assembly GCA_035578135.1 of Flexamia atlantica. Classification (NCBI taxonomy): domain Eukaryota; kingdom Metazoa; phylum Arthropoda; class Insecta; order Hemiptera; family Cicadellidae; genus Flexamia; species Flexamia atlantica. Next base: position 977,344 of record JAQJVK010000079.1, on the reverse strand, counting down.
GCTGAAGGTCAAGGTCAAGCAGCCGGCCACCCCGCCGAGTAACAGCTGATCGCAGGCTACATCAATCCGGTCGTCAGCATACACCACCAATCCGTCGTTTTGGTTAAGTTTGTGTTGGGTCTTAAAAATATTGTACCCTTCGATACTTAAAACACCATCATTCTCATCTATCCAGGTTTCACTTAACACCATAAAAGAAAATTTATACTCACAAATATTTAATGAAACTAAAAATTCATCGAAATTTCTTTTGTAACTACGAATATTTTGATGTATAATGCTAATAATATTACAGTATCTCCTTCAGAAACTAAATTGTCGGTAAAATCCAGGCATTCATCACAAATTTGACATGGAACAGAAAATAAACTATTAAATTCTTCCTCCTCTTCCACGGAGGTCATAAACGGAAACAACCCGCACAAACTGCCACCGCGTATTTATAATGATATTGAGTTAGGACATTGAACAAGGAGAATTTATCGTACAAATTTAAAAATGTGAAATGGAATACTACAGAAATTCAATGCTGAAATCCTAAACTAAAATGCTAATGTTGTCACTGGACACCGAATTGCCTTTTAGAATCACAATAATTTCATGTTGTTCACCTATGCTACTATCTTTGTAAATAGTATATATTAATCCTAACTATCCTGTATATTTAAAAATTTAAATTATAAAATTGGCCAAAAAAGCCAACTTTGTTCTTTTTGTACGATTTGTCTATTACTTTAATATATTCTCAATCTAAGCAAATACACTTGTGGTATGAGTAGTGTATTTATAAGGTGTTTATATTTAAAAAACCCCTCAATCGGAAGACAGCTGGCTCAAAATTTTAAAAGTTTTAAGTCAAAGTATGTTAATCTTGACTTGTTTTGGTACTTTGGTATTATACGGAGGCCACCCTCATGAAGCGTGCAGCGGCGGTTATGTTAAGTTAGGTTATCACAAATATGTTAGTAGGACTTTCCTCATTTCGTTACGAATCGAGCGATAACAAATGAGTCATACTTTCGCCCGCCAAAACCCGTTGACAGGTGATGCGCGCGCTCCGGTCAACGACCAGACCTGGGCCTGTTTTGAAGGGACTTGGCGGGCGAAAGTATGACTCATCTGGTATCGTTTGATTCGTAACATAACGAGGAAAGTCATACTAACATATTTATGATAACCTAACCTAACATAACCGCCGCAGCGCGCTGTGTAAGGGTGGCGATCGGGTGTGGACGATAGCGGCGGCGACGACGTGAACACCCAATCATCGCTGACATCGCTGCCTTCTGGGAGGCAGAACACAAATACCGTTCATCATAATTAAGTCAAATTTTGACAGTAAATCGATTAAAGTACGTTCTTCCCAATGGTGTAGTTATTTTTGGTGTCCAGTGAACAATTCTCACTAAAAACAGTGGCCTCCGTATAATACCCAAGTACCAATTAATCACCCCTTTCCCTCTCTCCTTTCCCTTTTTTTAGATTTTAGTAAAAAAAAATTAAATTTGTTGTATTTGCTCAAGATTATTATAATTAATCAAAATATACTTGTGTCCATTGAATTTGCTTGGTAAAAATAAATAATTGGATAATTTTAAATTACCAGTAAACGTCATCTGGTTGAGGATTAAATTTATATTTACGTTTTCACCAATTGTCTAATTTGTTAAATATTAGTTTATTTTAAATTTTGATGTACTACACTTTATCAATAAACTTATATGTATCTATAACTTTACCGTATAACTTACACATAACATATGCCTTACGATTCTACAATATTTCAGTCATTAACTTTAAATTGGGTGCTTGATTCGTGTTTAATAGAAACTTATTTCAAAGTATCAAGTTAAGCTCTTCAACTTTAAACCAATTTAAAAGTAGCAGTATTTTTAGTTTTCAAAGAAAATCTTAAAAAATATAATTTAATGGGAAAAATTAACAGAGGAAGTATGGAAAAAGGACAATATTTGTAGAAACTAATGAGCAGTTACATTGAGAGGGGGCTCCAGTCCCACGCGACTACCTGCTTCTCCCATAAGACCAATGTTAACTTTCAAATTCGTTACAGTGTCAACCGTTCAACCAAAATCGCTGATTTATTGCTCATTTGAAAGAACAAATAAAACTAGCTATTGCAGTAAGCAGAATTTTGATTAGTTTTTTGTTTAGTTGTTCGAAAATTCCAAAAATCAGATTTCCTTAATTTGTTATAAATAATTTTAAATGTGTTATCGAAATTCTGCTCACTGAAATACTAGGCAATTCTTTATTCTTTCAAATGAGCTAAAAATTAACGATTTTGGTTGAGCGGTTGAGGCTGTACCGAATTTGAAAGTTAACATTGGCCTTATGAGAGAAACAGGTAGTACGCGATATTTTTCGTGACTGGTGCCCCCTCTTATGTTTCATAACTCATTGATAGAAAAATTGCCAGTTGTGAGGGGGGGGGGGGTTGCGTGGTGTGGACATTAAAAAAGATGACGGGAATAAAAAAAAATTAAAATTTAAAATTTCAAGCGAGTTTACAATAATTAATTTTAATTATTAAAATTATAGCTACAAACAACATTAAATTTCTACACAGTTTGATACGCTGATTTCATCTTCTGTGCAAGTTTTGCAAAGGATCACTTTTACTTCACTTCCTTCATATAATTGTATCATCAAATCCAGCATTAAATCATTGACATCTTAGCGGTCGGCGGTAAAGCTCGCATAAAGTCTGAAAATGACAAACATTCTAATTTTGGCTAAGGAGTACTTTGTTATTGGGGGTTTCTGGTACATGTGTTAAAGGGCGGCAAAAGGTAATTTTTCTGCACGGGGTGCTGGAAATCTGATCAGTGTAGTTACTAAAAATATTCATATAACCAGTACCGAGGAAGAAACAGAGAGGCAGTACTTTAAATGGCTAAAAAATAAATTTGACATTTCTCCAATCTGAGCAAGGCCTGCTTGAGTAACTGCTAATCTACACATGTTGCTATTTTAAATCTACTATATATTTGTCAAATACCACTCACTTATAATCATTGGACAGCCCATCTACTATATATTTGTCAAATACCACTCACTTATAATCATTGGACAGCCCATCTACTATATATTTGTCAAATACCACTCACTTATAATCATTGGACAGCCCATCTACTATATATTTGTCAAATACCACTCACTTATAATCATTGGACAGCCCATCTACTATATATTTGTCAAATACCACTCACTTATAATCATTGGACAGCCCATCTACTATATATTTGTCAAATACCACTCACTTATAATCATTGGACAGCCCATCTACTATATATTTGTCAAATACCACTCACTTATAATCATTGGACAGCCCAAACCACTTAACCTCGAACCTTGAAACTTTGCATGGATGTTCCTCTTAGGGCGTAGGCATCCGCTAAGAATGGATTTTACAAAATTCGTAGTATAAAGTGGTTTTTGGCGAGGCCGAAGTTTTAAAATTTTCCCATATAAAAGTGTGTTGGACGATTTTTGTTTACATTTTTAATGTTCATAAAACAATCAGCTGGTAGTAAGCTTCGGAAATGTATACGTTTGATACAGATGATAATAAATTTATTTATATGATCATGGCTTCATTGATTTTTGTTGTAATTCGTTGTAATTTGTTGTAATTCGGAGTTATGACTTTCGGAGCAATGCCGGCGCCCAGTCTATTGTTCTGACTAGTCGATTTTTATAGTCGATATTTTAAAATTTTGACCGACTAGCCGGTAACTTAACCGATTAGGGATTGAGTTGTTTTTGCTCGTTCGGCTGATTCAGACGACTAGACTGGTCGATGTTAGGTGCGATAATGAACGACTAGACTAATCGACTTTCGAATCTAGTCTGACCCTCACAACTGAAGGCTTGAAACATCTATATCAAATGATGTTACACGCGATATATCTTCAATATCAACACCGATATAATCAAAACATTCAGTATTGTAAGAGATATATACATTACTTGAAATGACAACCTATACCCAGGTAGGTATTATAGCTCAAGTGTGTATAGCAAACGAGTATCGGATGTTTGTGGCGCGATGTTGCAGTCTTGCTAGGGGCTAAGGCCGACATATTCCTTAGACAGGACTGTTTAAGAAACATGCCTTTATTAATAGACCAACCAATCATTTTTCGCGGCCGATCGCGAGTTTCGAAAATCTACATCTGCCGTTTATACGCGACCTAGAGATAGGCCTACGCGCAGCCGTCCACGAGTTTTTCATAACAATAATCCCAACAAATTTCATTAACTCATAGACTCATAGAAGAATGAATTTTGACAGTCATCTAGAAATACCATCTCTCAGAATTCAGAAATTGAAAACTTACAGATATATTTAGCTCTGATCTTTTACAACTTCAAATTTGTAATCATAGTTTATCTTTTGAATGATACGCAGCCTTCATTTCTGCCTCATTAGTAGTGGGCAAGTGGCGTTTCTGGCCCAATCAAACTTTGACAGGCAGTCAATTTTTTGACAGCTACTTCCGGTCACGTGACCGGAAGTGACGTCATCAGCTGTGACGTAGCTGTGACGTGTTGTTGGTGGGTATTTAAATTTTAAATGCCCTGCTGTGCTGGGTATTTAAATTTTAAATGGCCGGAAGTGTGTCAAGGTCTTTTGGGGATGTTTTTAAAAAAGATCTTGCATTTTCGGAAAATCCGAAAATGCAAGATATTTCCTTTTTTTATTTATTTGTTTTTTTACAAAAGTATTATTTTACAAGTTAGTAAAGTTTGCTCCCAAATTTGAAAAGTAAGTTGTTGTCGGTGCTGAAATTTCTTGTTTATTTTCATTCTTCTTGTTGTTGTAAGTTGGCAAAAACACATTTTTTTCGTTTTGATTGTTTGTTGCATAAAGTTCTAAAGATAAACCAAACCCAGTGGTTATAAGTTGTTTTAGTTCTTCACTAAAAATTTCCAAATCCTTGTAGGTTGTAAGATTGATAGTGTTGTAGTGAATCCCGCGAATGTTGAGAGACATGACTAGAGTTGTTTACTCGACGAGAGGTGTAGCAGGAATGACTATTGCAAAGCCGGTGCTGCAGGTACCTCCGATGGTAGTGGGGGTAGTGGTGGGGGTAATGGCAGGTGTTTGTTTAATCACTTTGAATTTAATCGTTGCCACAATAGACCGAGTCGATGTTGCAATTCTTCTAGTTTATCCAACCGGTTCTTTTGATATGTTTTGCAACTACATTTACAATAGCTGAAAGAATTACATTTTGTACAAGCTTTTCCGTCAACTTGATCTTCAGGTATTCTAAAACATTTTTCTTTGCAACAATAAGTTATAAGTGTTAGATTATTTCTTTTGGATGACATGTTGGTTGTAGCTTGTCTTAAACAGAACTGAGCCTCTCAACGTTAAAGTTTCGTATTTATGTAAAGTATTCGAATAAAACTATCGAATAAAATAATCGAATAATACTATCGATTAAAAGTTCAAGGTCATCCGTTTGAGGTTTTAAAAAAATACAACATATCAGTATATAAAAACATATACTGATATGTTGTTTTTTATCTTTTTATTTAAAACATTTTTTTTACAATGTTATTTTTGTGCGATGTGCAGAGTTAGTTCCGTAGAGTTGTTTCCGCTCATTCCGTGTGACACCAAATATAATGATCCTGGTTGAATTTCCCGCAGATCTTCATTTTGCAGCAACTGGACGAATCGTTTTGGAAGATATACTTGAAACTTTGGTTCATCACCCGGTGTATATGGTGCATCGGATAAAGATGCGACGACTGCGTCTCCATGCGTTGTATCAATTTTCTTCATTTCATGAACAATATAATGTTTCTGTTCTTTTAATTCTGAACATTTCTTGATAATTAGAGTATTTGATTTTGAATGCAAGTTGAATTGTTCAACTAAACATTGGAGAAACTGTTGTGATGCCATCCTTCACAGGAGATGTTGTCTGTTCGGAGTATGGAGTTAGACTGATACTCGGGGTGTGTTGCCTCTTCGTTTATATAACCTTCGGAACCCCCACTACATTCTTCCGTTTGTTGTTGTAAGTAAGCAGCCAAGTGATACGCGTTTTGTAATGCGCATTGAGATTGGTTGTGTTTCGGATTTATTGTAGAAACACAAATATTTCTAGCATCAAAGTGAAATGTTTTGTCCACTTTTATGTTTAAAACTTCTTTGTTTGTGTACTGTCGTATCCAATTCTTTTTTTCCAATCCTCTGGTATATATGTGTGTAAATTGTTTGCAAAAATGAAACATAATTTTGTGTACATTGTTGTACAGTAGGAAACCTTCATACCAATGGATATGATGAAAATTATTTGTTAGCCATCTGTTTGTTTTTTTAGCTTTTGACTTTAGTTCATGGACAGAACACGGTGCTTCAAATAAAAACGGGTATGCTACTTGTGTAAGCAAATCCAAAATTACCAATTCTTTTATGATAAATCTATCATCGTTTCCGCGAAATGCTTGAAATTCAATTACACAAGGTTTTGCTGCCATTTCTTCATCCTGTCTGCTCATCATGGTGTCTGCTGATCAACTGTTTTCCACACCACGGTAGGTTAGATATATATATAAACCAGGCCGTACAGTTGTAGGCGCGTTGGTGTATGTTTAACGTGGGCACCATCCCCAGTAGGCCTACCCCACGGTTTATTCTTTTGTTAAATTACATTGTAGTTTTAACCTAGCAAAGTTTCTTCTTCTGTATTATTGTTGTTGGTGGTTTCTTCTTCTGTACTGTTGTTGTTGTTGTTGGTTTCTTCTTCTGTAGCCTCCGTTGCAACTTCGGTAAAAGGTTCAAAGTTTCTTAACTGCCTCCACATTTCCACTTCGTGAGGTATTCTATTAAAGATGGATGTATCTATTGGTCCGTATTGTAAAGTGCTTTCTGGTTGTTTTTCGCATGCATCTACCAGATATTCCTTAATAACAGAGCTTGAAAATACTAATTGTTTCATATACCTGGTAATAGGTGATGTTGCATAGTTTAAAATGTAAAATTCTTCACGTGTTAGAAGAATTTTATTTTCAAATTGTGTCGAGTCTCTAATTCTTACTTGTTGTTGACCACGATGTTTAATAATGTCAATTTCATTGTCACAATCCAAAAGTCGAATGTTAGTTTTTCTTCCAAAGAAACTGTTGGCTAAATAACATTCAATAAGATGTAGATGTTTTAAAAAGGAATCCCAAGCATTTTCTGAAAATAAAACCATCTTTGTTCCATGGCTTAGTATTACTGCGGGAGAGTAGTCTAATGATTTTACCAATCCTATCGACACACTTTTACTCATGCAAGATGAAATAGGATAAAAGATGCGAAGGAAAACTTCAGTTAAAATGTTTGGTGGAATATTTTCTTCAAGTTTTCTTTTCTTTCTTACGTTTGTTTTATTATTTTCCAACTTTTTATTTTGTTTTCCAAACTTTAAAAAGTCATCAATTTCCTTTACAATATTTTCTTCAAAATGTTTATCATCATTTTCCAATAAAGGTGCTGTTTCGGAAACGTCTTGTACAACTGATAAAGAACTCATTTTGTTTATAATGCTGTAGACGATGTTACCCATACAACTGTAGACAGTAAACTAAACAATTTTTGTTCCCGCTCCTGCTTTTATAACCGAGTGGTGGGGGTATTTTTTTTCCTTTTCATTTTACAAAACTGCTTTTACAATTCCTGTTAAAGGTGTATATGTAACAATTTTATCACGTAAAATTAAACAATAAGCAGATGTATCTTTGGGTACATTTTGTTCAAATTCCATTTCTATTTTTATATCTACACTGGAAGATTTTACAGATTCGTTTTGTTTTGAACAATCAACTACAACAATCGGATAGTTAGATTTAAATTGGTTTGGCGTTAATAAAGGTGTGTTTGTTTTTCCATAATATGAATTTTGGAATCTTGCGTACATATCGTACAAAACGCTAAACCTGTCTTTTGTAAAGTTTATGTTGAAGTTGTCGTATGGAAAGAATTGAGAGTTTAAAAACACCTTAAAATTTGTAAGTTTGCAATGATCAAATTCACCAGCATGTTTAGTTATTTCGTTTCTTCTTTTTGTTTGTAATCCAAATATTACATATCTTGCCTTTTCCAAATGAGTAGAAGTTTTTACAGTCCATGTATGACGTTGTGTTTCCGGTAAAACCGGATATTCATGAAACTCCCAACTTCTAAATGGTATTACGATATCACGATCTGATTTTAAAGTTCTTAATAATGAAATTCTATTCTGATCGTTTAACCGTACATGCGGTACTCTCCAAACAATTTTGTCTAATTGCATTTTCCATTCTAAAGTAGCTTCCGTTGTTCCATCAGTTGCTTGAATAATATCTTTGTCGTTTGATGATCTTAACAAAACTAATTCTTGTTTTACGTTTATTATCATTTTTCGGTAATCTTCGGCAAAGCCTAAAAGTAATCTTAAAGGAATGTAAAAGTCAAAATTGCCTGAAGTGTTTGGAGTGATTGTACTGGAATCGGGTGCTACCCATCCTGCGGCGGCCAGCATATTTTTTTCACTCGGTGTTAAAGATGCTAATCCTTTTAATGTACTTGTAATTCCCACCTTTTTTGTTGAATCTACTGTAACTCCGGAAATTTCATATCTTATTTCATCAAACAAATATGCCATGGGGTTATTTATGAACGGAACAGTACTTGCAGTGCTTCCATCTCTTTTTGTTACTCTTCCTTCGATATACAAATAACTTTCACATGGAAGTGTATAAATATCCTGTTGTTGTATGGGAATTCTAATTTCATCATTATTATTTAATTTTGATGAAGCGTAAGGGTTGTGCGTATGATATTCCTTTTCCCATAAGGTTTCGTCGAATGTCGGACCCTGCGCTATATCCAATATTTCCATTATTAATAAGTTTTAATCCAATTTCTTCTAGAAAACGAATGTTATCACTTGTTAATCCTTCTATAGCTGAAGTGCTACTGACTTGTTTACCAGTCAGCTCTTTCTTTTTAAATGATAACCCCATTGTTATACGGTTGATTTTATATGTATTCGTATAGTTATAGGTTCGTCTCTAAAATCAATATGATTTCCGTCTTGATCTAGTATGTTCACCACAATGTCTGAAATAAAACTGGTGTTTAACGGTAGGTACACCAAGTTTTGTGGCTTTTCCACAATTTTAAAACCCGGAGCGACCGTTGGATAGAATGTGTGCAATATATGAGTATTTTCACCATCTCTATAAGAACCATGTATAATATTACATGTAATATCTATACTGTTAACTTTCATTATTGTTACAGTTCTAGCACCTGAATGGTTAATATTAGGTTCTAAAATTTTTGTTGAAAAAATAGGAGTGAGTGTGAAGTTTCGTTCAATTCTGGTGAGAAATAAAGTCGCTAGGCTCTCTGGACAAATCGAGGTGGAGGATTCGTTCAAAAGTGCAAAATGGTGACTTTTAACTTTTATTCTTAACTTATTAGAAGTATTTAAAACAAACTGTCATGTTTTTAAGGGTTTCTAGGCCAGTTTATTATGTTAAAGCAAAGTAATATTAAATCAAGGCTCTAATTTTCTTTTTTGAAAAGTGAAAAATCGGCTCCTAATCTGCGCTGTTAATATAGGCACTCACGTCTTTCATTCGTCGTCTGCTGGTGGACTTGGCAACGAGACACGACCGTGCCTCTAGATGATTTCCGTCTTGATCTAGTATGTTCACCACAATGTCTAAAATTAAACTGGTGTTTAACGGTAGGTACACTAGGTTTTGTGGCTTTTCCACGATTTTAAAACCTGGAGCGACCGTAGGATAGAATGTGTGCAATATATGAGTTTTTCTCCATCTCTATAAGATCCTCGTATAATATTAGCAGTAACATCTATACTGTTAACTTTCATTATTGTTACAGTTGCATCACCAGTATGGTTATTATTAGGTTGTAAATTTTTTGTTGTTTTAGGAAACCCTAATAAACTACCAATTGAATGTTCTTTGCTAAAATCTATATAAAGTTTAGATTTGATTTCAGCTTTCATAGTATTGTTATTTCCTTTTGTTGTTATATTATCTTTTCCCATATGATTTTGTATCGCTTCGTTTATATCATCAATATCATATGCTCCAGTGGGTAAACTAAATACTTGTATATCTGAGTATTTGTTTGTATCTTTATCTTTTGTTTTGTAATAATGTATTTTGTTTTTAACATTTTCAGTAACGTTGGGAATAGAATTATAAGTTGTTATATCTAATAATGCGGCTTCCCATAGTTTATCTTTTTCCAAACGTAACGCAGGAAAAAGAACACTTCGCAAAGTAGATGAAGTTCCAGTTAATGATACTGTATAGGAAGACATCTTAAAGTTGACTAGCGCTTTTTGTTAAAAAATCTAAACATGAATGTCCACAGATTACCGTATCATCAGGTTGCTCTCTTTTATAATTGTAAAGTACATTTTTAGCTGTTTTAAAGTAATATTGTAGTTCTTTTGGTGGTGGGAGATTACCAAAACTATCAAAGTAGTAAATAGTTGATCCTAGTTTCTTATAACATACATAATGAGTGCCTGATCCTTTACTATTATCTAAATTTACTATTCCGGTTTCATTTTTCCAAATTTTAACAGGTAATGCATCTTTCATAAACACTCCTCTAAAAAATGGAATTTTTAAACAAGAAACATAAGTAATTAATTGTTTATCTGTTAATTCCTAATTTGGAATTAGTAATTGTTTTGCTGTTTAATACACACGATACGGTCTTAGGTATAATCCTCCTCCTTTTTTTATCATTGACCATATTGTTGGTTTCTTTTTACCTGCGGTGGATCGTCGTTTCCTTCTTATATTTCCTCCACGTTTCTTTGCAGGTTTTCTCCTCCTTTTTCCACCTCCTTTCTTCTTTCCACCTCCAAACATCGTTTTACCCTTCATTGCTGCTGATACCGCTAAAGCTGCTGCTTTTTCACCGATACTAGCGTCACTGGATGTTACTCTTTGCCAAGCTTTTTCAGCAAGTGCTCTATCCGCTATTGATCTATTTTTAGTATCTGCAAACTTTGAATATGCTATATCGTGTTGTTTGCAGGCTTGATCAAGTTTATTTATTCCAAGATCTCCTCTAGCAAGTCTTTTTTTCAATTTTGTTCCAGGACCACAATATTGATAACCTCCTGGTAAATGTAGTTCTACAGGTAATAAATCGATAGCTTTATTAACTATAGCTCCAACCGGCTTAGTAATAAGAGAAAGTGCTGTTGATGCTATTCCTCTTCCTCTCTTTATAACGTGTCGATTATGACTGATGCGTTGAACTTTCAACATGGTCTTTTATAGTGAAAGGAAATGTCGATACTTGTTTATTTTATAAATGCTTTATAATGAATGATGCACTTATCCTTTGACATTGTTTATTTATAAGTATGTTTGTTTATGGGTAAAAAATTTTTTCCAGTTTTGTGGAAGGATTGTATCTTCTTCATCATCATCATCTTTAGAAGTTCTTAAAGTATCAGTTTCCTTATTTAAAAAATATTTTTCCATAACATTCTTTTTAACCCAATTTAATTTTTGATCAGATTTTATGGGCTTTATTGTGTTATAAATATCATATAATACTACACTTAAGAGTCTTACAATGTAATTTACATTAACAGCATCAGTAAAATTAATAGGGTCTTTTAAGCTAGTCAATCGCAAGTCTTCACAAAAAAAAGACTGCTTATTTAAATCTTTTCTTAGAAAAAGATTATAGTATATGTGTCCCTTCTTATGCATTTGTGCTACTGTAACTACATCATTGTCTCTTATTCCTTCTGCAACATTGACTAGTGGTTTCCCTTTGCAATCAAAGCCTTGTTGACCAGTTCTTGATGAAATTTCTTTTAATGCAGGAACTTGTCCAACTGTTGCTACATCAGTTTCATCCAACCCTTTTTTAACATTAGTAATTATTTTTGCATCCGCATTCCATTTGTTATCTTTTAATTTCATTATTTGACTTATTGTAGCTGCATCTGATTTTGCAGTTCCTTCCTTAACGTTAGTTAACACTTTATTTTTGCAATCAATTGACTTAATATCATGTGTAATACAATGATCTGTAACATATTGAAGGTTTACCGCATCTTTCATATCTTTAGGGTCTCCAATATCGTGTATTACAAAGTTGTAAAAGGAAAATTTATCTGTTTTTTCAGGTATGACTGAATGTAAATACTTTTTGGTAACTGAATCTTGATCATTAACAGGATCTGCTATATTGGCTATTCTAAGATCTTTTGCATCATATGCTTTATTATTACTTTTAGGATCATATCTTAAAGTTTGGTTTATGTACCACATTAAATATTCTTTATTTACCGAATCATTCTTATCTATTGGTTTTGGAAGATTTGCAATTCTACAAAAATTAGCGTTATACACTTCATTTTGAAGCTTTAAGCTAGGTAATGTTTCACTTCTTAAAGTTTTAAAATTTACCGCATCATTATCATCTTTTGGATCATTTACAAACTTTAAACGTTTGTTATTTATATCATAATCTCCATCGGATGTTAGTGGTAAACCACCTCTTTTTCCATAAGATCCTGATTTGCTTCCAGTTTCGGAATACCGTCCAAACTTATCCACACTCATGGTTATACTAAATATTTAATCAGTTATACTTGTATTATATATATATATATATATATATATATATATATATATATATATATATAATCATATTTTTTTTATGCAATTACTCCTCGATTTCGCAGTTCGCCGACCAAAGCTACCCATTCATTTTCTAAACCACTATGTCCGGCTTGTTTAGCTTCATATATCAACTTCATTCTGTCAACCAATTTGTTTATATCGTTGTAGTATATTATATTAGTATCATACAAGTTTTTTAATAATCCTTTTCCTGATAAACTTGATTGATTTGTTTTTCTTCTTCTATGTAAAATATTTATTTCAGCAGAAGATAATGATTTTCTTTTTATGGGTTCCCTTCTTTTTGGTGGGAAAAGTTTAGCAATAATAGTTTTATATTTTTCTGATGCATTTCTATGAACATTGAAATTTTTAGAATAATTTTTCTTATGCGCATTTGTATCCTCCAATATTTGTTTAAAAATGTTTAAATCCTTTTTAGTATATTTATTAGGTTTCGGCTTAAAAATAAGTTCAAACAATCCTTTTGTACCCTTGTATTGTTTATTATTTATAATAATATTGTCATGTTCGTCTACATCAAGTTTGCTATCTCCAATCATTAGCCCATTTTCTTCTATTCTAGCACCAAAAGTATGATATTTTCGAGTTGGTTGTGCAGAATGTAACATTTTTAATACAAATTGTCTTGCAAGCGGCCCTTTATACGCAATATCCGAGCCCAATTTGCTCAAGTTGGATGGATTAATAGGCTCTTCTTCTTCTTGTTGTTCTTCGCTTGTAGAAAGACCTTCTTTTTCTGTTAAAACATCCGTTTCTTCACCTAGTTCGCTTTCTTCTTCAGTTGTTTCTCCTTGTTGTGTAAAACTTGTATCACTTTCATATTCTTCTTTTTGTTCAAATTTTGAAATGGGTAAAATAGCATCTCCGGAAAAATTAAATGTTGAATGTTTAACATTTTGTCCTAATTGTTTTAATGGCTCAGTAATAGGTTTAAATGTTGATTCCAGAAATTTTTCTCTTTCACTTATTCCTAATCTTAACGCTCTGTTTTTATGTCTAATAGAATCACTAAGTGATTTTATTTCTTTTAATAGCTTTTCCTGATTAACCATGTTTACACCATGAAGACTTGTACGATAATGTTGTTAATTAATGTATTAAAACAAATTTATCAAAACCTATGCGGTAACGACCATCTGTTATAGCTTTATCTTTCATAATTACCAAAAATCCATATTTTTCCGCCCAAGCTTTTCCACAAAGCTCTTTGAATTTATCAAATGACATATCAGCATTTACATGATCGTTGTATATATGTTTTAGGTTTGTATCGTCTTGTTTGAATAAAACTAAAATATTTGCATTGTCTCTAATTAGTTGTTTTGGAATTTTGCTATATGTTTGTCCGATATATATGCTATCAATATTATTATGTCTTCCCATGGCAAAATAGTTTCTAATAGTATCATGACTTTCACTAGATACATCATCAAATACAAATACAGAATACGGCTTAGCCTGGTCTGGTTGCATAACACTGTCACTAGCATTAAATTTGTAATAGTTAACATCGGGCACATCAGTCAGGATCTTTTCCAACAATTGATACTTTGGTTGATGTAAGGACTTTGAAAAAATATATAGGTTATTAAATCGCAATCCTTTTGTGTTTGTAATTAAGTTAAACACAACGTTAGTTTTGCCACAGTTTGAAGGACCGCTGACTATACATCGTACAGTGTTTGGAAATAAACTGCCGTGTTTACCATTGTTGATTTTAACGTTATCTACGGTTAAATCATCAATGTTATTAATATTAAATTTATCATTATGGTAAACAATCTCCATCTTATTCAAAGGCAAAAGAGTAAATAAGTTGATTTAAAACTAAATCAAATCTTTTATAGGTAACCACGAATCTTCAGTTTTATCAAACCCCAACCAACGTACTTTAACTTGGTCTTTTTTCCTTTGCAACACCTTTTCAACAAGATAAACATCGCCTACTGTTGACTTTAACAATTCATGTCCGTAAAAACCGCCTTGTAACAAATTTCCTTTGTTATATTTTAAAATATAAGTTTCCGGTACAGTAGGTTGTACTTTATACACTGTAAAAACTTCGTTTGTCCAATTGGGCAGGTATTTTTTAGTAAACACTCCTTTGTATTTACTAATTCGAACTTTATCATTTACATTAAATTTTCTTGGGTTTCTTTGTTCCGCTTTTGGCTGTGTATTTTTTTTAATTCGTTGTAAAACTAGTTTAGCGTTTTTCTTATTCACTTTGTTAGGTGCCATACCGATAGTTCTATGAAACTTGTTGTTGTAATCGCTTATTAATTTTGGTAAGATATCAACCCATACGTAAGAACCTCTTTTCGAAAACATTTTATACATTGCACCTTTTAAGGTTCTATTAAATCTTTCAATTATAGCTGCCTTTTTCTCAGAATTTGTGGAATAATGATTTATGTTATATTTTTTCATTAACAAGGCAAAAGGTTTATTAAAAAATTCTTTCCCATCATCAGTTTGTAAATGTTTAATTTTATTTTTATCTCTTTTTATAGCTACTTCCATAGCTTTTGTTATGCTGTTACCAGTTTTGTCTTTTAATGGCAAAGCATCTGCAACTTTAGTAAAACAATTAATAATCGTAAGTATGTATTTAAATCCTTTATTTATTTTACTATGCGGTTGCATTTCAATTAAATCTGCTTGATATAAATCATTTATTCCTTTTACAACAGTATTTCGTCGTGGAAACTTTATTCTTGCAGGTTTATGAAGTTCATTAACAATCTTTTCCTTTAAGTCTGTCATGATGATTTTACTAACAAAGTCAAGTTAGTATTGAGTGTTTCTTTTTCTGCATCCGCTTTTATAGTTCAAGGTCATTTCAACATATTTTAAAAAAGGGGAAATCACAGCGAGCATGCTGTGATTTCCCCTTTTTTTCTTTTTTCTTTTTTCTTTTTTTTTTCTTTTTTTCTTTTTTTCTTTTTTTCTTTTTTTCTTTTTCTTTTTACTCATTGATAGGATTGAGAGAGTAGTGGCCGAATGGTAGAGTGTGAATTTTGTCTGGAAGAATGTGTCGTTTGTCATCATTGGAGCAGAGTGCTTTTTTCACTTCTGTTACGCTGTACAGTTGATGGTTGAAACTTCTGATGGTGGTGAATTTTGCAGTTATAGTCGTTTCTTCAAATAAACATTGCTTGTAGTGTTCAAAATTTACATTCTTCTTAAGATACAAACTTTTTACTCCCTTAGCTTTTTTAATAATATTGTTTTCTTCTTTATGCAATTGTAGTGAATACAATTTTGACATTAGTGCAATAAGTTCTTTCAGTAAAATTCCATTTGCTTCGTCTTTAAATTTTCCAAGTTTCTTTTTGTTCCGATCATTGTCATAATTTAAATGATCTTTTGGATAGTCACTAAAATCAAATTCATTTTTGTGAACAAATGTTCGAAGATCCAAATACATATCTTCAGTAAGAATCCAGTAGATGAAAGCGTCCGTGTCCATGTAGGCGATTCCGATGTTATCTCTACCGTAGAAGGCGACCATTTTGTTGTAGTGGAAATCATACATATGGGTTTTGGAAATATCCAAGATTGACATTCCAACGTACAACGGACGATCCATTTTCACGCTTGTCTTCTTCATAGATACTGCCACAAGGTTTTCATTGATGATAACGGATGTTCCAAAGTTTGGTTTTTGTACAAGTTTTTCTAGTTTTATAGGATCTGTAATTAATTTAACATTTTTGTGTTTTCTTTTGTTTTCCAATGTTTTTCCAAATATCGCATTATTTATTAATTTAAAAAAGTCCTTTTGAAATGTTGATGTTGCAGCTGCTCTTCTTCTGGTGTTTGAATCAATGTACGGTTTTAACCAGGAAGATTGGGAAAATTTTAAAACTCTATGAATTTTGGTTATACGTAAACCCAATTGGAGTGCTTGTTGAACAACCCAAAAGTGAGCTACGTATCTTTGTTTATTTTCAAGAGTCATCATTAATTTTGGATGTTTGCCAATTGGTGAAACTTCTGTTTTTGCAAGGAGCGGAAGATCGTAATGAAGATCATGCAAGTGTTCTGGATATTCAAAGTCACAGTCCAATATGTATCCGGTGTCTCCGTCTTTTGAAATTTGCGAAATATCACCAATAGAGTCTGGATTAACCCATTCAAAGTTTCCAAAAGGAAGTGGATTAGACATGGCCCAACCGTATAAATTGTTGGCATCGAAATATCCTAAGAACACTGATGGTTTTTCTTTATCGTAGTTTGGAAGATATTTGTTGTTAGCTTTAACATGTCTAGTAACACTTTGGGTCAATCCACCTCTAACGCCCGATTCGATCATCAACACCATGTCAATATCTGTTAATAATTGAAGGTTGCACTTTGTTTCTTTTAGCATAGCTTGCCAAGCTAGTCCTGGAGAAGTATAAGAATGAAGAGGGTCTAATCCGTAAGCTTCAAAGCAGGTGTTTCTAAATTCTTCCATCACATCGCAAAGAAGGGTCACATCAAGTTTTACATAAAAGTCAGAATAATCTCCCAGAGTGTTCATTTCCAATTCGTCCCAAACTCTGCATGCGTGTTGATAGTCTTCAGGTGAAATGTCCAAATCGGTAAGTTTACTTTTGAAAGCTTCTGGTGGAGGAAGTGACGTTTCTTGAAATTTATGTAGTCCATCGATGTAATCATACGGGAAAACTCCTTTCCGAAGAACCAAATCCATTTTTTCTGCAGGTACAATTTTGCTTGTTTCTATTAAATTTTGTCTTCTTAAATTTTCAGAAAGTTTCATAAGACTGGAAGGCATAAATCGAAAAGAATCAACAAATCTAAGTTTAATTTTGCCCACCTTTTTTGAAAAGCTTATAAATTTTTCCATAGTTTGTGCTATAACGTCTATTTCACCGTTGTCTCTTGCTAATTCAGGAATGATAAAATGTCCATCGTATCCGCTAAGATTGTGAAAAACCACGGGAATAAAAGATGGTAGTTTGTAGTTGATGTTACATCCGTTGCAAGCTGCACCTCTGTAGGCTCCTGTCAGATGGTCATGGTCGCGAACTTTAACTTTAGTTTCTGTAAATTGATTGTTACACAAATAGCATGTTGTTGTCGAATCATAAAGATAAATTTCTTCCGGTGTCATAGGTGACATAGGAACCACATTGCTATACATTGCTTCCACTTTCCCAGCGATGTCGTATAAATCATCAACAAAGTATCGAGCTGCTTCTTCTCCACGATAGATCTTTGGTGTAGATGTCAAACCATATTCTTGAAGATGTTCTTCAGGCAGAGTGGATTTTACTATTAAACAGTAGCTGTTTGGTTTGTGAAGTTGATACTTTGTTCTGCTTGTAATTTCCTCTCCTTCTTCTTGTTCAAGTGGAAGCAATGAAGATTCAAAATCTGCATACACTACAACGGGAATTCTGTATTGTTGGATAACTTTATCAAATTTTACTTGTGATCTGCTAGGGTGTGGTAATTTAATTCTTACTTCATAGTTTCCATTGCATAATCTTTTATGTTCTGTTAACCTCCTCTTCTTAAAGGTATGTTTACAAAACAGAAACATCTTTTACAAGTTGTTTTTGGTTGTTCACGTTTTGATAACTGTTTGCAAACTAGAGCTTCAAAATCTTTAATATATACATAATGTGAGATATCACCTTTAGTTATAAATAATAAATCAGTATGATCTCTGCGTTCGGTGGGTGTTATACGTAAGGGATAGACATTGTTGGATGAATCTAAGCCAAAGATGTTTACAGATGCAAAAGGATTTTTCTTTTCAAATTTTGATATGTCTTGAATTGAAACAGGATAAGTCATGCCTTGAAAGTTATACATATAGGAAACCTCATCGTATGCTCTACTCGGTCGTTCCACATGATCTTCTACATATTTTGCTAGCATTGCATACTTGAAACATTCAGCATTTTCATTTTGTACATTAACACAAGATTTGGTTACTCGAATCTTCCTTGGCAAAGCAATATAACTACTACCTCTCATTCCATATCCATGTTTATGAACTCTCACATCTAAGCTTGTTATACTTAAGAAACTCCATCCAGAACCTCTTCCTTCATGTTCTTGTAATTTTGTTAAAAGTTCTTCAAAACAATCATCCACAATTGAGCTTATATCCGATGCAAACATGATGGTTTTGTTTTTAGTTAAAAATCCTCCTGGTGATGTTTCATTCTGAACATTTGTAAATACAGTATCTAATAATATTCCAAACTTGATAAAATTTAATCTTCTTAGTTCATTCTTCAATGTTTCTGTTACTAATGTTTTTGCTTTCAATATAAATTGTGCTAGTTGCAATTGAGCATTGTCAATCTTAAAATGAGTTACTACACTGCCTGGTAAAGCTCGGGCGTATAATTCCACATCCAAAGATGGTCCGGGTGCGTATTGAATAACACTTGGTCTTGAATTTAGTTGTTGTTGATGGGTAGCCAGCATTTGATCTAATTCTTCCAAATCTTCTTCTTCTGCATTGTTTCTTGTTTCGTTGTTATGGTACACTTCTTTGTGTATTTGTAGTAAGTTTTCATTTTCAAAAGATTCTTCACAACTGATGCAGTAATACATGACGTAGGTGTGCTCTCCACAAAAGTTGCAGTAATAATAAAAACCACTCTTAAACTACCCCTATTTATAGACTACCCCCACCACTTTTTCTGTATTAAACACAAAAAGTGTTAATAACAGTTAAATTTCTTATATTTCAAAACTCCTAAGTGTCAAGGTCAAATAATGCAAGTTTAAAAAACATCTAAGTGTCAAATAATGCATGTATTAAAAAAAATCTAAGTGTCAAGGTCAAATAATGAAAGTTTTAGAAAAAATCTAAGTCTCAAGGTCAAATAATGGAAGTTTTAAAAAAATTCTAAGTCTCAAGGTCAAATAATGGAAGTTTTAAAAAAATCTAAGTGCCAAGGTCAAATAATTTAAGTTCAAAATAATACATATATTATGCGTCGTAAGTGTGATCATCATTGCTGTTATTTAAATATGTTATTTCCAAATCGTTATCGCTTTCATCTTCCTCCATGTCCGATGCCGGAAACAAACGTCGCCGAACAAGAGCATGTATATATTGTAATGGATCATAGTTAATTGTTACAACATGTGTTAACGGTGTTTCTTCGCCTATTGCTACTGGTACTTCCAAAATATTTTCTTCATCACTTGTAGCATCAGACGTAGCATCGGATGTAGCATCGGATGTAGCATCGGATGTAGCATCAGATGTATCTTCTACTGGAATCAAACTATTTTCAAAAATACTTTCGTCATCCGTTAAATCTTCTGGTTCAACCATTTTATATATTTTTTCACAAATTGTACATCCAAAAGGAAAATTGTTGTCTGTTGGAGGCATTATAAAAGAAACTTGATATTGTAAAATAAATGTTGAAGCAAATGTTTGAAAATTTTTCTAAGTCCGAAAGTATTAATTATTAGGAAGTTTTACAAGTCCAATGTAAAGTAAAAATAAAGAAAGAAGTGTTGTTGCCTGTTTAAACAGTTGCAAAAGAATGATAGGTTTGAAAATTTTTCAAAGTCCTAAAATATTAAATATTGAGAAGTTTTAACACTTAAAATTTTTACAAATCCAATGTAAAGTAAAGAAAGAAATGTTGTTGCCTGTTGGAACAATGGCAAAAGAATGATGGAAACCAAACCCGCAGTAAGGGTCCTGTGGTTTGGGAGGGGGTAAGCGAGGAGGGGGGATGACCTCAAACCGAGTTGGGGTCCGGGATCTGCGCGTGTGGTTCGGCATCAGTTGCTCGCTGGACAGTGAGGTGGTAACATGTTCAGAAGGCGCCCTGAACATTTTATCATTTTTGCTGTTTGGTGAAAATATCTTGGTGTTATTTGTATAATAACATCTTGACGTAGGACTGATTAATTTTAAGGCATGGTAGTTGTTTGTGCTTGTAGATACCCTAGGGTTTGTAGTTTGTTTTTAATTTGCTGGTTTGGTAGTTAGTATTATTTTAAAATCTTTCTTTTACTTACAATATATTTCTGCCTGGAATGTTTAAATTTAAAGTAAAATTTTTGTTTTTAGGAATGTTATATGATATGTTTTTAATACCTTTCTATTCCAATTTCCTTTTTCCAACAAGCTTGTTGAGGGCATTCCCTCTCTTGTCTTGTACTCCTTTTTAGTTAGGGACACCTTTCAATTCCAATTTCCTTTCCTTTTTTCCTTCCATCTTTTGCATGGTAAAACCAATAATGGTAAAACCGGCTACCGCTTTTGTAGTGATTACGCTCACCAAAGCGGGTCACTTACAACCTCTATACGTGCTGGATGGGTAGTTCGCCTACCTCCGGAGTTTCGCTAGACCTCAGTTGTTCTGCGTCGCTAATGGCGAGACACTGGCTCCTTTAGTGTTAGGAAATAAAAAACATATTTATATAACATTTTTTCCTAAATTTAATTAAGCAACTTGCTATTTCAAAATAACATTTTTGTTTTAGCTTAGCGTTGTGCGCTTATGGTGAGGTGTGTGAGTTCGCTTACGTGATGATCACACTGTAATCATGATGTGCAGCGCTGGGCTGTCTAGCTATTTTTTTTAAACTAAATTTTATTTCTTTATTTTTTATTTTTATTAATTCTTAAACTCTAGGCAGATTGTATTGTAAATTAGCTTTTCTTCTTTTAGGTTTCCGGGGGTGTACGGTTCTGTAAAACCGTACACCCCCATTTTCTTTTTAGTTATCGAATGACCTTGACCTACTTATTTTCAAGGTCAACAAAAAGACTTAGCGAAAATTTCTAAGTCTCAAGGTCATTTATATATATAGGTAGATTTAGCTTTTCTTCTGTTAGGTTTCTGAGGTGTACGGTTCTGCAAAACCGTACACCTCCATTTTCTTTTTAATTATTGAATGACCTTGACCTATTTATTTTCAAGGTCAATAGCAGTTAGCGAAAATTTATAAGTGTAAAAAGTAGGTCAAGGTCATTCAAAAATACCCTATGAACGGGGGAATAGACCGCTAAGTAATTCTTTTAGAATTACAAAGTGGTCTATTCCCCCGCTCCTATTTTTTTTTATTTCATTTTTACACTAACCTCTCAGTTTTAACAAAAGGAGGTATTTGTTGTGCGCACTGCATAATGTTTGATTTACACAACACATCTTTTACCCTTTTTTAATAATATACAAACATTGTTCTTTTTAGGACTAGATTGTAAAAAGTAAAAAGTCATTTTGTTATCCCGCTTTTATAAGAAATTAACCCTCCATTGTAAATTTTGAAAATAGGTCAAGGTCATTCAAAAATACCCTATGAGCGGGGGAATAGACCGCTAAGTAATTCTCTTGGAATTACAAAGTGGTCTATTCCCCCGCTCCATTTTTTTTTTGTCTTGTGTTTAATTTGACCATTTAACTTTATCAGATGGAGATTTTCTTACTAAATAATAATGAACATTACTGATATTTGGAATTTGAAGATTTACTGGTAATTTGAGCAAGTAGAGTTCATCACAACATCTAAGAACAACATCCCTGTTACTGATCTTTTTTACAAAAACATATTTGTGGTTTAATTTCAATCTGTTGATTTTAATTCTTTTATAGTTTTCAATTTTTTCTGGCAATTCACTTTTGGAAGGATCAATTTTGACTTTTTTAGAAGGTTGAATTTTGACTTTTTCGGAAGGTTCACGTTTGTTATGCAAATTACACAATTTTTCACCTACACTTCACAACTTCACACACCTTTCACCTTTGTTCGCTCCTTTTTTTAAAATATGAGCACATTGTTCTTTCTTAAAACAGGATTTTCTTAATTTTTGAAGTTTTTGAAGTTTTTCAGAAATTTTGTTAGGAGATTTTTTTGGTGAAGATTTTTTTGGAGAAGGAGATTTTTTCGGTGAAGATTTTTTTGGAGAAGGAGATTTTTGTTTCACAATAGAAACAACAGATGATGATGATGTTCTTGATGACGAGAAAGAAGACCTGGACGAAGACGAAGTGCCTAACATAGCGCTGGATCCAAAGAAAGTAAAGATTACTCTGTTTACCCTGCCTTTATAACAGTTCCCCACCCATTTACCCCCTCTACTTTTCGACGTCAAAAAAATATTCATCCAAGCTTTCTAACACTGGCAAGGAAACAGTTTCAAAAGGTTGATACAAAATTTCATAAATGTCTTGGTTTAAATTTTGCGAAGTTTGAAGATATTCTTCTATTTCCTGTACAAATTTCTGTTCGAATTGTTGGAATTCTTCTATATCCTGTAAAAATGTCTGTTCGGATTGTTCAAATTCTTGTTGTTCTAAGTTAAATGTTGGTGATTTCAAGTCTTCTTCCAATTTTTTAATGTAATCTATTGCATTTTGAACTATAGATTGTCTGTTAATTTTTTTTGTTTTTGACTTTCCGGTACAACTAATTTTAATTTTTCAAAAGCTTTTTTTAATCTGTGTTGTCTTCTTTGTTCCCTTCGGTTTCTACTTAATCTTTGATCAATCAGGTATTTTTGGAAAGATTCCATAACGTTTTGTTGATTCAAAATGTAGCAAACTATTAATTCTATAAAGCTTCTATCCGCTCAATATATAGTGGAAACCCGGGGGAGGGGGAATCACCTTCGCCATCAAGGTGATTGGTACGTATTTAAAGCTTTGAGGTTTGCATAGCCAGACCATAACTATGAGCTCCTTGTACGAGTTGTGTCTGCAGCGTATCTGCACCGATAACCCTATGCTCCGGCATATCAGAAGGGTGTCAGAGCCGCTGCCGCCAATTTTGCAAGGAGAGCTCATTTATGAGCATAAGAGACGATGCGTCTACAAAACCAAAATTTGGTTTGAAGGGCCAAATGTTGGCAGAATATGTGCCGTATGTCACATGGTACGTTTTTTCATTAACTGCATTGTTTATTTTGTTAACAATATATTATTTTTTTAATTTCTTTAAATTAATAATTTTTTTTTCAGGCGCTTCCTCTTGCCGGCCCGGGGGAAGAGCTTTATCGAACTATTGCTTATAGAAGCGGAGTAATTGGGTATAAACTACAAATGCCGGCACCTCAAGAAAAATGTCATCTCTGCAATTTCTGCCCCCTGGCAAAATATGAAATTAATTGTATGTGTTTATAAACACATATAATTATGAGAAATTAAATAGGGACGGGGAACAGAGCAGTTTGTGGTCTAACCACTTACTGCTCTGTTCCCCGTTCATAGGGTATCTTCAGATGACCTTGACCCACTTTTAAAACTTTATGGTGGGGAAAATGTATATATAAACCGTGGATTATATGAAGAGGCATCACTTCCCTCACCGATCATCATGGAAAGTTTCCGTATGTTTTACAATGTTTTTTGCACTCCTCAACAACATATTCAATTTATGTTAAATTTAATCCATGTCCTCCAGAATATTAATTTTCTTACGATTAATGTTACTGGGGAAAGAATGGTAAATTTAACATATCAACGTTTATTAGTTACCATCAACCCTTTGGTAGATCCGAATTGGTTTTCAACACTTGAAACATACATTGATACTATGGCTTTTGAACAAGGATTCCATTATCTTTGGGTTGATGTAGATTACATCAACTTTCAAAATGAATCAGATGATGATGGATATGATTCTGCCACATAAAAGTAGACATTAACGGAACTTCTCCCCCTGCCTTTTAGGAAAAAAGAGAGGAACAGTGTTAATTAATAACACTGTTCCTCTCTTTTTTCCGCTTAAAGTTAAATGACCTTGACCTACTTATTTTGAAGGTCAATTGTAACTTAGTGAAAATTTTCTAAGTTCTACGTAGGTCAAGGTCATTTAAATCTTAGCGGAAGAATGAAAAGAATAGCTACCAACATGCACTGTTGGTATCTATTCTTTTCTTTCCTCCTAGAAAACCCCTTTAGTCCGTGTCAACTTTGATGTGAATTTTTGTACAAAATTGTACATAATAAAGGACCCATGTTTCGAGTCCTTCGTAATCCATAGAATCCGAAGTGCAACAGATTTTTGTACCGTCTGCTTTAACAGCTTCAAGTACTCCACTAATACACTTCAGATTGCTATGATACGTTCTTATGTACCATAGTACTTTTTTGGCTTCGACAAAGTTGTGCACAGCACCAAAGATCATGAGGGATTCCATGGCAAATGTAAGCACAAGACTACAGCACACCTTATATATACTGTGAGCCCAAGGCTATAGCCTCGATTTTTGAGTTTTTGCGTCATAACTTTTATACCGTTAGTTTAATCAAAAAATGTTACTGGACCTTTTTTGTTTGTCTTTTAATTCCGCTTAATTTGACTACCCGCACGATAGATTTGGAGCATTTTTGTTATATCCACTGCCTATAGCCTCGATTTTTGAGTTTTTGCGTCATAACTTTTATACCGTTGGTTTAATCAAAAAATGTTACTGGACCTTTTTTGTTTGTCTTTTAATTCCGCTTAATTTGACTACCCGCACGATAGATTTGGAGCATTTTTGTTATATCCACTGCCTATAGCCTCGATTTTTGAGTTTTTGCGTCATAAATTTTATACCGTTGGTTTAATCAAAAAATGTTACTGGACCTTTTTTGTTTGTCTTTTAATTCCGCTTAATTTGACTACCCGCACGATAGATTTGGAGCATTTTTGTTATATCCACTGCCTATAGCCTCAATTTTTGAGTTTTTGCGTCATAACTTTTATACCGTTGGTTTAATCAAAAAATGTTACTGGACCTTTTTTGTTTGTCTTTTAATTCCGTTTAATTTGACTACCCGCACGATGGATTTGGAGCATTTTTGTTATATCCACTGCCATCGTGTACGGCGACGCAGTTCTAAAGTTGAACGGCGACGAAATCAAGTAACCGGTTTTGCCGGGGGGATGCGGGGGGATGCGGGGGGTTCCGGGGGGGGGGTCGCGGGAGGGGGGGGGTCGCGGGGGGGGATATAACAAAAAATGCTCCAAATCTATCGTGCGGGTAGTCAAATAGACAAACAAAAAAGGTCCAGTAACATTTTTTGATTAAACCAACGGTATAAAAGTTATGACGCAAAAACTCAAAAATATTAATAACCAACGCGAAAACTAAACTCACCATCAACAGAAATTAAAACATTTACAAAAACCCAAATGTTAAAAATAATAATTATTTAATAAAAGATACAACACAAAACTAAAATCTTAGGTTATTTAAAACTTTAACAAAATATTTAAGTCTCAAAAGTAGAGTTTTAAAATCAATCAATATATAAGTCAAACAAGTAAGTCTTTTTAAATTAAAATATCTAAGTCTAAAAAATAGGTCATTTAAAATAATTCTAAGTCCGAAAGTAGAACAATCAAAACTAGGTCAAGGTCATTTAAAAATTATAAAAAAAGGGGGGTGGGGAAGCGTGGGGTCCCTACCTTATTCTACTACTTTATTTCTATACTACTTTATTATAACTTATGCTACCCCTTAAATGCTATCATGCATGCGGTTACGGTGTGATCATCACGTAAGCGAACTCACACACCTCACCGCCCTATCATATCTTAACCCCTACCTAACGTTCCCCCTATTCTATCTTATAGTATGTAATATTACAGTTACGGTGTGATCATCACGTAAGCGAACTCACACACCTCCCTATAATATTACACCTAACTTAATATTACAGTTACGGTGTGATCATCACGTAAGCGAACTCACACACCTCACCGTAATATTAACCCTGACAATTAAACCACGCAGGAAATGGAAAGGTAGGTGGATTGCCATTGCGACCGACTATTATAGGAGGGCGCCTCTCCCACAATAGCCGAACGCAGTGTGTGCTTGACATAAGCCATCCCACACACCATGGCGAACATTACGTTACAGCATAACCCTCCACGTAAGCGGACCAGTTACACCTTCACCGTAATGCCAAAGAGAAACGTTGCGCGCTTGCTTATATCAGCGAGCTCGAGACTCGACCTCGCTAGCGAGCCTTGACTAGTAGGTCAACGTGTCGCTCTGCCGGGGCCGGTAGCCTTGGCCGGGTCGCTAGCCACCGCTCTCACAACTTCGTCTGGCCTACTTGGACCTGGTCGCTAGCCTCAGCTTTCACTACCTTGACTACAAGGTTGTTGTGTCTGCTGCCTATAAGAACCCCATTCGCCCGCCTT
Organism: Flexamia atlantica; assembly: GCA_035578135.1. NCBI lineage: Eukaryota > Metazoa > Arthropoda > Insecta > Hemiptera > Cicadellidae > Flexamia > Flexamia atlantica. The sequence continues at coordinate 950,470 of JAQJVK010000079.1, read as the reverse complement.
GTGTTATTCTGCCACTCGCCACCATCGCTGTTACTATCCATTCCCACGTTTTTTCTATTTCATTATATCCATTTTATTATTTCCTTTATCTAATTATGGACTCCTCATCTGCCTCTTCATCCTGCCCTATTCTTCTGGGTCAGCTCAAGAAACCTCTGATGAAGCAACATTCCATCCCGGTATCGATCAGCCTTTCTGCAATCAACGATTTTATTCCGCAAAAATCTTCTACTCCCGTCCTCTCCTCCTCCATTAACGAAATAATAGCTGATGCTGTTAATGAAGATCAACCCCAATTATTTCAGAATCCCACACCAGTTACAGAAACATCAACGCCGCAAATTGAAGAGATTCCGATCGCTCCAATTTGTGACGACATTTTAACTGAAGACTGGATGGAGTTGTGCGGACTGCACCCTTCTTCTACCCCCCAACAAATTCAACCCGCACCAATCAAAGAAACCCCCACCCCCCAAACAATTCATCCCGCACCAGTAAAGAACATTAGACTGAAACAATTCAAGAAAAACCAAAAATATACAATCTACAAAATTGAAGAAAACAAAATTTATGTGTACAATGAGGAGAGGACGAAAATTTATGTACTTACTACACCAAAAACAAAAAGAATAAACATCCCATTAAATCCAAAATTCCTGATTGTAACAGCGCAGGGTGAACGATTAAAAATAAACATCACAAATTAAACCCTTTTCTTCCTTCCCCTCCACATACAAAGTCCACCCTGGTGGCAAAATCGGCCCTTCTAAGGGCCACCCTAAGACTTTCAAATTTAGGCTTAAGTTAGGGCCTCAACCCTTGGTGACTACAAGCGGTTCATATACCTCTAAGTCCCAAAGGTTGAGTCAATAGCGGGGAGCTTTCGCTAAAGCCTCAACCCTTGGTGACTAACAAGTGGTCTGTGTACCACTAAGTCACAAAGGGTTGGACGCTAAAGCCTCAACCCTTGGTGACTAACAAGCGGTTCACATACCTCTAAGTCCCAAAGGTTGAGTCAATAGCGGGGAGCTTTCGCTAAAGCCTTAACCTTTGGTGACTAACACGAGGTCCGTGTACCTCTAAGTCCCATAGGGGCTTTCGCAAACCACCCCTTGTTAGTCACCAAGGGTTGATACTTAAACTTAAGCCTAAATTTGAAAGTCTTAGGTCGGCCCTTAGAAGGGCCTTTTTTTTGCCACCAGGGTGGACCTTGGAGGTGGGAAAAGGTTTTACTCGGTAATATTTATGTTTAACTTGGCACCTTTTTTATTTATTATCAAGTGTCGAGGGTTAAGGGGAATAGGAATTTTTTTGGGAATGTCAATGACATAAATTTTGGTTTTTTCAGAATTAAAAATGAAAATAGAAGAAGATAAATGTCTTAAGATTTCATATTTTCGGTTGTTTCAGTTTTTTTAGATGAAATTTTTGCTGGGGTACGTTTGAAGATACAGGTGATAGAGGTGGTTTGGTGCGAATTTTGGGTGGTTCGGTGCGAATTTTGGTGCCGGTAAGAATGTTTTTCCAAACTTGCTGAAAAGGTTTTCGAGCAATAGTGGTTGTAACATCATACCAATCACGATTGTTGTTCGATTGAATAATTCGTACCCCAAGCAGTTGAAGATAGGAAAACCAGTTATACCAAATCTCGGTATACTCGGAGCGGTTCATTGTGAAATTGAAGTAGGTGTTGTTAGGACGGTGGCAAAGGAAAGAATAACTTGTCGAGTGTAGAGTGTAGAGTGTGTTAAACAATCAAGGACAGGTGTGCCGGGTGATGCAGCAAGGACGACGACCTGTATTCGCCGGCCGGCCGCAAGCGAAAGTGCGGCGCAAGGTCAACCAGTTGTATTGCTAACTGGTCGGCAACAAGCGAAAGCATGCGAGGTCAAACCCGGCCCACTCGGTCTCCTTTATCTTTTAAAACTCGCATGATAGGGTTTGCAAACATATTAATTCAAATATGTTGTAAAAATTTTCTTACGATATTTTGTTACAAATATTTTTAAGGCAAATGTTAAGAAACCATGTTTCTATTTTTAATCGCAACTACAGTTTCGATTTCTTTAACTAAATATTATAACTAAGTATTAAGGTAATATAATAAAGTAGCATCTTTAAAAATATTGTAACTTGTACAAAGTTAAATAAGTATTTTAAGCCAAATGTTAAAAAAACAATTGTTTAGTACTGAGATGTTCACCCTACAACACCTACGTTAGAACTAACACTACAAATCCAAAAATTGCGAGGAGTCTCTCATGGTGGTGGGGGGAGGGCAGATGTTCCGAGCTGCACATGTCAAGGGAGGTTGCAGCACCACTACTGACACATCAGTTTGCTAGTAGAACTGGCAGAGTAAACATCTAAATAAACATGAGTTCTGTTTTATATGTTTCTTTTATTAAAGATGGACTTTGCATTGAAACGCAAAGTTTTCCTATTGATGCAGATCCTATACAACAAATTTTAGTACATCCTCCAGAAAGTTATGATTCCATCTACATTTCAGTGCAAGAAACAAACGACCCCCCACCACCAACAACTCCTGATGCACAGTAGGACACGGCTACCACACGTCATTAAAGCTTCAGCTCTTTACCCGAGCACACATGGACTCTGAGCTTCAAGATAATACTGTTTCTTCTACATCTACACCAACTTCCGAACAATTACCTACTACAAATGAAACTACTACAAGTCTACAAGTAAATGAAATTTCATCAACTGTTAGTTCTGATGCGCAAGCAATAATGTTATCATTAATTGGTTTCGACTAAAAATTCAACAATGGAAGAAGAAAGAAATTCGCTACTTTACAACTTGGTTTTTGTGAACCCGTCGAAATTTATTATTTGCCTACTTTCATTTTTATGTGGTTACAATTTTGGTTACCTTGTTCAGGAAATGCTAACAGATAAAAAGGAAGAACATTCGCTATATTTTAAAGTTTATGTTTATGTAATTGCATCTTTATTTGGATACTTTGTAGCAGGATATTTTCTTGTTAATTTGTCAATTCCATTTTTTACATGGTATTTTAACAGACGTGAAAATCAACAAAACAACAGTTTGTAAAAAGAAACAAAAATTATCTTGCATTTTCGGATTTTCCGAAAATGCAAGATCTTTTTTAAAAACATCCCCAAACGACCTTGACACACTTCCGGCCATTTAAAATTTAAATACCCAGCACAGCAGGGCATTTAAACTTTAAATACCCACCAACAACACGTCACAGCTACGTCACTTCCGGTCACGTGACCGGAAGTAGCTGTCAAAAAATTGACTGCCTGTCAAAGTTTGATTGGGCCAGAAACGCCACTTGCCCACTACTCTCATTTGATATGTTAAAATGTATATTAACTCGATGCTAAGAAGGCGGGAGAGTAGTAGAGAAACAGGAATTGACAAACATGAGGGGTGCGAGGGGTGCGACCCTATTCCAGGACATCTTCGATCCCATTTCAGGACGTCCCATTTTAGGACAAGTTCCGTCCCAAATCAGGACATTTAGGTGTGACCCTATTCCAGGACGCCTTCCATCCCACTCTAGGACGTCCCATTCCAGGACAAGTTCCGTCCCAAATCAGGACATTTAGGTGTGATCCTATTTCACGACGCTTTGGATCCCATTTCAGGACGTCCCATTCCAGGACAAGTTCCGTCCCAAATCAGAACATTTGACCCTACACCATAACAAGTCCACACTTATAAAAAATAAAATAATTAAATAAATTGCATTTTTTATACCCTAAGCCTCTTAGCCTCTTTAACATATATATCCTAACAGACCTTGACAAAAAAAATCAATTTATAACGCTTTAAAACATAATTAACATTTCTTACGGGTAATTTTATCTCCCTCAAACGTCCAACAATCCTCTAGATTAACTTTAATTCCTATAGTATCACCGATATTATCCAAAACATCCAACTCACCAATGTCCATTAAAGCATCAAACACAAACTCGTCACTCCCTAAAATTCTAACTGACTTCGGATCATTGGGGTCAAATTTAGTTCCATAAACTGTAATAACCTCCCCGATCGACTTGGAAATAGCAGCCTCGTGAATCGCATGCATTTCTTTTAAATACTCTTCATCCACAAGGTTCTTTTTACCTACTTCTTCCGGACGCCTTCTTATTAACTTACGTTCAAAACATGTTGTTGGATTCGTCCGCAAGTACAAGGTAATATCTTTAACACCGCCCTCATCAAATGCAGTCTTACGCGGATCGACATACTTATTACTTAGATCCGTTAAAATTTGAACCTCAGCGGGCGTCATAAACTTTTTGTAATGTTCATTAAAAACATGTCTTACAGTGAACGCAGAGCGCTCTTTAATCACGATATAACCCTTCTTCGCATATTCAACGGCTCTCTTATCGCACTCCGTCATATACATTAACGCGTTAGCTTGAAAAGTGAAGGCCCATCTATCGATATCTTTATACAAGAGGTCTAATAAATTCGTACCGTGAAAATCCCGCCATGCGCCGACTGGCTCTTGTATGTGTACGGTTTTAAACCCTAGGTTTTTAAACCGATCAAACAAGCCTGTGGCAAAAGTAGTTTTACCCGCACCGATATTTCCTTCCAGAGTAATAATCATGTTATGAGACTCCATTTTATTCATCTATATAGTATATCATTTAAATTCCAACCGAGTTTTTTATTAAACCGATTTGCAGAAATATATTTCAGACGTAAAAAATAAAAAAATAAAAAATAAATTAAATAATTAAAATCATCGTATGTAATTAAAAATTCATTACACACCGGTCGAACCGAATCCATTACTTCCGCGTTCCGTATTCCGCATATCGATTCCACCGTCTACCGGCACATCGTTTCTATAAACCTCCAATATTAACTGAGCGATTCGATCACCTCTTTTAACGATGAAATCATCATCCGAATGGTTAAACAACAACACACGCAAATCGCCTGTATAATCAAAGTCTATCACGCCGGCGCCCACGTCGATGAAATGCTTAGCAGCTAAGCCACTTCGAGGTGCTACTCTACCGTAACATCCGCGGGGAAATTGAAAAGACAAGTCCGTCTTTATCAACTGTTTACCGCGACCGGGTACTACATAGTCATAAGCGCTTTTCAAATCGCAACCGGCCGCGTCCGGTGAACCTCTGACGGGTGGTGAGGCGAACTCTGACAATTTGAAATATTTAAAAGTGACAGACTCCATTTTTGTTACCTATATATTACATTCGCTTATATTCGCACTACATAAATTATTAAGCTGTTGTGCAAAAATACATTTCAGGAACGAGAAAAAAAAATTAAATCATAAATAAAATAACAAGTATAATCAAATAATAATAACGAATATTCAATCTCTCACAAACTTGATATCGTGTTTAAACTTATCATTCAACAATGGGATCTTTCCATGGTACACCACATACAACGGTTGGTCCGATTTCAATAGCGCGTTTATATTTTTCGTAGTCATTCTCTCGTTCCAACTCTCGGGTAGTTGAAACCGCACATCATCACATGTAACCAAAACTCTAAGACCATAAGCATAATGAATTCTTTCTATGCTATTGACCAAATATTTTTTATCGATTTCTAAATCACTTATCTTCGCGAAAGAATTACCATTCATCGTCGAGGATATCTTTATAATAATCCTTTTCCATTTCCATCTTTCTTCCGTCTATATATAAAAATATATTTTCATAGTCGAATAAAAAATTGAGAGCGTTTCAAAAGATGTAATAAATCATCGCTTTTGACGAAAACTAATTCATATTTAATTCCGACTCATCGACTAGTTTTAAATAAATGATATAATCGGGCAGAGCGTTTTGCAGGGGAACGTAGTTTTCATCCGTCAGATAAATGTTGATTTCTCTTATCGTCTGCGTGTTAGGTTTGAGCGGTATATAATTTAAAACGGACGGTTTCTCGTAAATTTTATCTCTGTGTTCTCGCGGACTCGAGTGATACAACAACGAGGAGAAATCGTGTCTGTGCCGATGCTCCGCGTGATTGACATACGAATGTTCGACTAAATCGCAATGCACTTCGATCATGTGGAACGGTCTGATTTGTAATTTACTTTCCTCCTCATATATTGATAAAATCTTGTTCGCTGTAAACTGTAATTCGAATAAGGTTTCATCTTTTTTCAATTCATTAAATCCGAGAAACCTCGCAGCTCGTTGTTTATATGGAACTTGACTGGAGATTTTATACATATCTTAGACTGTGGGTCTCGAAAAATCTTAAACTTTTCCACATCTATCGCCGGTGTAAACTTATTAATCCTCATGAATTCCCTGATTTCTCTCTGCATAGTTTTCAAATCCCAAAACTCCACATCAAAAGTTAGTGTAGGATGACCCTCCCCCACAGCAAAAGTAATTGAAGCCTCCTCGTTCAAGTTATAAAAATAGTTATGAAATGAAAACCCCGTGAGCGCTAGATAATAACGCACGTCCTCTTTCAAGTGTATGGGGTTTTCGAGCTTCAATTGCAAATGCGGACTCTGACCCGTCAATCTGAAATACACCATTTCTCTATATATACTTTTTTAAATTGCGGTTAAGATTATTTATCAAGAGCGAGGGAGAAAAAAAATAAAATTATTCGAACCATCTCAAAAATGTGTATTTATCGTTTTGTAAAGCACGTTCTATCGTATTGAAATCCTGTCCTCTGGAAAAACGTCGCAATACCTCCAAACATAAATGACCGCATATCGGGGGATCGTCATAATTTTGATATCTCATATGATTATAAAAAATACCTTTAGTCATGTTTAGATATTTCTCCAATTATAAAGGTGGAGGCGCCTCACCGAACGAATCGAAATATATGACATAATTACATTTTTTCGTATAACAAGTCCAATGCGTGCCGCCCGACTCCAGATCACCTAGATTAATAATAGCACACTCGTTTTTGCGTGGCTTGTCGGGTAAACACTCTCGCATAAAAACACCACGGAAATTGTTGATTTTCGACTTGTTGGCCCATGTCTCCAGTTCGGACATGGTCAGCGGAACTAGTTTTTTTTATCCTCTCTAATATCTTTAAGAGTCTTATGCAATTTTCTGCTTACACGTTTCTCCAGACCGGCTCCGGTTTTATCTTTATTAATCAATTCGTCCAGTTCATTGTCTATTAAATTTTTCAACCACGGCACGAAATCATTCTTCAACACAGGCGCCACTTTATTCTTTATCAGAGGTGAGGCGAATTTCTTAAAATACGGAATATTGTTTTCAGCCAGTTCTAAAACTTCCTTCAGAAGACCTCCATCGATCATTTCCTTCAACTGTGAATAATCAAAAATCAACCGTGTCCCTCTATTGTTTTTCAACGCTTTTTCCACTTGTTTGTTTTGATCACCATCGAGTGACACTTCGGTATTACCATTTTTTAATTGATCTTTTGTTAAAGTAAGCACTGCGCGTTTAAGCTTCTTATGAGCTATCCGCAGCTTATTCAGTTGACCTTTGGTCAAATTTATTTTCCTCTTATGATTCCCCATTATCTATGTATAGAAATTAATATTTTGAATTCATATAAAAAATTAAAACTTGCCAAATGATTGATATTTTTTTCTATCGAACGAAAATTTAATTTCATTAATATAAGAGATGAATTCTTACTGTCGCACGTGTAAAACACAGACCGCGTCAGAGAACATGAAAATTGTGAAAACGAAAAATAAAAGATGGTTGGCGAGTTCCGATTGCGCGGTCTGCGGTAGCGTTAAAAATTCGTTTATTAAAGAGCCGCCCGAAGTAGTGGAGGCGAAAGAACTGCACAAACCGGTAGTAAAAAAATTTATAAAACGAAGGATAATCATGAAAGGTCTGGATAATCTGTGGGCCGCGGATCTGCTCATCATGAAACAATTCGCCAGAGAGAACAACTGGTACAAATACATCTTAAACGTGATAGACTGTTTTAGCAAATTCGTCTGGTCCGAACCGTTGAAGAAAAAAGACGGCGCAGTAGTGACGGCCGCTTTTGAGAGGATAATAGAGAGAGCGAAAAAGGACGGTCACTCTACGCCCGAACTGCTGCACACGGATAAGGGGACAGAGTTTAAAAATAAACCTTTTAACGACATGCTCAAAAAACACGGCATAAAAATGTACCATACGGAGAGCGAGGAAAAGTCGGCGATAATCGAGAGATACCACAGGACGTTAAACGATAAATTCAGAGTCAAATTCCAAGTGAGAAACTCGCACAAATGGTACGACGTCTTACAAGAGCTCACCGACGAATACAACAAACACGATTACCACAGCACGATAAAAATGCGTCCGGCCGATGTCAATAAGAGCAACGAGTCCGAAGTGTTGGAAATATATAAGGATCTCGAAAGTGAAGTGCCGCGTAAAAAACCGAAATTCGACGTCGGAGACAGAGTCCGTATAACAGCGAGTAAAGTCGTATTTAGAAATAAATATAAACAAAACTGGACTAGCGAAATTTTTGTGATCGCGCAAGTTTTAAACACCAAACCCGTCACGTACAAAATCGAGGCTCTAGACGGTGAAGAAGTAATCGGTGGTTTTTACGAGAGGGAACTGCAAAAGACGGAGTTTTGATTATTTAAAAAAAACACTTAAAAATATAGACCCCTTAAAACTACAGGTCCTCGTAATTGTTTATTTTTAGACCCGTGGTTTTGTAATATAAGCCTTACTAAGCTTTTATCGCTCGAAAAGGGTTGGGACACAAATCGTGTCCCACCCTGTTTTAGGAGGTCCCACCCCCTAAAACGGGGTGGGACCCAAATCGGGTCCCACCTAAATCAGTCCAAAAATGTTGATTTTTCATTAGCTTTCAAACCCGTCTGCTGTAGATGGTTTAATTTTTCATTACCACCTAACCCCACCTGCACGTCCTAATTTGGGGCTGTTATTCAAAATATCAACTTATCCTAGTTTAGGACTTAACACATCCTAATTTAGGACCGTTATTTATAATATCAACTTATCCTAATTTAGGACTTAACCGTAAAAGCAAATGTATAAAAATTCACGATGACGATTTCGACCTGATTAACCTCGTTAAAAAACATTGTCGGAAGTGATGTTGTGGTGAAATAAATACGTTTCCGATCGTACGAACTATATAATTTATTTTTTTTATTTTTTCGATCGTAATAAAACATTAACGTTCGATCGGTTGTTTTTTCTATAGTAGGTACGAAATGAATAACAATAATAATATGGATATTGTGTGATGAGATTTCCGACGAAAGTTCTTCATCGTCTTATAATTCTGATGTGTCCAACACAGATGAGGATTACATGGACGATATCGCGAGTAAATTCATTTTTAAAAATCAAAAGGTTACAGTGATTTTCGATGATGACGATAACTCGTGGTTTAAGGGTAAAGATGTGGCTGAAATATTAGGATATTCCAATCTGAAGAAGGTATTACAAACGCATGTTAATGATCGTTATAAGAGAAATCTGGCCGATTTAGTTGGGCCCCAATTTGGGTCCCACCCCTTATCACATAATAAAAGCTTAGAAGTATACATATCCGAGCCCGGATTATACGAATTAATATTTTCATCGAGGTTACCATCGGCGAATGACTTTAAACGTTGGGTCTTCGAAGACGTTTTGCCTTCCATCCGTAAATACGGTGAGTACAAACTCAAAAATAAAATTGTAACGCTCATGGAATCGATCGATCATATGGAAAATGAAAATCGTCGTTTAAACAATACGATACAAAACATGAAACCTAAAGTAGCTTGTATGCCTCAAAAATCGAACCTAAGACACGTCTTTGCCGTCTTTAAACGATATTCTTATGCAGACGGTATTTATACATACTACTGTGTAAGAACTGAAGATCGGTATTTTTCTACGGTTTATAAAAAGAAAATCGATGAAGGTTATTTACTTTTGTTTTACAAAGATGAAGTGCCGAACAGTATAAACGTTTTGAACTGTGTAAAAGATATCATGAGATACCGCAATATATCCTATAAATCACGCAATAATGTTGTAATCACGCCGTATAATTTCATAGAATTAGTAGAAGAATTCTTCAAAGATTTGAGAAAATAAATAGTAAACATTTTCCCATCCTAATAAATTCTTATTTCTCGTAATTTATTTTATTTCTTTTCTTAACCGGTGCATTATTTTTTTCCTCATAGAGAGTGATGGATATAGTTCCGTATTACGAAGAAAAGATCGAAGATAACCTTCTACCTCAACCATTACGTTGTCTGATAGTAGGCTCTTCGGGTTGTGGAAAAACAAATTTGTTGTTGAATTTTATTTATAATCCGCGCGGTCTCGTGTTTAGAAATTTATATGTGTTCAGTAAGTCTATAGAACAGCCGGCTTATGTAGAATTACGCGAAAAGTACATAGATGCTGAAAACAAGTTGAATAAGAAATTAGCATACTTTTTTAGCAATTGCGAAGATTTACCCCCATTGGATGAATGTAAGAAAAACTCCCTCGTGGTGTTCGACGACTGTTTGATGGAAAAACAAGAAGCGATAAAAGACTACTTCATCAGAGGTAGACATAAAAAACTGTCCTGCGTCTACCTCAGTCAGAGCTACGGTAAAGTCGACATGCAAGTGATACGGAACAACGTCAACCTGCTATGCGTCTTCAAACAAAACAAACACTACACGAAACGTATTTATGACGATTTCGTAGGATCGGACATGACGATTGATGAATTCGAAAAGATGTGTCAAAAGTGTTGGAGCGAACCGTTCGGATTTTTGACAATAAACACCGCTAAGAAAGCGCACAACGGAAAATACATGTTCAAGTTAAAAGACGAGTTAAACGATGTTATCGAACGATAATCGATGTGTATGCATCGTTTTTAATAAACGATTCATATACGTTATTTTCTAAGATCAATGTATATGAATCGTTTTATTTTTAAAAACAAAGTATATGCATCGTTTTTAATAATCGATTCGTAAACGTTATTTTCTAAGATCAATGTATATGAATCGTTTTATTTTTAAAAACAAAGTATATGCATCGTTTTTAATAATCGATTTGTAAACGTTATATTTTATAAAAACAACATGTATGCATCGTTTTAGATTTTTATTTAAATTTATTTTTTTCTTTATTTTGAAAAGCGAAACTCTGAACCCGAAACCTATATATATAGATAATATAATGAAGAGGAAAAGCGATGATAAGGAGATCATCGGCACGCTGGTGAAAAAACAGAAGATGGCCGATAAGATGTGGCCGGACGATGCCGACGTACGAATGGCTAAAAAATATGAAAAGTTACAAGAAAAATGGTTAGAAGACAGTAAGAAAAATCAGATACGCGAAGCTGAGGAGAGGAGAAAGCTTTTCAGTTCACACCCTGTGTTAGTAAATGCCAAACCGAAAGAACAATTGTTAGCGCCTCCTCCTCACCGTGAAAACAAACCGATTACCGTCGCGGAGGCTAAGAGGTTGGATAAATTGGAAGATCGATTAAAGAGTGAATTCGACACGTCTAGAAGAGCGGAAGTCGAAAAGGTTCGCGAACAAGAGAAGCTACACGAACCCGTAGTTATAGCTATAAAAGAACAGACGGAAACTTTAAAGACAGAGAAAAAACCCCGTGTCATTTTGAGAAGACCCATCCCCACTGTCGGACAGTTCAGACCTAGAACGTCGAGCACACCCGGTAGACCTGTAGGTAAAGTGGACAAAACACTTGGTAGACCGGTAGATAAAGCGGACGAAACGATAACTCCAATCGAGGACCCAGACGTATTCGATGCGTCTACAGTTTTATCACCGGCGCAAACTTCGCAGGAATTACAGAATCGTTCTATCCGCGAATTCACTGAAAACGAGGAAATTGGTGATATCGCAAAGCAATACCTCTCGAACTGTAACGATATGAGTTTCGGCGTTTATTACGATTTCGCGAATAGCAAACTCGCGATCGGATCGCAAACCATATCCATCGAAAACAACGATATAATATTAGACAGAACTATGGATAGATATATCGGCACCGAGGGATTGTGGTCACTCTTGACCAAAGCGGAGATCCACGGTGTACAATCCACAGCCGCGGTCGGTACGACACCGAAGGAGAGACTCATAAGTATAGGCGCGTTCACTTCTCAGGACTTTGAAAAATATAAAGATATTTTAATCAAAACACACGCTCTACATCATAACAACGATCCCACCTCACCCAGACCCAAGGCGAACGGTGGTTGGAAATGGAAGAATTTAATAAGTGACATATGGAAAGAACTCAAACAAAAGCCGTCTTCGTCCGGCAAAGGTCTACTCGTGGATACGAACAACCCCGTGGAATATAAATATATAGACGATTATGACGAGTTGTCGGAGAGAATAAAGTTTATACAAGCCGAGGAGGAAGCGGGAAATAATAATTTTAATAACGAAAAAATCAGGATCGTCAAGTTTATAAATAACGAGATCGAAAAACTGATCACTCGGCCGGAAGGTGCTAAACACATAAGACGATGTTTGTCAGCGTTAAAGGAAAATAATGTTAAAGGTGGTGAATTGTCGAATGGTGCGGATTTTAAGGTTCATGTGAATAAATTAGGTTTGGCATCGGATAGGAAGAAATATATGCGCATGTTCAGTAGGAGATGAATATTTTATTTATCCGACAATTTTAAAAGTATATTTTTTATTAAGTTTAAATTGTGTTTTTATTTTTTTTATTCGAAACTAAAAACTTAAAATCTAAATATAGATATGGAAAAGTATTACGAGGAAGCGTCTGATAAGATAGAGCGGTACGAATTCAATACCATCCAACCGGTGACCAATTTAAATTTCAATTCACCGAATAAGTTTACGACATTCTATTTTGACCATGGAGACGCGTTTTATGACAGGAAGATATTTTATCACATACAGGGGGAAGTAGTGAAAAAAGCGGATGATGCGAAGTACGACGCGGCGGATCCTATCAAGTTGATCGATAATTTCCCGGCATTTTTGTTTAAGAGAATCGAATTAAAAAAACACAATCAATTGATAGACTGTGTTGATGAAGTCGGTATCACAAGTACAATTAAAGCTCTAACAACTTATAGTAAATCGGGTGAGAGCACTCATTATACGATGGGATTCAAATCTAAATTCGAAAAAGGGGTGGGTGGGTTCGAAGCTTATGGCCCGTTGTCACATCTGGGTCTTGGGTTTTTCGACGCTCTGAGATATCCGATATTCAAAGGAGGTTTTGAAATAATTTTTACAAGAAACGAAGATGATGATGCGATATACTGTTGGAAGGAGGGTACTGGCGCTAACGAAAAAACGGCGGCCGAGGCGAAGATAAAAATCACGAGTTTCGTGTTAAAAGTACCCTTAGTCGATTATGAAGGAATTAAAAAATTACCACTCATACAAGGACTAAAACGATTGAGTGATAAGGGCGATTTAACATACAGGTATTACCAGTGGCAGTGCATAGAAAAAAACTTTGTGTCGGGGTCTTCATATAGTTTCGACATATCCAACATGTACCGGAATATATCCAACCCGCTGTTTATAATCATAGGTTTACAGACCAGCCGTAAAAACAATCAAGAGAAGGATCCGAGCCGATTCAACGCTGTAAACATAAAAAACTACCACGTTATAATCAACGGACAACGGTATCCGAAGGAGGAGCAAAATTTGGCGATAAATAATAAACATTATAGTATTTTATACGGGAGTTATTGCTCAATCAGGCAGGTGTTATTCGGAGATGAAGATGTTTATTTAAACGATGTCGATTTTGTAGACAAGTATCCGTTGTTGGTAGTCGACACGCATCACCACCCGTTCTCCACTGATAGTAAAAGAAAAGATATTCAAATAAAATTGGACTTTACTAACGCCGTCGCCAGTCCGGTGGCGGATCAGGGGACCACAGCGTACGTGGTAGTTGTATCGGAGATCGGCTTCACTTACGATTTGGAAAGGAATTTAATTAGAATGTTTTGAGATGTATATATATTTTTGAAAAAATAAACTCTACGATATAAAGGGTTAGAAAATCATTAAATATTTTTTTTAATTAACATATATCTTACCTTAGAATTTGAAGATGAATTTTTAAGTGTCGGTGGGTATTAGTGGAAAGCCCTATCACTACGGCAAAGTTCCCACCTTCGACAGGGAACTTCTTTATGACGAAACATAATTATCGTCATACGTTATGAGAGAAACATGGAAATCCTAAAATAGGACCCTTTCTGTTGGACAGGGGTCCTAAAATGGGGTGGGACCCATATTGGGTCCCAACTAAAAACTATTCAAAAATGAGTCATTTTAAAGGTTTTTAGAGAAAAAAACTCATATTTTCTAGTCAAAGTCTAGTACTGAATTTATATCTTTGTTTTTAATAAATTTTTTTTTATCAATTATAAAATTTACAATTCGAAGAGGAAAAAAATAGTTTATCCATGATAAAATCGATAATTCAAAGGGGGTAACGATTCGTTACCCCTTTATAAGGAGGAAAAAAAATATTTTTAGTAATGATCGAAATATGTCATGTATAAGTATTTAAAATATAAACAAACTCGTACCTTCTAATCCATGTCCAGTGCGGCATTCGCTTCGATATTAATCAGATGCTTGATAGGGATATTGTAGTGGCCCCAGGGAAGAGTCTCCACGCCGTCTTCACAGATAAATCTCTTATCATCAGAGGGGGAGAGGGCTATCTTGCGCTGTTTGATCGAATATAAATCATGGTGTTTGCTTCTAATGGTGTTCATGGTCTTCTTTATCACTTCTTTATCAAACAAACAGTTTTTATAGTCTTTTATCGACAGAAAGTCAACGACATTCTTTTTTATCCCCTTAACTTTTTTAATCCCCTCACCTTTTTCTTTTTTATCCCCCTTCTTCTTATTCTTCTTCTTCTCCTCCTCCCTCTTCTTCCTCTCCCCCTCAGAGTCGTAGGCGTACATTTTCGAACGTAACCCGACGAACTCATTCATAACATCACCGGCCAGTTCGTCTTTCCATTTGCCAATTACTTTTTTATTCACACGCGGCATGTTATAGGGGTTATCCGCTTTGTAATCGCTGGTATCGAAGTGGTCGATCATACTTTTTATATCCTCATAAATATCTTTTGTTTTGACGCTATAAGTCAGGCTGTCCGTGTCAGTGTACTGAACTCTGGCTTTATCACCGTATTTCGGTCTCATGACATTGTAATGAAAGTCATAAACGGCTATCTTCGAAATATCTAATATTGACATGCCTACGTAGATCGGTTTATTAAAGTATAATCTGGTTTTACCCATATGCACGGCCGCCAATGTCTCTGCGAAGACGGTGACTGATTTAAAGTTCGGTCTGGCCACTAATTTGTCGATTTGCCTGTCGTGCGTGGCCAGACGTACGTCTACGTGCTTACGTATGTTCTCCATCGTTTTACCAAACACCGCGTTATTCATCAGTTTATAAAAATCTTTCTCAAACTCGTTGGTCGCTTTTGTCCTCATATCGGTGTTCATATCGATATATTCTTTCAACCATGCCGATTGGCGGAATTTAATGCCCCTGTGGATCTTTTTTAACTCCATGCCCAATGATAAATAGAGCTGTAGGTTTTGGTAGTTCACCACGTATTTATCTTTATCGTATAAAGTCGTTAAAAGCTTTCTCTGATTCGAACCGGGAGGGCATCTGTTTTCTGGTGCTAACGGGAGGTCTTTGTGGGAGTCGTGTAATTTCCTGGGGTATTTCAAATCTACTTCCAATATAAAACCATATGCAGATTCGTTGTCGATCCAATTTCCATCTTGCAGATCACTTTCGATATCTCGTAATTCATCTTCACCCACCCAATTAAAATCGCTCTGAGGTAAATACTTCGACATGGCCCATCCGTACAAATTATTTACATCCAAATAAATGAGATACTCTTCGGGCTTTTCAGGATCGTAATCTGGTAAATATCTGTTATTGGCTCTAGTATATCTGTGGGAGCACTGAGAAATTCCGCCGCGAATGCCCTTGGTGATCATAAGTTCCATGTCGGGATCAGTCAATAACTCGAGAGCAACACCGGTCTTTTTTAACATAGCGTCCCAAGCCAGACCGGGACTCGTAAAATACCAAGCGGGATCGAGTTTGTAAGTGTCCATGCACACTTCACGGAAGTTTTCAACTATGTCGGCCAATAGCAGTGTGTCGGTTTTGTTGTACAAAAGCGTGTATTCCTTCATATTTTTAATCTCAAATTCATTCCACACTTTACGCGCGTGCTCGTAATCTTCATCTTCAACAGTTGTCTTATTCAATTCGTTATCAAAATTTTTTTGGGAAGGCAGAGACGGGTAGTCGAATTTTTCCATACTATCCATAAAATCGTAGGGAAAGATGCCTTTTCTCAAAACTAAATCTAACTTGTCGTTTTCGAAAAACTTTGCTACGTGTTTGAATTTATCTCTGGTCAGGTTCTTCGCGAGACTTTCTAAGCTGTAGTTCATAAATCTAAATGAGTCTAAAAATCTCAAGTTTACTCCACCCTCTACTTTGAGTTCAAAAGATATATATCGTTCTTCAGTCGTGGCTAAGACCGCTATCTTGTTCTGTTCGAATCCCAATAACTTGACGAACAGATGAGCATCGTAATTACTCAAGTTGTGGACAAAGATGGGTAAAAAGTGCGGTTTTCTAAAATTCAAATTGCACGAGTTGTGCGCCACCCCTCTGAATTTACCAGTCAAATGGTCATGGTCAAAAACACGTTTGTCAGTCTTCTTAGGGTCTTTTTTATTTACTTCAAACACTTTTTCACATATATGGCAAATATTAACACCATTAATCTTCGTTTCATAATCTTCTTTAGTTATATTCATGGGTTTTGCGGCCTCTCTACTATATAAATTTTCCAAGTCTCGCGATATCTGAGTTATGGTTTCTACAAAAGTTTTTGCTGTGTCGGGACCGAAGCTCTCATGATATAAATCAAACGGGATATCATAATCATCGTCAGCGGTGGTTATATATAAAGAAAAACTGGCGGCTTCGTGCGATTGATACTTTTTCGTATACGACTCTTTTTCATCGGTTGGAGTGGGCTCATTTTCATCGGTTGGAGTGGGCTTATTTTCATCGGTTTCATCTGAGACCGGTTTCAATATACATTCAAAATCAACATAGCCGACAAAAGGAACTTTCATTTTTCTATATTTATTTTTAAAATTAATAAAAGGAGGGGACCCGTTTTTATCTACTTCAGGCATCACAATTTTCACAGGGTCTTGGCCGACACAAAATTCTTTATGTTTATCTAGCTTGGATTCTTCTTTGAATTCCGTCAGACAGCAATTACAAATATGCGATTCAACAGTGTTTGGCTCTCTACAGACCGCCTTGTGATCGTTTAATAATTTCTTTTTGCCGAAAGACAGCAGGCAGCGATCACAAATATATTTTTTACCATGAAACTTTGATAACTGCGAACTCACTAATCTACTCATATTCTTTATCCAACAATAGTGGGTGTTTTTGTTCTTGTCTTTCAAATAAAAAAGATTAACATGCCGGTTGGGGATTTCATTTTTAGTTACGTACAGGGGATAAATATCATAAGTGTCGTCATCATCTCTTTTCTTCGGTTCAACGGGGAAATCTTCAAAATCATCTCTGTCCCTAATCGTTTTCATTATCTCGCACGTATAAATGTTGACTGATAATCCGGCTCGTTTCTCAAATTTTGATATAATACTCGCTTTTAGTGGGACGGGAAATGGAATATCTTTTAAAGCCTCATCAAATTCATGTTCGTATTGTCTGTAATGGTGAATTCTACGGGGTTGATTCCGCCAATCAACAGGGTGTAGTGCAGAAAGAATTGACCAGAGGAAACATTTTTGATCATCATTTTTAACATTTAAAATTGCTCTCTTTAACACAATTTCTTTCGGTAGAGGGATATAACTTGACCCCCCACGGAACGGGTTATAACGGTTAATATGAAGCTCTAATTCATCGATGCTATATAATGACCAGCCCGAACCGCGGTTTTGAAAATCTTCCATTTCTTTAATAAGTTTTTCTTTAGCGTCATCAAAATACCCCGACACATCTGTACTCGAGAGTATAACTGCGTTTTTAGTTTTAAAATTAAATTCAGCAATCTCTTCTGCTTTCGAATAATCCATATACAACACCATTCTTGTTTTAAGATCCGCCTCATTACGATGATCATTAATTTTATTTACGATAACATCTTTCAAACTACTCAAAAACAGTATCGGATCTTTCATAGCATTTTTATTCTTAACGGTATAAACATTTAAACGTCCGTTGAAAGCTGTTCGGGACAGTTCAATTTCCGGTTCATGAGGGGGAGAAGAACCTTTTACATAACCGACAATTTTACTCACGGTTTTACTAAGAATATTTAAAATAGGTGTATCAAGCCGCGGTCGTTTAGCGGGAGGGGGGCTTGCATCATCATCATCAACAACACCTCCACGGTTCGAAATTAATTCAGGCTTTTCGTGGGTTTTCAAGTGGTAGCTCAAATTACTTTTTCTTATCAATTTACTACATCGGGGGCATTTAGTTTTATAATCAATACTTGCTTTTTTCTTAATGGGGGATTTTTGGTTTCGAACTGACACTTCGCATCTACTAGTACTAGGTTCCGATATATCTTGAACCAATATTCCGTCCCTACTCCTCTTATTGACGTTAGATTCCAACGACTTTGAAGGTTGATCCAGAACCCCCATTTCTCCACTACTACTACATATTTTCAGATGACGACTGAAGTGTTGACTTTTAATTTTCTTGTTGCATTTATCACACGTTTTAACTGAATAACGTGCGCTAACATTTTTATTAGGGTTCTTCGGGCATATTTTTATATGATGAGAAATATGGGACTTAGCGATAGCTTTGTCGCAGAATTCGCAGTTAACTCTCAACGATTCCATTTTTATAAAACCTACAATAGAAAATAATAATTATAATACAAATAAATAATTTAAAAACTCTCAGGAAATTTGAATAATTAAATATTTGGTGTTGTTAAATCCAAAAAGATAAATGGTTTAAAAAGAACCATATTTATTTTTTAACTATAAACGTGAAATCCTAGTTTGGGATGGAAGTAGTCCCGGAATAAGACGTCTTAGAGTGGGATGGAAGACGTCCTGGAATAGGATAACACAACCGTCCTGGAATAGAATCGAAGGTGTCCTGGAATGGGACGTCCTGAAATGGGATAGAAGTAGTCCTGGAATAAGACGTCCTAGAGTGGGATGGAAGGCGTCCTGGAATAGGATAACACAACCATCCTAGAATAGGATCGAAGGTGTCCTGGAATGGGATGTCCTGAAATGGGATCGAAGATGTCCTGGAATAGGGTCGCACCCCTCGCACCCCTCATGTTTGTCAATTCCTGTTTCTCTACTACTCGGGAGACACTACAGACTCAAATTCAAAATTGTTGATCAAAACTGTATTTCCTCCGTACGATTGTATAGGGACAGTAACTAAAAATATCTATTTTTCATAAAAAAAACTTAACAAGAATGAATCCAGACAGGCGAGTTCTGTGAGTGTCCGCTAGAGCTGTATTGATCAGCCAGTGAGGGTAAGGCAGATCGTCAGTGATGTCGGTCAAGCAGTGTGGAGCACAGTTCGGCTCGGCACCGCCAGGCTGAGCCACTACTCATTGTCCATAAAAACTCAATTATAAGTCTTAATTTTTGTGAATTTAAGGTTTTTATGAATTTGAAATGTTTACAAAAACAGCAGTTATAGATATTTCTTGTTCGCTTAATCCACACATTTGTCACGATACATTGTAAAGCCTAAAAATCTGTAGGTTCTCCAAAGGCTGACAATAGCCATTTGCGTTCATCTTTAACTCAAACATTTATACACTATACATCAGTTAACGAAGCGCCTCTGAGCAAGTGCTCACGAATATTAGAGTTATTTTAGTGATTGTCTGAAAAGTCGCGAGTCGCTTCTCTCACTTGAGTTCGACGAGCGGCTTCATTGTTCCATGAGTCTTGAATCCTGAAAGCTGAAAGCTGGAAAGGCGAGAAGTTTAAATATGAAAAAACTAGCAGAACCCGTGGCATTGCTCACGATAAAAATTATCGTCTAACCTTGATATGAAGAATCTAGAGGACTGAATAGAAAATATTCATATCGAGGAATATGTAATGTAGAGATATGTTTGTTTTATGGCGAAATGTAGGATAGGAAATATATACCACAGTAGATAGTGGAGGTTTTCTTTTCACCGTTATAACTCGAAAACGGCCGGACTGATTTTAACTTCAAATGTGTCGATTTTAAGGTACGTCTTTGTAGATTTACCATTACGTCCCTGCACTGAGAAAAATATCTTAGCGGAAAAGCAGAGTTTTTGCCCCAAGTCTAGAATCTGTACTCGCAATACGTAAATAAGGACTTGGCTCACGTACAGGAGTGTTGTGTCTGGACCCAGCTCAATGACTCGGCAGAGTTTTGGGCATTAGTACAGACGCAGAACTCGCAGTCCTTCTTTAAGATTGCAAATAATCAGGGAATTTACCGTGATTTTAAGGAAAAAACATTAAAGTGACGTCATGGATGGTTTGTATACGTCCGACAATTGCACAACTCCGACAGTCATAACTCCGAAATGCATTGTTTCGAAAGTCATTACTCCGAATGACACTGCTCCGACTTAGATACGCAGTGCAGTTTTATACTTAAGATAACGTAATACCATTGACAATACACCTGTTGAGGATAATCAATGGCAATATTGTTTATACAAGTACCGTGCTCTCTGCAACGTTCTGCAAACCGCGGTGCGGCCTTTATTAGAATAACAAAGAATAGACTGCCTGTTATTAAAATAACAAAGTGTTGCTTGTAACAGGTTATACGGGTATTAGGTTATCACCGATAACACTGTTATTCATCGTAATACGTTATACAACACCCATCTCTACCGCGCCGAATTGTTAGCACATTGCGGTTCTTTCCTCCTCTGGCCAAACTTCTTCCCCCCTGGGTAATTGCTTATAACACCAGCTCGTCGTTATCGGAAGCGAAAAGTTACTGGCCAGTCCAACTTTGATTTTTTATCATATTTTAAAAGTTTTTTTATTGATTTAAAGAATATTTACAATGGAACAGTAAATGGCCTCGAGGTAAATATTCTTTGAATCAATTTATTGGGTTCTTGGGTTATTGGGTTAACAAATTCATTGTTGGTGATGGTGGTTTTATATTTTGATTAGGATTTTTGCGGACATTTGCCATCATTGATAGTATTTGTTTTTTACTAATCAGTGATGGCAAATGTCCGCAAAAATCCAAATCA
Source organism: Flexamia atlantica (assembly GCA_035578135.1). Lineage (NCBI taxonomy): Eukaryota > Metazoa > Arthropoda > Insecta > Hemiptera > Cicadellidae > Flexamia > Flexamia atlantica. Next base: position 929,113 of record JAQJVK010000079.1, on the reverse strand, counting down.
AAATAAATTTATTGGGTATTAAGGCTGTTTCAAAAATCGATAAAATTGAGGCTTAAGGCTGTCGAGTATTAAGGATGTATTGAGTATTAAGGCTGTTGACAAAATTGTTATGGTCGAACACTTAGTCCTGGAGACATTCCGAAGTACGAAGAACGATCATGACCTTAATTAGCATGTTGATCTTAACGACTTTTTACCCATGAATTATTGTGTCATTTTGAAGCTTGTTTGATGAGAAAGTTTTCATTAAGCTCTACATTACTTGGCAACGTACATAAGTGGTTTGATGGTGTCTAAAAATTTAAGAATGAGTAAATAGGATGTCGGACGTAGTCAGTAACAAGCCAGACTCACTCATCTTTCACTCATATTCGCCTTAAAAAGCCCCTTTCTGGCGGTCGGCGTCTTGTATGGCAAAAGGAACGTAGCATGTTAGCACTATTTTCAAATTTAATAATTCTTCCCCCAAATTAGATTGTGGATGTCAGTTGGTCCGACAGCGCCTCACCCCGAGTGGCATGGTTTGGAGTAGGAAGGGTTCACCTATAATTAGGAATCGGAAAATATCGATGTATCGTAATTATCGATATTTTAGTTCCGACATATCGGAAAAAGTATATCAATATTTTGGTTCCGATATTATCGTTGTATCGATATTTTTACCGATAGATATCGCTTCATGAAGAAAGGTTTTTGAAGAGAAATTTCGAGGAGTTTAGTTTTATTAAGGCTATTTTCAGGCGAAAAAAATGTGTTTAGCATAATATTTTGCCTTTTAAAAACAAAGAAATCTTGCTTATAGTAAGAATTTAAAAATCATAAGTTCCGTTCCAATTCAGATTTCTCTTCGAACTTGCAAAATAATTTCTTTTTCTCCAGAGATATAGTTTTCGATGTATCGCAAATATCGATTTTTTGACCCGATAAATCAAATGTATCGATTAATATCTCGATACATCGAGAGAGCGATAATTAGATAGTTTGAACACAGTCGCCATCCCTACCTAGAATTTGATACGTTTCCCCCCATTTATAAGAATGGCTGCTATCCCATCTGGTTTGTCTGCAGCTCAATGACAAAGAGTACATTCAGTGAGATTGGCCCTTAGTAAATGAGTAGCCTTGCATGAGTAAGACTTAGAAGTAAATAGCCAAGTGATACTCACGTGTCATGAGTGTATGGTTTTGATATTGAAAATAGGCACAATTAACGTACGAGCCATATAGTTTTTTTGCATATTTGTAAAACGTAATAAAAATCAAAGACCTGCACGCCGAAGCGGGAACTACAACAGCAGTCGCAGGACGTTGTCCGAGTGTGGCGCGACCTGCACGCCGCAGCGGGAACTACCAGCAGCAGTCGCAGTACGTTGTCCGAGTGTGGCGCGACCTGCACGCCGCGGCGGGAACTACCAGCAGCAGTCGCAGTACGTTGTGCGAGTGTAGCACGACCTGCACGCCGCGGCGGGAACTACCAGCAGCAGTCGCAGTACGTTGTCCGAGTGTGGCGCGACCTGCACGCCGCAGCGGGTACTACCAGCAGCAGTCGCAGTACGTTGTGCGAGTGTAGCACGACCTGCACGCCGCAGCGGGAACTACCAGCAGCAGTCGCAGTACGTTGTGCGAGTGTAGCACGACCTGCACGCCGCAGCGGGTACTACCAGCAGCAGTCGCAGTACGTTGTGCGAGTGTAGCACGACCTGCACGCCGCAGCGGGAACTACCAGCAGCAGTCGCAGTACGTTGTCCGAGTGTGGCGCGACCTGCACGCCGCAGCGGGTACTACCAGCAGCAGTCGCAGTACGTTGTGCGAGTGTAGCACGACCTGCACGCCGCAGCGGGAACTACCAGCAGCAGTCGCAGTACGTTGTCCGAGTGTGGCGTGACCTGCACGCCGCAGCGGGAACTACAGCAGCAGTCGCAGTACGTTGTGCGAGTGTGGCGTGACCTGCACGCCGCAGCGGGAACTACCAGCAGCAGTCGCAATACGTTGTGCGAGTGTGGCTCGACCTGCAGGCCGCAGCGGGAACTACCAGCAGCAGTCGCAGTACGTTGTGCGAGTGTAGCACGACCTGCACGCCGCAGCGGGAACTACCAGCAGCAGTCGCAGTACGTTGTCCGAGTGTGGCGCGACCTGCACGCCGCAGCGGGAACTACCAGCAGCAGTCGCAGTACGTTGTGCGAGTGTAGCACGACCTGCACGCCGCAGCGGGAACTACCAGCAGCAGTCGCAGTACGTTGTCCGAGTGTGGCGCGACCTGCACGCCGCAGCGGGTACTACCAGCAGCAGTCGCAGTACGTTGTGCGAGTGTAGCACGACCTGCACGCCGCAGCGGGTACTACCAGCAGCAGTCGCAGTACGTTGTCCGAGTGTGGCGCGACCTGCACGCCGCAGCGGGTACTACCAGCAGCAGTCGCAGTACGTTGTGCGAGTGTAGCACGACCTGCACGCCGCAGCGGGAACTACCAGCAGCAGTCGCAGTACGTTGTGCGAGTGTGGCGTGACCTGCACGCCGCAGCGGGAACTACCAGCAGCAGTCGCAATACGTTGTGCGAGTGTGGCGTGACCTGCACGCCGCAGCGGGTACTACCAGCAGCAGTCGCAGTACGTTGTGCGAGTGTGGCGTGACCTGCAAGCCGCAGCGGGAACTACCAGCAGCAGTCGCAATACGTTGTCCGAGTGTGGCGCGACCTGCACGCCGCAGCGGGTACTACCAGCAGCAGTCGCAGTACGTTGTGCGAGTGTAGCACGACCTGCACGCCGCAGCGGGAACTACCAGCAGCAGTCGCAGTACGTTGTGCGAGTGTGGCGTGACCTGCACGCCGCAGCGGGAACTACCAGCAGCAGTCGCAGGACGTTGTGCGAGTGTGGCACGACCTGCACGCCGCAGCGGGAACTACCAGCAGCAGTCGCAGTACGTTGTGCGAGTGTGGCGTGACCTGCACGCCGCAGCGGGAACTACCAGCAGCAGTCGCAATACGTTGTGCGAGTGTGGCTCGACCTGCACGCCGCGGCGGGAACTACCAGCAGCAGTCGCAGTACGTTGTGCGAGTGTGGTATTACAAACTAGTATTACTATTGATTATACAGTATAACTATATAATTAATGGTATTCCTATTAGGAATGGGAAATTTCTCAACATATCGAAGTATCGGTTTGTCGATACCTAATAAATATCGATCATAAAATATCGATATATCCGATATATCGGAAGCCGATATATCGAAGTGTTCTCAAAAGAATATGATAACATTTGCAAGCTTATAACATCGAAATAACAGTAACTATCCTATACTCTTATAATCGGGCTTGTATGCTCGCTTGCTTGCTTGCATAATTATCTCAAAAACGGCTCCGAGGATTTCCTTCAAAGTCTGGAAATAAGTAATTTATTGCTCAAAAACGTCTTTTATGCAGATTACTTGGCCGAGAAAATCTAATAATGCAATAAATCGAATTTTAAAGCGGTAAAATTTTAACATTGGCCTTATGGGTTGACGTGATAGCAACGAAAATAAACAAGGAAAGTGTAAACAAATGAAGTAATTATAACAGCTGTTTGGAATCTACAGCCATCAAGGGAAAATATAGCAAATGGGATGAAAAGTCCATGGAGCAATAAAAGAGGTTTTTATTTATAAATTTTATGACATCGAAATATGTTTTAGTAACTGGATGAACTGGTAAACATGAAATAACACCGAGCAAGGCTCGGACCACTAGGTACTGTTGTTATAAATCATGTAAATAAGGTTAGTGACTTAACTGGTTAATTTCAGTATGACGGAAGGAATGAGATTCTGCATTATACGATGGTTTTCAGAGTCAAGTTAAAAAAAAAAAAATATTCATTTATTGCTGTTGACAATACAAATATTGTATAGCATGAGTCAAAATATTAATATTTATATAATTTTACAATACAAAATTACATTAAACAATCAAAAACGTAAAGTCGGAAATAATCCTCAAATTGAACAACAAAAAATTGAAAAGTATCAGCCATAGCTTATTTCGTAGAAATTCAGAAACTAAACAAATCCGTGTTGATGAAAATTCTCTTGGGCCATCGTAAATAGCTAATTAATTTAATTAAAATTATAGATAAACTGTAAATACAATATTTTAGTGTCACCACTGGTATAGCCTAAGTTTGGGGTTGGAGTAAGAGACCAGAATCAGTGATGCTAACTATGTTTTCAAAACATCGGAAGGTATGAGAGATGGTGATAGGATGTGTTTATTTCCTTTACTTTAGAGGAACTTTGCCCTTCGCGAACGTTCTCAGCACTCTGGCATTTCCATATCAGCAGGTACCAAACATTCGTAACATTTAATGAACTTGCGAATTAATTACGAAAATTAAAAACTAGTAGACTTAGTATTTCAATAAAAAACTAGTTAATTTTGATCTGTTTATCAGTTTTGAAATCATAAAATACCGATGTATCGAAGGATGAAATTAGATTTTTTCGATTATATCGGAACCTAAATAACGATGGATATTTATCGATATATCGAGAGCAAAGTATCGTCTGTTCAGATACGTCGATATATCGTTGCCATTCCTAATTACTATTGTTTTAAATACTACCCGTATTTAACATAGTACTATCCAAAGTAATATGTTAAATATGTCCAAAGTACTAGTTGTAGAGTTTAAAGTACTATCCAAGGTTTTCAAATTTGGTAGAGACATGTAAAGTAGTAATTATTCGGAGAAGTTCAAAAACCAGCCCGATCTACCCATCGGAATGGGGGGTTCGGGAGGGGTAAACCTCCTAATAATGTTTTTATTAATTTTTCATAGAAAAATTTAATAAATCAAATTTTGATTTTCACTACAGAACTCAGCAAAAAAAAAAAAAAACAATTTAGAAAATATTGGGTTGCTGTGCAAAAGGTCGGGTAGTTGTGATTTTAGCGAATTTCCCCTATAGGGAAGAAGCTATTACCGTAGGTCTCATGGTAAGACCTAAGCCCGAGACCATGATAACTTTTCGTTTTGGGGACCCCAGAAGCAAAAAAACCATTCGTTCAAATTTCTAGATATATATATATATATATATATATATATATATATATATATATATATATATATATTAAAAATATAAAGATAAACTGAGTACCCTTTTTAAAATATTTTTTATTGAGAAACATGTTTCGCCTTTATGGGCATTTTCTAGCTCTAAGTTTAACCTAATTTATTGACATATACAATAATATTTACATGTCATATGACTACTTCATTTTTTGTTCTTTTTTGTCAAGTTGGTTTTTAGTCTTTTTTATATGAATTCTTTATTTGTCTTATTTTTTCAAATATAGGGTTGCTTGTAGGGTTATGGCTATTCAAAATGTTTCTTGGTGTTTCTTTGTGCTCTAGGAATATACATAATTGTTCTTTTGAGTCCATTTTGCTTCCTTTATTTAATACTTCTATTATTTCTAAGTTTTCTTTTAAACTTTTGTAAGTGTGATTTTTATCTAAAAGGTGTTCTGCAAAATTGGATTTCATAGATGTTTTATTGTTACTTTTCAGAGCTTGTAAATGTTCTTGGAACCTTGATTTGAACGTTCTTCCCGTTTGGCCTATATAAAAATCTTCACAGTCTGAACAGTTTATTCTATAAATTCCAGACTGGTTGTATTTGTCTTCTGTATTATTTTCTAATTTTGCCTTTTTCTTTATTATGTCGAAAGCGTTATTCTTTGTTTGATAGCTTAAGTTGTATTTAGTTCTTTGAAAAGTTTTACGAGTAGCTTTGTTAAGTGTTATATTGTAAGGTACACTAATGTATTTGTTTTCAGCAGTTTGTTCTTTTCTTCTTATGTTTACATTAGCTTTTCTCTTCTTTATGTTTTTTATCATTTTGTCAATAAGTCTGTGGTTATAGCCATTTTTTGTCGCAAGATAATAGATTGTTTTCTTTTCTTTTTCATAATTTTCTTTGCTCTTTGGGATATTAATCAAGCGGTTGATCATTGATCTGAATCCTGCCATTTTATATTTCCATGGGTGGTGTGAGTCACATGGTATTAATAAGTCTGTTTGCGTAGGTTTCCTGTATATTTTAAATGAATGTTTCTTGTTTATTATTGTTATGGTCAAGTCTAAATATTAATGGACTTATTCTTGTTTTCTTGGATAAATTTGATTGAATTAGTTAATGAGTTTAAATAATTCAAAAACTCTTCACTTTCTTTAACACTACCTTCAAACAGACAAAGAATATCGTCAACATATCGATACCAATATTTTAATTTAGTTCGGAATGGATTTGTGTCGTCGTTTATCTTTTTTACTTCTAGATGATGCATAAATATGTCAGAAAGTAGGCCAGAAAGTGGGGATCCCATAGCTAATCCGTGTCTTTGTTGAAAATATTCATTGTTATATTGAAAATAATTTTGGTTCGTACATGTTTTTGTCAGTCTAATTATTTCGTTGATTTCCGATTTGTTCAATATTTTGCTTTCTATTAAATCTTCTTTCAGAATATTTATTGTTTCTGTTGGAGGGATATTACTGTACATGTCTTTTACATCAAAAGAGACAAAAATACATCCATCAGGGATTTCAAGATCTTTAATTTTATCTACAAGTTCAATATTATTTTTTATACTGTAATTATCAGTCCAGGTTAAGCTGTTTTTTATTTTATTGTTTAAGAATTGGCAAAGTTTATAAGTTGGGGCCGTCCTAAAATTTACTACAGGTCTTATTGGTACGTTTTCCTTATGGGTTTTTGGTAAACCTGTTAATGTAGGAGCTTTAGGTTTTATTAGTTTTAGTTTACATATATATTATATATATATATATATAGGTTATATATATATATATAGGTTATATATATATATATTATGTGTGTCTGTAAGCACGATAGCGCTCGCAAAAATGGTCCGATCGGAATGAAATTTGGCACAGGCGTGTAAAGTAGTAATTATTCGGACGAGTTCGTGAACCAGCCGGATCGGACCACCGGAAGGGGGGGGGGGTAAAGGGGGATAAACCCCCCAAAAAATGAGGTTTTTGAGTTTTTTACATAGACAAATAAAATTTATCGAATTTTTGTTGGCACCATTGAATTCAGCTCAAAAAAACAAACAATTTATTATCTTGAATCACTGCTCTATGTTCATTGGTTACCGAGGTATTGAAAGTGGTAAACACAGCACGTTGTCCCAATGTTAACCTTATGGGAAATAAGTAAAATTCTATATCTCGGTTATTTCACAACATATCTTGATAAAACTTGGTAAATAGCTTCTTTTAGTTCAGATCTACTAAATATTGAATTTAAAACCATCCAGTTTTAATATACCTGTAGCAGCAGACCTGCATACTCATTCCCCATGTTATTCTTATGGAGATTACCAAAACATGTCAAATCTCGCTATGTTGGATTGAAATACGTTGTTTTGCATTTGAAATTCACTGAGTATGCAGGTCTTAAAGTACCGATTTAACTATTTAAATCAAATATATTAGTTGTTGAGTAGTAAATATTTTTCAGTAAGCCGTTTTGTTATTCCCTCTTTTGTATCCCTCTTTACAAGGTGTATACACTTGTATACACCCTCTCTTTGGTATACACTACACTCACGTAGTACTTTGTCTTTCGTCATTGATCAGAAATGTTGAATGGACTGTGTGTGGGTACTTAAAAATTTATATTTACTCTGAACTAATATTAAAAAAAAAACTGCTACATTTGATAGCGGCGGGCTATATAGTCATGTCCTGGCTTGCCCTCAAAATAATCAGTTGCGTAAAGTGGTTTGGTTTTCAACCAGCACTCTACCTTCATGGTGGATTTGCGGTCATCAAGGTTAAGGCCACATAACTGTTATAACGTTAAAGAACACATCTGGCCATTTTCACCGTTTTGTGTATTTTTGAGGTTTTTCAACAAAATTAGTATTAATATTTCTCACACTATCCTCACAAGACAACGTGTGACGAGTTACATTACCTTAAGGTTTAAGGCCTTCGTATTATAATAAAAATGATACTATCAGAACCACACTAGAAAATTGCAATCTCACGTACGAGACTCCTCATATTATCTCTGTTTTATCATCATATATTTAATTTCGTAAGGCAATTCTTTGCGTCAAAATTGTGGGCGTCTGGCAAGTCGTAGAAAGAGTGGGGTAGGCTCAAATTAAAGGTATATATCCCGTGACGGCGGGAAAACACTGAAATTCTGTGAAATTCACCATAAAATCAGGAATAACGTAAAATATCTACCATTTTAAAAACATTGGGATATAAAAACGTCTTTGTTTACATAAAATTGTGATGCTGATATTTGATTTGAAAATTAACATATGGTAGCTAAAAGCCAGTTCGCTATAAAATTACGTTGTACTATAACAAATAAGGACTGTTTGAGTTTTCCCGTATTAGAGGCTTTTAGCCCCTTCAAGCCACTATTAAAAATTAATGTAGTTTTGTGTAATGCTTCAATTACTTTAATTCACTCAAACAACAATGAGGTTCGATAATGTATGTATAAATCTTTGAGAGCTGCCCTAAATGACTTTGAAGTAGGACACCCGGCCGGCGAAAAGCTGTCAAATTACGTTAGTCATTAAGTTTCAAAGAACGTCGTCGCTTTGACACCAGTGACGCCATCAAGACCGCAAAGCTCTCTTAAAAGCTGTACTTTTTCATAAAGTATGTAAATTGAAGAAGCCTTTCTTTTTAGAGAAATGCTGCCTTAATCATCATTTTAAATGTAATTAGGAAAGTCCAGGACAATGTCCTTTAACACATTCATACTGATATTATATTGCAATATTAAATTATATCTCCAGATATAGTATTATATTACATTGCAATAAAGACAACGTCTTTGTTTCGAAATCGATCACAGACAGGCAACAATTTTTTACTGTTGACTTCTTTACGGACTAAATTAGAGTACAAGATTAGATCAAATTTACACAAAAACACACATCTTTAGATCCGAATTGCATCTCTTAAAAATGATTTTTTAAATGTAATTGAAATTAAACTTCTTATTATTGTCACAAATCATTTATTTCATTTAATTGACTTAGATTCTGTAGTTGATATACGTTTCGCATTGTACAACGTATACTAGGTTTAAGCCAGAATTTGATGTCACCAATTATTTTTTTTAGTTTAAGGAGAAGGTACCATTTAATGACACAGAATCGTACAATAGTCAAAAGTTTATTGCTTTATGGGGTGCAGAACACGATATGTTAATGCAAATAAGGGTTTGCTGTAGCACCCTTTGTTAATAATTTTTTTTTTTTTTTTTTTTTGGTAGGAGGTGGAATGCGTTTACGCACACTGAGGGGCTCGTTGTCCCCTCAGTAGTGTCGGACTCCCACGAGCTCGATGTCCCGTGAACTACCGACTAAACCACCTCACTCGGCACCGAGGACACTAGCCTGGAACTGTTTCACACATTACTTCGGGCTAGGCCTTTGATATTACGCCACTAGGGCAACCTCCTTGGGGAAAAGCTGAGGATTAAGGCCGATCGAGGTCGACCTTTTTCGCCCGAAGAATGGCCTGGACGTAGTGCTTGACACAGTTCCAGTTGCCCTCTCCCTGGAGCATAGCTCCGACGATGTTGTTTGGGCTGACGATCACGCCGATCTCAGATGAAAGCGAGGCTCGGCGGACGTGCCAACGGTCGCACTGAAAGAAAGTGTGCTCGGACGTGTCTGGGATGCCGGGGCAATACAGACAGTCCGGGCTGGCGACTTTGCCCATCCGGTGCAGATAGGCTCGGAAGTACCCGTGCCCAGAAAGAAACTGGGTCACGTAGTAATCGACCTCGCCGTGCTGCCGTTCCACCCATGGTCGGACGGAAGGTATGAGCTGGAAGGTCCAACGTCCCCTCAGCTCGGCTTCCCAGTCGCGCTGCCAAGAGTCGAAGCTGCGATCGCGCTCTTCCCTGGCAGCTGTTTCCCGGCCCACTTCAGGCCTCCTCCGGTAAATCGCCTGCCTCTCCCTCGCGAGGAAGAGGACGGGAATGACTCCGGCGATCACCATCACAGCAGGCTCGGAGACTGTGCGGTAGGCCGAAGCGACCCGCAGAGCTCCTCGGCGCTGGACTCGGGCAAGCCGGTCTCGGTAGACTCGCTTCTCGAGTGCGTGAGCCCATACCTCCGCCCCGTACAGCAAGACTGACTGGACGGCAGTCATGAGCAAGCGGCGCTTGCAGGAGCGAGGACCGCCGACATTGGGCATAAGCCTACCAAGGGCAGCGACACCCTTAGCGGCTTTGTCGGCGGCGCGCTGGATCTGCTCGCCGAAAGACAGTCTGCTATCGACCATGACTCCCAGGTACTTTGCAGCAGGCTTAGTCTCGAGTGTGACGTCACCTATCTGCACCGGGAACACGGTGTTAATCCTCTTTTTGGTGAGGACGACAATCTCCGTCTTACTGATAGCCAGGGACAAGCCGTGATCTCGCATCCACCCGTTGACCTTGGCCATCACTACGCTGAGCCTCAGTTTTGCCTGCTCGACGTTCCTCGCAGCGATCAAGGCAGCGACATCGTCAGCATAGCCAACGAGGCGGGTCTCATCGGGCATGTCTAGCCTCAGCAAGCTGTCGTAAGACACGTTCCAGAGATCTGGTCCGAGAATGGACCCCTGCGCAGCCCCGGAAGTGATGGGAATGCGCCGCTGACCTTCGGTCGTGTCGTACAACAGAACGCGGTCTGACAAATACGCCTCCAACATACGCAGGAGGTAGGAGGGAACTTGGAACGTATGCTCAAGCGCCCACAGCATATCGCTCCACCTGGCGGAGTTAAAAGCGTTCTTCACGTCGAGCGTGACGAGAAGGACCACGCGGCGCGACCAGTGGTTGTGGTCCTCCGCCCTCCGCACTGCCTCAACTACCTCCTGGATAGCGTCGATGGTAGAGCGACCGGATCTGAAGCCGTACTGCTGCGGGGACAAGTCCCCCGCAGAGACGATGGCCTCGGTCAGCCTGACACGCAGGAGCTTCTCAAGCACTTTCCCGGCCGTGTCGAGCATACACAGGGGTCGGAAAGAAGAAGGGGTCCCCGGTGTGCTCTTCGCCTTCGGAATAAGAACAAGGCGGGCAACCTTCCACGAAGAAAAGAAAACGCCTTCCGCCAGACACGCGTTGAACATATCGAGCAGAAGCCTTGGATTCACCTCCGCAGCGAGCTTGAGCACCTCCGCCGGAATGCCATCGGGACCGGGCGCTCTTCTGGGTCGTAGGGATCGGACGGCGGCGGTGAGTTCCTCTTCCCGGAAAACTGGGAAGGCGCCTACCTCTCCGAATTCCCTGACTGGCCGGACTGGGTGGCTGGGAAACAGTGTATCTACGACGACGGCCATGGCTTGTGGTTCCATGACCGCAGGTGGAACCCTGTTAATAATAACCCTTTGTTAATAATAATAATAATAATAATAATAATAATAATAATAATAATATTTATTGCTAAACAAATGCATTGCATTCATAATTTTAAATTAATAAATTAATTCTTCATTTTCTTATTATCCTTCACAAATTTATCTTCATTTTCATAAAGTCTTCAACTTTATAGATTGCCTCTTGTAATAATATATTTTTTATTTTATTTTTAAATATTTTAACAAATTTTTCATTTTTTAATTTGTTTGGTCTTTTATTATAGAAAATAATTCCATTGTATTGTAAGTGTGTTTTTAAATAATTCTGTGTTGTGATGAGGTATGACAAGATGGCATTGACTTATAAATTTGAATTGTCATGTACTCATGCAAATGTATGTTGTTTTTTACAAATAATATTGATTCATAAATATAAATCGATAGAAATTTCGTAATTTTATTATTTTTAAATAGGTATTTACATGAACGTCGTCTTGATTTCTTAAATATAATTCTTATTGCCATTTTTTGTAAAATAAAGACTTGGTTACATCTTGTGGCTGAATTGCCCCAAATACACACACCATATTTCATAAGTGGAAAGAATAATCCATAGTAAGCAGATAGTAATAACTGCACGTCACAATTTATTTATCAAACTACCCTCAACTTCAAATTCTGGCTAAGAGAAATGTGGATACATCCAGGGCATATTGATAGGAGGTAATTATTTGTAATCAAAGGTTGATCTATTAAAATATGTTGGAGGGGTTGCTGTATCTTAATAATTTACATCGAAAATTATATAGGACCCATTTCAAATTTGATCAGGTAGCAACGAATTAAAAGTAGGTTAAATTTTTATGTGAATGTATTGATAAATATATTCAATAAATATATTCAAGGCAAAACACCCCCTAAAACAAATAATTTTTTTTAAATCACTTAACATATCACTTGAAAAATGCGCTGTTAGGAAGTTGGATGCAAAAGTACATAAATCTTAAGATATCCCAATACACTGTTGAGAGGGCGCCAAAACATAAATCGTGTTGCTGCCAGAATGGAAGATATCGCAGTTTACAAATGTCAACAATAATTGTATCGAAGATAAAATATTATCAAAGGACAGTTTAGATTGCAAAGTAAACATTTTCGGAGTGATGAAATATAACGGTAACATTTTTCCGATGGTTTTTGAAAAGAGATACACTACAGAGAAAATGTAACATATTTAATGGTTTACTTCAATACAATATCTAGAACTATATTTTTGCTATGGAAGAAAATAATTGTATTGATAAAAGTTGACACACCAAGGGCTTTTTGAGTTTTTTTTTACTTTTTGGATTAATAACCATATCAACAGAATAAATGCGCAATGACATTGAAATGGGTGTAGTGGAAAGAAGCCATTTGTTACAATAGTGGATACTTTATTATTTTAGTTTGAAGTTATATATTTTTACTGAAATTAGTTTTTTAATTGTATGAGAAAAGTTTTAATATATCGCAACTTCATGTCCAAAAATAAAATTTTGTAAACATTTTATGTGGGAAAAAAAGATTTAATTCATTAATATACTATAAAGAAATTCATGTTCGCTGATTTAGTAACACATCCATTATTCTCGGTGATATAAATACAAAATATTACGTTATTTCCTGTTTTTGTTGTTGTTTTATTTTTGTTCTTAGGTCACTAGTGAAAGACTATTTATTAGTGAAAATTGGTATTTTAAATATTTAAGTAGTCTATACTATACGGCCTTTCTGTTGATCGCTTTATGACAGCAGTCAAAACGGAGCAGCCTCAACCGTCTTTTCTTTGCAGTGAGGACTACCATATGGTAGTCTTTCATTTCATCGATACAATAACCTATATACAATACTACCAATGCTGGAAAATAGTTGGCTATTTTGTAAATAAAAAAAGTTAAATTAGAATCAAGATATTATGAAAGCAGAGAATTTAAAAGAATAGTCTCCAAAGGAAAATAATTTACTAATCTGTTGTAGTTCAAGAATCTCTTGATCAAATCTAACTCAAGTAATAAATTAATTGAATAAAATCGACTAATCAAATCTAGGACAAAAATCGATTCTTCGATTTTTTTGGACTCGGTCATCGAATCACTTGCCTGAAGTGCTCAATAAGCTGGACTGGAATATACTGGTCAACTTTTGTGAAGTTTTGTAGTGCTCTCTAGTGGACGATACGGAACTACTCGACCTGGCATTGACTGTATGAGTTGTGGAGCTCAGCTCAGTTTGATTTCCAGGGCCGAGTTCAAAGTTGAAGAGTACAGTACTTATAGGCAATAGAATAGCTGCTTCAGACTTCAGTGATGTTTTTGTCATTTACGAGTTAAGAGACTGCAAATTCTATCACCGATAAGTCATCGAGGAAAGTTAGTAAAGAATCGATTAATTTCAACGATTATTTAATCGATTATTTAAGTTATCAAGTCGAAAACAATCGATAATTTTTATTTCGATAATTTTGAGAGTTGAGTTGGATTTCACACACAAGAAATTTATTTAGCGAGTTTAACAATAAAGTACCTGGTGGACCGAGCATCGCTCGGTGTTATTTTATATTTGCCAGTTCATCCAGTCACTATAAAATGTTTCAATGTCATAAAATTGATAAATAGAAACCTCTTTTATTGCTCCATGGACTCTTCATCCCACTTGCAGTATTTTCCCTCGATGGCTGTAGATTCCAAACAGCTGTTATAACTACTTCATTTGTTTACACTTTCCTTGTTTATTTTAGTTGCTATCACGGCAACCCATAAGGCCAATGTTAAAATTTTACAACTTTAAAATTCGATTTATTACGTTATTAGATTTTCCCTGGCCAAGTAATATGCATACAAGACGTTTTTGAGTAATAAATTACTTACTTCCAGACTTTGAAGGAAATCCTTGGAGCCGTTTTTGAGATCGTTGTGCAAGCAAGCAAGCAAGCATACAAGAACGGAGGACGATAACATTGCTCATATAAGAGTATAGGAGAATTGCATTGACCAAGTCAAATTATACAATAATTCATATCAACTAAAAATTCTCTCTTTACATGTAATTATGAGTACTATGGGGAATCGTGGGTATTTCTTGTCATGTAATTAAGGATCGCGCCAAATAACTTGGGTCAGACCACACCCACAAGACTAATGTTAATTTGACATTAGGCTTACAGACCGCACGGACCATGTAATTTGAATCAGCCTGTACACTGGTAGTCTGAGTATTTCGGTCGGAATATGAATGAACGATATAAACACTTTACGCGAATTCTTTATTTTCAGCAAAAACGTGTTCAACATTTGAAAAGTGTAAACCTACAAGCTTATAGGGAATTAACATTACGTAAAAATGAAAATAACAAATCGAAATGAAAATTACCAGGGGGTTATTATTTTGGCAAGCCAATAGATTTGCACGTACACTCGTACACTCACATAATTTCACAAACGTACAAAGATAAGTGATATAATAAATAAATATAAAATATTAAATAATGTTGATTTAGTTCAATATTAAATTTTAACTAACAGCAAAGAAAGATATTAATCATTTGTAAAATTAATTAAAAGTTTTATAGTAACAATGGTATAGAAGCTTTAAAGACAACAACATTGAAACATTAGGAAATAATTCAAATTGTAATCTAATTGTTTTCGATGACATTCATAAATTTCATTATAAATGTGGGTTTAATGTATAAAAATATCATTACCAAAGTGCGCTTTGAGTTTGATGTGTTACATGAATGTCTTATACCTACTGAAGATAAATTAATAGCCGAAAATAGAACAACATAGTTACATTTGATATTGTCAATTATGTTAGCCTCTTGATTGCTTGCCTACAATTAATATTATAAGGTATTTCCTTAACAATCCTAATATTGTAATATTGTAATATTCCTTTATGTGTCAAATGTATGAACAGTGTTTTTTGTAATAGATTCAATGTTTGTGATATTTATTTTATAACCAACGAAACCTTACGGGTGGATTCAATGTTTGAAGTTTGGTCGACCTAAATCCCAACATTCTATTGGTTAGCAGTGTTCAATGTCCGAGAACTTATCCCTCATAACTTTAGCTGAGAGTTGAAGAGTGCTTCAGTTGCCAATGCCAGAACCACTCCGCCTAGCATTGGATGTACGAAGGGCTTTGACTCTTTTGTTTTGGTGTTAGATTCATAAGGCCTTAGAAGTTGAAGCGGGGTCGTCGTCAAGGTGCAACCCGACAGATCGCCACCTCGACAGATCCCCTCCCTGTCACATCGCCACCCCGACAGATCCCCTCCCTGTCACATCGCCACCACGACGGATCGCCACCTCGACAGATCCCCTCCCTGTCACATCGCCACCCCGACAGATCCCCTCCCTGTCACATCGCCACCACGACGGATCCCCTCCCTGTCACATCGCCACCACGACGGATCCCCTCCCTGTCACATCGCCACCCCGACAGATCACCACCACGACGGATCCCCTCCCTGTCACATCGCCACCCCGACAGATCCCCTCCCTGTCACATCGCCACCACGACAGATCGCCACCACGACGGATCCCCTCCCTGTCACATCGCCACCCCGACAGATCGCCACCACGACGGATCCCCTCCCTGTCACATCGCCACCCCGACAGATCCCCTCCCTGTCACATCGCCACCACGACGGATCCCCTCCCTGTCACATCGCCACCACGACGGATCCCCTCCCTGTCACATCGCCACCCCGACAGATCACCACCACGACGGATCCCCTCCCTGTCACATCGCCACCCCGACAGATCCCCTCCCTGTCACATCGCCACCACGACAGATCGCCACCACGACGGATCCCCTCCCTGTCACATCGCCACCCCGACAGATCGCCACCACGACGGATCCCCTCCCTGTCACATCGCCACCCCGACAGATCCCCTCCCTGTCACATCGCCACCACGACGGATCCCCTCCCTGTCACATCGCCACCCCGACAGATCACCACCACGACGGATCCCCTCCCTGTCACATCGCCACCACGACAGATCGCCACCACGACGGATCCCCTCCCTGTCACATCGCCACCCCGACAGATCCCCTCCCTGTCACATCGCCACCACGACGGATCCCCCCTCCCTCTCACATCGCCACCACGACAGATCGCCACCACGACGGATCCCCTCCCTGTCACATCGCCACCACGACGGATCCCCCCTCCCTCTCACATCGCCACCACGACAGATCGCCACCACGACGGATCCCCTCCCTGTCACATCGCCACCACGACGGATCCCCCCTCCCTCTCACATCGCCACCACGACGGATCCCCTCCCTGTCACATCGCCACCACGACGGATCCCCTCCCTGTCACATCGCCACCACGACAGATCCCCTCCCTGTCACATCGCCACCACGACGGATCCCCTCCCTGTCACATCGCCACCACGACGGATCCCCTCCCTGTCACATCGCCACCACGACGGATCCCCTCCCTGTCACATCGCCACCACGACGGATCCCCTCCCTGTCACATCGCCACCACGACGGATCCCCTCCCTGTCACATCGCCACCACGACGGATCCCCTCCCTGTCACATCGCCACCACGACGGATCCCCTCCCTGTCACATCGCCACCACGACGGATCCCCTCCCTGTCACATCGCCACCACGACGGATCCCCTCCCTGTCACATCGCCACCACGACGGATCCCCTCCCTGTCACATCGCCACCACGACGGATCCCCTCCCTGTCACATCGCCACCACGACGGATCCCCTCCCTGTCACATCGCCACCTCGACGGATCCCCTCCCTGTCACATCGCCACCACGACGGATCCCCTCCCTGTCACATCGCCACCACGACGGATCCCCTCCCTGTCACATCGCCACCACGACGGATCCCCTCCCTGTCACATCGCCACCACGACGGATCCCCTCCCTGTCACATCGCCACCACGACGGATCCCCTCCCTGTCACATCGCCACCACGACGGATCCCCTCCCTGTCACATCGCCACCACGACGGATCCCCTCCCTGTCACATCGCCACCACGACGGATCCCCTCCCTGTCACATCGCCACCACGACGGATCCCCTCCCTGTCACATCGCCACCACGACGGATCCCCTCCCTGTCACATCGCCACCACGACAGATCCCCTCCCTGTCACATCGCCACCACGACGGATCCCCTCCCTGTCACATCGCCACCACGACGGATCCCCTCCCTGTCACATCGCCACCACGACAGATCCCCTCCCTGTCACATCGCCACCACGACGGATCCCCTCCCTGTCACATCGCCACCACGACGGATCCCCTCCCTGTCACATCGCCACCTCGACGGATCCCCTCCCTGTCACATCGCCACCACGACGGATCCCCTCCCTGTCACATCGCCACCTCGACGGATCCCCTCCCTGTCACATCGCCGCCACGACGGATCCCCTCCCTGTCACATCGCCACCACGACGGATCCCCTCCCTGTCACATCGCCACCTCGACGGATCCCCTCCCTGTCACATCGCCACCACGACGGATCCCCTCCCTGTCACATCGCCACCACGACGGATCCCCTCCCTGTCACATCGCCACCACGACGGATCCCCTCCCTGTCACATCGCCACCACGACGGATCCCCTCCCTGTCACATCGCCACCACGACGGATCCCCTCCCTGTCACATCGCCACCACGACGGATCCCCTCCCTGTCACATCGCCACCTCGACGGATCCCCTCCCTGTCACATCGCCACCACGACGGATCCCCTCCCTGTCACATCGCCACCACGACGGATCCCCTCCCTGTCACATCGCCACCACGACGGATCCCCTCCCTGTCACATCGCCACCACGACGGATCCCCTCCCTGTCACATCGCCACCACGACGGATCCCCTCCCTGTCACATCGCCACCACGACGGATCCCCTCCCTGTCACATCGCCACCACGACAGATCCCCTCCCTGTCACATCGCCACCCCGACAGATCGCCACCTCGACGGATCCCCTCCCTGTCACATCGCCACCACGACGGATCCCCTCCCTGTCACATCGCCACCACGACGGATCCCCTCCCTGTCACATCGCCACCACGACGGATCCCCTCCCTGTCACATCGCCACCACGACGGATCCCCTCCCTGTCACATCGCCACCACGACAGATCCCCTCCCTGTCACATCGCCACCCCGACAGATCGCCACCTCGACGGATCCCCTCCCTGTCACATCGCCACCACGACGGATCCCCTCCCTGTCACATCGCCACCCCGACAGATCGCCACCTCGACGGATCCCCTCCCTGTCACATCGCCACCTCGACAGATCGCCACCACGACGGATCCCCCCTCCCTCTCACATCGCCACCACGACAGATCGCCACCACGACGGATCCCCTCCCTCTCACATCGCCACCTCGACAGATCGCCACCACGACGGATCCCCTCCCTCTCACATCGCCACCACGACAGATCGCCACCACGACGGATCCCCCCTCCCTCTCACATCGCCACCCCGACAGATCGCCACCACGACGGATCCCCTCCCTGTCACATCGCCACCACGACAGATCGCCACCACGACGGATCCCCCCTCCCTCTCACATCGCCACCCCGACAGATCGCCACCACGACGGATCCCCTCCCTCTCACATCGCCACCACGACAGATCGCCACCACGACGGATCCCCCCTCCCTCTCACATCGCCACCCCGACAGATCGCCACCACGACAGATCGCCACCACGACGGATCCCCCCTCCCTCTCACATCGCCACCACGACAGATCGCCACCACGACAGATCCCCTCCCCCTGTCACATCGCCACCACGACAGATCGCCACCACGACGGATCCCCTCCCTGTCACATCGCCACCACGAAAGATCGCCACCACGACGGATCCCCTCCCTGTCACATCGCCACCACGAAAGATCGCCACCACGACGGATCCCCTCCCTGTCACATCGCCACCACGAAAGATCGCCACCACGACGGATCCCCTCCCTGTCACATCGCCACCACGAAAGATCGCCACCACGACGGATCCCCTCCCTGTCACATCGCCACCACGACAGATCGCCACCACGACGGATCCCCCCTCCCTCTCACATCGCCACCACGACAGATCCCCTCCCCCTGTCACATCGCCACCACGACAGATCGCCACCACGACGGATCCCCTCCCTCTCACATCGCCACCACGACAGATCGCCACCACGACGGATCCCCCCTCCCTCTCACATCGCCACCACGACAGATCGCCACCACGACGGATCCCCTCCCTGTCACATCGCCACCTCGACAGATCGCCACCACGACGGATCCCCTCCCTGTCACATCGCCACCTCGACAGATCGCCACCACGACGGATCCCCTCCCTGTCACATCGCTACCACGAAAGATCGCCACCACGACGGATCCCCTCCCTGTCACATCGCCACCACGACAGATCGCCACCACGACGGATCCCCTCCCTGTCACATCGCCACCTCGACAGATCGCCACCACGACGGATCCCCTCCCTGTCACATCGCCACCTCGACAGATCGCCACCACGACGGATCCCCTCCCTGTCACATCGCTACCACGAAAGATCGCCACCACGACGGATCCCCTCCCTGTCACATCGCCACCACGACAGATCGCCACCACGACGGATCCCCTCCCTGTCACATCGCCACCACGACGGATCCCCTCCCTGTCACATCGCCACCACGACAGATCGCCACCACGACGGATCCCCTCCCTGTCACATCGCCACCACGAAAGATCGCCACCACGACGGATCCCCTCCCTGTCACATCGCCACCTCGACAGATCGCCACCACGACGGATCCCCTCCCTGTCACATCGCCACCCCGACAGATCACCACCACGACAAATCCCCTCCCTGTCACATCGCTACCACTACATATCGCCATTATTATTCTTCAATAAGGCTATCTACGTGGGAATGAGTATTTTGGATGTATCAAAGACGCTTATGTACGACTTCCACTACAACGTTATAAAGGCCCGATACAAGGAGAAAGCCAGATTACAATACACCGATACAGATAGCCTGACCTACCATATACAAACTGATGACTTCTACAAAGATATGAAAGAGATGATAAGTTACTTTGACACCAGTGATTATCCAGTCAACCACCTTTGTTTTGACACCAAAAACAAGAAGAAGATTGGGAAGTTCAAGGATGAGTTGAACGGGAAAATTATGTATGAGCATGTAGGATTACGGTCGAAAATGTATGCCAGCCGTTCTGAAGACGATCATCACATAAAAAAATCAAAGGGTATAAAGAAGTCGGTTATAGAAAAAAATATCACATTTCAAGACTACAAAGACTGCCTGAAGACACAAATTGACCAATACCGTTCAATAAATATGATAAGAAGCTTTAAGCACGACTTGTACAGCGTAGAACTTAACAAAGTCGCCTTGTCAGCACACGATGACAAACGATACGTGTTAAGTGATGGTATACAATCACTACCGTGGGGACACTACAAAATACCCGAAGATGAAATTGTGAACTAGACATCGTCCTTCAGAAAGGGGTATATATTAATACATATTTCAAGTGTATATTAAAATGTATAAATGTATATTATGTATATTATTATTGTATAAATGTATGTGTAGTTAAATGTATTTTGTAAAGTGGACTAGACACATGTTTTTGTGTCTAGGCTAGGCCTACTGGGGAAACCACTATAAAAAAAACGCATCATGCTCCTACCTCATGGGTGATGTGGAATGTTGAGCAAACAATAAAGTTTGTTTAACTATACCTGTGTTTACTTACTAAATAAAATACCCTTCACTCATTTTAGTCATCATTTAAGATTAGTGTTAAACAAACTATCGCAAAGACTGTCGCTTTTAATTTTCAAACCATTAACCAAAGTTCATGATAAAGAAATATTTGTATCAATATTTATTCTGTGTTTCTCGGATATTTGAATATAGAAAAATATATTTACGCTGATTCATATATTATAGAGATAAGTGTCGATATATGTCTGTGACAATGAGTATTAGGAAACAAAACACAAGTTTCCAATTAAAACCTTTAACCTACTGTTTTTGGCATACGTTT
Organism: Flexamia atlantica; assembly: GCA_035578135.1. NCBI lineage: Eukaryota > Metazoa > Arthropoda > Insecta > Hemiptera > Cicadellidae > Flexamia > Flexamia atlantica. The sequence goes on along the minus strand of JAQJVK010000079.1, from coordinate 907,625 downwards.
TTTAAAATGACATCACCCTTAATATTAACGTAAACAGATTTTGGCAACATGTGTATTTTATGAAAAACAATGACACACTCTACGTTTAAAAATTAAAAACTAAATTCATTAAAAAAAGTTACAATTGCTATGAAAATGGTTTGTTATCATTACAGTTCTAACTTAAGATTAGTATATTTCGAAAATCAATTAAATCTAACAATACCAAGAGAAGGCTCCGACCTATAAATGGTGGAAAAGAAAGAGCAAGCTGGTTTAAGTAGGTTGTAGGACATATAAATAATTTGTACAATAGCTACTGGTTGTTTTATGCTATTAAAATTGTGGAGAGGAGAGGACGAGAAGAGAAAGGAAGTAGTAGGGAAGAGGGATTATTAAAATGGAAGAGTAGAGGAGGGGGAGGAATGAAAGAGTGGAGGAGGGAGGAAGGGGGAGATGGGTTAAGGATTGAAACCAATCAAATTAGAGGGTAAAATACTGAGGCGACTGAGGCCAAAAGTAGAGGAGGTAAAAATATTTTAAGAACTTCGAATCATTTACTTAAAATGACGTTTAGGCGAAGTTTTGCGCAAAATCTGGATCTGGATTTTTGAGACAAACCTTAAGGAACGTCGTGAGTGGACGTCGTGAGTGCACGTCCATTCAAGTACATCGCTCCATAACCGCTCTTCCCGTCGCCAGCCTCTATAACCATTCTCCACCTAACCCTCCCCCATCACCTGCCTACCCCTGCCTAACCCTCCCTCATCACCTGCCTACCCCTGCTTAACCCTCCCCCATCACCTGCCTACCCCTGCCCATCCTCTACCCATCACCTGCCTACCCCTCCCCCTTCCCTTCCCCTCTCCTACCCCTCTCCTACCCTTCCCCTCCGCTCTCGCCTGAAGAGGACCTCTTCGGGCGGCGCAGAAACCCCGTTTCCCATCTACTTGCACCATTCTCAGTTGAATTTGAACGGAGTTCCCCTTGAAACTTGTGAGGAGGTAAAATATCTCGGGCTTCACATCAGTGATAATCTTAAATGGGACCGCCATATAGACTCAATAGCTTCAAGACTGACTTCAGTTATTTACTTGATTTGCAGGTTGCAGAAACTAGTCCAACTTGAAATATTGCTCAAGGTTTACTATGGATGTTTCTACAGTATCTTATCATATGGAATTGTTTTTTGGGGTAGAAGTCCTATTGCTAAGAGAGCCTTTCTGCTACAGAAGCGCAATGTAAGGAGAATGTGTGGAGTACAACGCCTAGCACACTGTCGGCCCTTGTTCATTGAACTAGGAATACTGACTCTCCCCTCTTTGTTTATCATGGAATCAGCTCTACTTGTAAGAAAACATCCTGATGTCTTTATAGTCAATAACTTAGTTCATCAGTATAACACTAGAAGTGGCAGAAATGTGCACGTCCCTCAAATTAATTCTACGCTAGCTGAGAAAAGTCCTTACTACAGTAGCGTACAAATTTACAACAAGCTTCCAAAACATATCACGGAAGAATTATGTATCAAGAAATTTAAATTGAAACTGAAGGGTCACTTGTGTGAAAAGGCCTATTATGGTGTCGAAGAAATGTTGGCCTAACTACAGTCCCTGACGACCACGTCGCAGATGCGATACAAGTGGGACTACGCCAAGTATCAAGTAAGTATCAAGTACATCGGCCATGTATCCGTGATCAGCTGATACGCGCTATCGTATTTCGCGGCCGTTTACAAATTCCACAAAGTTTTCTTAGCCGTTCACCCACTACTAACAAATACTTGCGATCGTTATCCCATGTTATTCTTATGGGGATTATTTTGCGGACATTCGCCTAATCCTGACCTTGAATCCATCTATTATTTGGTTATGTTGTTCACCTAAGCTAGTATTTTTGTAAATGGCGTATATATTAATCCTAATTATCCTGTACATTTAAAAAATTAAATTATAAAATTAGTCAAAAAGTCAACTTTGTTTTTTTTTGTCCGAATTGTCAATTACTTTGATATGATCTTAATCTGAGCAAATACACTTGTAGTGGTATGAGTAGTGTATTTATAAGGTGTTTTTTAAACCCTCAATCAGAAGACATCTGGCTCAAAATTTTAAAATGTTTCGGTCAAAAAATGTTAATCTTGACTTGTTTTTTTCTGGAACACTAACTTCTCCTGGGTGTTGGACTTATGGATATTTCTAACGTTATGGGTACTTTAGGCTTTATATATAGATAAAAATTAATGAGTTCAAAGTTAATTTATTTTGAAATTCAACATAATAAAGGTATGAATTATAAAAACAAATATTTAAGTCTATATATAATACTTACTTGAGGCTGAGTGACTATGCTCTGTGAACTTGAGCTACTTTCACTTTTACACAAGTATAATGCAATGAACTGACCCAATTATTGCACGTAATCATTAAGCATTCGCGTAGCATTCGCAGTTTACTATTTAGTTTTGAGTTACCTTGTTCCGCTAAAATTCAAGAATTTAATATGTAATCGAGTATGTGTTATTTTCTTTTATTATTTGTAATTTTTTCAAAACAATTTTTTGTTCCAACGCCCTTAAAAAAACCAAACATCCTTAACAAGTTACAAAAAAATTGTATATTCTAGATTTGTATATTTAAGTTTTCAATTTAGGAAAAATAAGAATAATGACTCTGAAAAGATATGTATTCTAAGAAATATATTTTCTCTTAATTCATACATTTCAGTATACAATATAGCCATGACACTTTGAAAATGTTCACTCTTTTCCTTCAGGTCTCATCAACTCGTCTAAGGCTTCTTCGTCCGCTATTTGTATGACTTGAGAATGGTCTTCCTTCTGAGCATTTACCTTCCCATCTCTGTCTACCCATACATTAAGGTATCCAAAGTCACTTTTTAACTTGAAGGACTTTTGGAGCAAAGCCCACCTCTTAGGAGTGAGCGCGGTCCTTATAATGATGGGATTTTCCGTTGATGATCCATGGGTTTGGACTAAGCTAGCCACATCTTTGGTTGAAAAGTTCTTCTTTGTCATCCATGCACTAAGCAGCTGGTCGCAATCCCGTCTTCGGGCGAATGTGACGGTGACTCCTGACCCTCCCTCCCACCGATGGCATTCCTTGATGGCGTCCTTCGTCAATTCCACTTCCAATGCCTTACCGATATCCACCACAGTCTTCCTCAGTAGTTCATGGGTTTCAGATGTAAACAAAGGTACTCCGATGATTTCCAACTTATTTCTTTTGAAACTTTGCTCCTGTTCATCCAGGCGTATTGATAGGTCCCTTAACTCTGATTTAAGTATCTTCGTTTGTTTTTCTTGTTCCTCTAGTGTATGCATCTTCTTCTGCAATTCTTCAATTTTTTCTAGGAGTCCTTGCGTACCCGTGTCCTCCGAGTCCTCCTGGATTCCGAGGTTTTCAATCCCTAGTAGTCCAAAAATATTCCGTCGGCAACTAATTAAATCATTTTGATCCTTTTTAAGATTTAAATTTTTAATATTACTCAGCAAGTTTAACTTACTCGCAAAATTATTGATGTTTTCTTTAAACGTTTCTTCTTTGGATCCCTGAAACTCTTGGTTCGACACACCGGAGTCCGTAAACCTTATGATGCTGTAATTATCATCAATTGATTTTACTATTAACTGGTCGTGAATTTGTTGATGGCCGTATATCAAAATATTCAGGTCTGCTCCTCCTACCAAAACCTCTTCACCATCGAAGTATATTTTTCTTCCAATAACTGGTTCACATTTACTCTTTACGGAGTAATTTATTTTACTTGTTTCAGTTTCTTGACGACCCTTTATCTTGATATTTTCATTGCACTCGCCTTCATCTTCTTCCTGATCAAAATCAATCTCATATAACGTCGTCAAAGTTTGCCCTCCTTCTAGACGTTTTTCTGGAACAAGAGTTGAAAATTTTATCGGTAAAAAAAAACTTTGACCTCACAGTTTTTCAGTAAAATCACTTTATCGCGGGTCCCAAATAGGGCGGGTGAGTCAATGCACTGCTGGCGAAATTATTTCTCATTATTTGTTTGCGTAGTTAATCAACTTTAATGATCATATGTTACAGTGCACACAAATTTACACGCAAAAAAGCCCTGAAAAACGTAAACAAAGTTTTGAAAGGACAAGAAAAGCATTTAATTTAGCAATTTAAGCTGAGTTTTAGCAGACGATTTGTTGTGTTTACAGTTTTTGCCGCCCATCCTATTTCGTGCACTCTACTGTAGTATGGATATTTATAAAACTTGAATTTTGAGATATCTGAAGAAGAAGAGGGGTTCAGCTTCAGATGAGAAGCTTACTCTTCTCTGTGCATATATTTTAGTCTCCAACTGGCCAAAGTGGTCAGAAAACTATCAAAACCCCTACCCTGTGGTCAGAAGAATTTCCGGTTAGGGGTTGTGCAACTGGGCATACGGGCAACGGTGACCGGTGCCAAGGTGCTTTGGAACCATAGGCCTACCTTCAATGTTTTGCGACAAGTAAGTTACCAGTCAGCTCGGAGCCCATAGCTTTTGCTTATGATGTTGCTCTTTCCATCAAAGAAAACAGGAGACCTTGAAACAGCAGGAAATTAATTATGTAAAATTTTAACTGGGCGAATCGATAAAAAATTACTGTCGCAGCAGATTTTTTAAAACACCTTTAATACTTTTTCTTGAAATGGAACCTACAAGGTTTTAAGCCAACTATAAATGAGAAATGAATGTAGGATGACTGTGGCGCGAACTTTTAACCTTGTTCCTTGTTACTGTTTGAGGGTCGGCATGTTGTTACCACATTACCATATTAGACAACGAACCCGACCACCACTAAGGGGTATTTTAAGGCGATTATGAGTGAAGGATGAGTGTAGGATGATTGTGGCGAGATCTTGTAGTCTCGTTTCTGACTAAGGCCGACATGTTCCTTAGACAGGACTGTTGATTAATGAGAGGGACCAACAACTGAGGGACCAACATTTTAACGTGAGGTCCGAACCACAATTTCGCCGGGTTTACAGTTTTACGAACTGGTCTAGTTATGAGGATGGTCCTATGAACGTAATACTCAATAGTGCGGACGGCAACCCCCATTAAGGAACACCGCATCCAGAAGCCATCGCTTCTAACTATCCACAACTCGTTACCTCCAAGTATCTGGATAACAGGACACGCCACCGCCCTAGTCTAAAAGCAAATGTCTAATACTCAAGGGAAAACTTCCCGGTAGGCCACTGTTGTATAGCACTGGACTATTGAGTAACAATGTCTCTAGATGGCCTGGCTATTGGTTCTGTGAACCCCTTCCTGTGGCTCGCTTTCTCTCACGATAAACGCTAAGATCATATTTATACTTTTCACTTACTATTGACATAACATCTTCTTCGTAGGCCCTCTTGAAAGATGGCTCTGAAGGCGTCAAAGTGTCCATAGTATCAGGATCACTGAGTAGGCTATAGTTGGTTATAGGCTGTAGGTTTCATTAGATGAGACAAAAGTTAGTAGGTTTTAAGGTTTTTTTTTACATAGGTAACCTTGTTATTGGGGGTTAATGTAGGCCTCCAGGTTATAGAAGCAGTTTATTTTTAGATACCTATTTTTTACTACTGATTTAAATTTGTCTAATATACTGATATGTTTGATGTTTTCTGAGAGGGCCTGAAAACGTTTTTTCCCAACTGTATTTTGGTTGGTGTTCAACAAATTTTAGTCTGTGTTGCTAGGCAAAATGAGTATTATGTCCTGTGTTGTAGTTATGAATTGGGATGTTCTCATCTAATTTTTGTTGTGTTACGTAAGTGACCGTCTCAAAAACATAAAGACAGGGCAAGGTCATTATCTCTAGAATAATAAAGGCCTCCCTGCAGCTTGTCCTTAATGGGGGAATAATGGGGGGCATCTCCTTAGGGCTCTGATGGCTTTTTCTGCCAGATGAAAATGGTGAATGGTGTTTTTGAACTGCTCCTCACAAGATTAAAGAGTAGGTTATGTGACATTCAATCAGAATAAAATAGACTGTTCTGAGAAGTGAGATGTTGGCTAGCTTATTTAATCTTCTAATTGCAAATATCCCTCTTGCTAATTTAGATTCCAAATATTTAATGTGATCTCCCCAATTTAGATTTTCATCCAGTCTGACTCCTAGAAAGCAAAAAATTTCCGCTCCCTAAAGCTGGTCCTCATCTATAAAAACTTCTGGAGTTCTGTGAAATTTTGATTTATTTTTTTGAGAAGTTTGGATGCATAAATAATTGGTTTTGGAGGTATTAGTTACAAAATGATTGGAGGCAAATAATTGTGCGAGCTCGTTAATTTTGATGGTTGTTTCAATTTCCAGAAGGTTTGAAAAAATCAGCTTTGAATAAATTAGTTTACTTTTGTTTGATTGGAAGCTATATTCCACAGTGCTTTGAGGCAGATCTAGTAAAGAAAATTTGAAACGCATTTTTGTTATTCAAAAAAGAGCTATTAGAAATATCTGTGGGCTCAGGTCTCGAGATTTAGTTTCTGAAAAATTTAAAGAATTGCAGATTTTAACTGTACCATCTTTGAATATGTTTGAATTAATTCCGTATGTAAAAGAACAAAAGTTGATTCAGGCTCATAATCATAATTATAATACTAGAAATCATAGCATTAATCCATCTGGTCAACATAGTTTAATACTTTTTTAAACCAAACCATGTTATGCTGGTGGACAATTTTATTCACATCTTCTTCCAACATAAAAGATAGTAAATTTTAATAGCTTCAAGAACAAGTTAAAAGAATATCTTATAGGCAAATATGCTACTATGATCTGCCACAGCATCCATAAATATTCCACAATCTTACTTCCATTTTCACTCCATCCTTTTTAAATTTTCTTTTCCAAATACCATCACCTACCCTTTTTATCATTTTGCCTGATTGACAACGTCTTGAAGACTGATAGGTCTAAAAGATTGATATAAGACTGAAATAGAACATAAGAAGATTGCTAGTTATAGATGATGGGTCTCATGTCATCTTTTGGTCAACGAGGCGGACACAGAAGGCAACAGGTAACAGGAAAAGAATTTTCAGCCTAAGGATTTTGGAGGTGGTAAGTATAAACGGGTCGATCGACCTAAGACAATGAACAAATCATTAAATCCTGTATATTTCTGTGAGATGTGTAATAAAACATAGGGCAAGTTCAACTGTCCTGCATATGGCAATAAATGTAATATTTGCAGGAATCCGAATCATGTTACTGTTGGTTGTTTTAACCTTGGCAAAGACTAAAGGGTAGGCCTAATTAGGGGTAATGTAGGGTATGAGAACTTTAGTGATTGACTCCCTTATAGTTTCTGAAGTTCATCAAATTAGCATCAAACTTATTCAGCAGAGTCACTTGCTAATCAAGCCAAGTAAGTGTTTTGAAAGAGTACAGTTGTTTCATTTGGTTCATTTGTTTCATTGGTTCATTTCATTTTTTTTTTAATTTCGTACTAATCCTTTCCTCTGTTACCTACTTCTCAGCAAACACAGAGATGTTTCCTGTCCTTCTTTCTTTCTCTTTCCTTCTGTGTTTCTTATTCCTTCTATCTTTTGTTAATTGTTGTATATATATATATATATATATATATATATTTATTTATTTATTTTGTAGTAAGTATCTCTTTTCCTCTCTCTATCTATCCTACCCTCCCTTCTTCCTCCTGCTTCCTCTTTCTCTAGCTCTAGGTTAGTACCGTTTTGTAACGCATTCTAACGCATTCCAACACGGCAAAGGGGAGCAATCCGTATGCCGCTGTTTCTACCTGCTAAGGGGGGGGGGGGGCGGTCCGAATTCAGTATTCAGCCACTGAAACTAGGCCGACCAATTCTAGGAATTTTAAGCTTTATTGACAGAGTCATTAGCTCTTAAAAAGCTTTGAAGCTAAACGAATGATATCTCCTGGAATTTTACACTTGAGTTGTTGCTGAACTATCGTAGTACGCATTATTTTGCTGTACGTCGTCCAGTTTTGTTCTGAGAGCTTACCTGTGACGGTGTCAATTATGGGCTGATGGGACTGTGAGTTAACAGACGAGGAGTTTGTGAGAGCGTGCGCTGAGGCTGAAGTGATGGAGATGGATGAAGAACCAGAGATCGACTGTGACTGGATCAATCCACCTACATTAACACAGGCTGAGATTCATTTTCTTCAGGATCGTTTTCTCTTTCAAGGTAATAAACTTTGTTTTTCGGTGAGCCTTATTTACTACGGACAAAAAACTCCCTGAAGTGGAGAAATATTGGTTATGAAAATATAATATAATGCTACCTTTTATCTCACGCTCTTCAACATCGATAAATTGGCCGCTGTAAAGGCCATCTAAGCGCGTAGAATAGTTGTAAATAAGACAGAATGCAACTACCCGCTCACGCGCGTAATTTCGAGGCTTATTGAGCAATAATCCTAGGAATTTGAGTTCCCGCCATTTCGATGCCAACGGTTGATTGTTTCTGAGAAAAGGTTTACCCTCACACTATCACACTGTTGCACTAAAATTCTTGGAATTTGTTGTAATGTCATTCACACGTTCGATTTCATTACGTACACATCATGATGAGGGAGCGTTTTGAAAAACCGGGTAAAGTGAATGACAAGACCTTTACAAAAATCAGAGATATAAATTATAAACGTAGAGGTTTATATCAACAGTTAATGGTTAAATAAGTGTTAAATAATACGAGACAAGTATTTTTAAGAACGATGAACGATAGTGCTAATTTATATCACGAGTGTGCAGCGGTGAGAATATATGATTAAACGCACGTAGACCATAGTGCATAACGTCAGTATCGTTAGAGCAGTGAGTGCGAGGGGACGTGATTTTCTGCTCAGTGCGTGTTTGTGTTATACTACAGCAAATTGGCTGCTATTAACGAAGTCTACTAATGAAAGAGTTAGAAGTTATGAGCTAGACCAGTGGTGCTGATGACAATAAGATTTATTTCCCGATTCAAAACATGGAAGTAGAGCAAGCATCCACCGTCACTGGCGAGAGAGAAACAACCGCATAAGAGGAGACGAATTATGAGAAAAGCAAAACTGCTGACGCGAGTGTTCAAACCGTCATTACTAATAAAGAAGAATATAAAATCAGTATCGATGCAACTGGACTTGGCGCAGGCGGCAAATTTGCATTCGGTCATCGAATTTTAAGACTTACTGGACATATCAATCAAGCTTAAAATTCCTTAAATTGGTCAGTCTAGTTTCATTAGGGGTTTAGTAATGACGTCTAGGAAGAAGGGAGAAAGGAGGATTTGCATTTTAATTAACTAGTTTGCACATAAAAGTTAGGTTATATTACGTTAGGCTAGGTTAGTTTACGTTAGGTTAACGCGTTATTTTTCCACGGGAAGAAGGTCAATTGACCTGTGACGTCATCGGCACTACCTTTTGGCACCAAGAGGCTGCCTCGGAAACAACTATTCCTCATACTGCTCACATAGCTTAACCTAATTTACTTACTTTCGCCGAGAACTAGGAATACACCCGGCATCTTGGAGCTATCAAGCATGAGCTCCTGATTGAGTCTATCTATATCACGAAATGTATTCCTCATTCCACTCAACTGGTTGTCTGGGATTTGTTTAGATCCTGATTCAGTGAATGAGTAAGCTTTGTATTTTCCATTCTGATACAATATTAGTTTGTCGGGAGTACTAGAATTGACGTAAAGCATAAAGTTCTGGTTGGTCGCAGATCCCACTAGTACCTCCTCGTTCGAGAAGTAAATTGTTCTTTTAGCTTTCTCTGGATTGCATGGTGTTGTAATCGTGAATTCAACGTATTTAGTCGCGGTGTATTTGCGACCGTTTATTTTGATCTCCTCCATGCAGTTTTCGCCTTCGCCATGGTAGTCGTAGTCTAACTCGTAAAAGGCGATGGGCGCCCCTTTAAAGTACATTTTAGCTGAAATCAATAAAAGTAACAGAATTTTGCGGGACCAAAAATTGTGACAAGTAGATAATTTAATTTAAAATAATGAGTAATGCCACGGAAAAACTACACAACGTTTGTTAGTAAATCGTTATTAAGAATTAAGTTTGACAAACGCTTAATGAATACGTAATTGAATTCCTTAAGTAGGCCTACCTAGTCCTTGGTGTTTTTAATTTGAAGGATTTCAACCTGGCTCCTACTTTCTGACTACAGGGTGAGTTTTAAATGTCGCCCCCCCATTTAAAAAATATCAATACTACCTCCAGACATAGCTGGATAGAAAATAGTTCATCTTGAGTGTTTGGCAATTTTCGGCCGCCATCTTAGATCCCCCATATTGGATATATAATAGTTTTTCAAAGTTGAAGGTAGTGTTGTAATCCATCATTTTAAATTAGATTTTGAGACAAGTTTCAATGACGCAATCCGTTTAAAAAATATTGACCCATTCTTAAGATATTATATTTTTTTAAATTGTATTTTTAACTCACTTAGCATTATACATTTTAAAAGTAAGTTTGTAATCTCAGAATAAAGCTAGATAACAACAAGTAGTCGACAGAAGTTATTGTTGAGACATTTTTACCTGATTCTGACAGACAGAGCGTTTCCGGGCGCCATCTTGAATTTTTTTAATGAGGTAATTAAAAAATTGCGATATCTCAGTAACGAAAAGTGAAATTTAATTTAAGGATATAGCCTCTGGATGGTTATTGAACATTGTTATATCTAAGGTTTACCTTACGATCCAATTGTTTTTAAACGGAGACCTAGGTTTCAATGCCGTAGCATTATCATCAGTCCTTTCTCCTAGGTTGAGCTAAACTTTATTTTTCTTATCTCTTGCTTGAGATTTGGTCAAGTTGTAAAAAAACTACACATATTTCACATTCACACAAATATATACAACAACACTGATAAAGAAAACTGAGGTTCATGGCCATGACTGTGACTAGTACACCTAACCTCCCCAACGTTGGAGGTTAAGTGTACTAGTCACAGTCATGGCCATGAACCTCAGTTTTCTTTATCAGTGTTGTTGTATATATTTGTGTGAATGTGAAATACGTGTAGTTTTTTACAACTTGACCAAATCTCAAGCAAGAGATAAGAAAAATAAAGTTTAGCTCAACCTAGGAGAAAGGACTGATGATAATGTTACGGCATTGAAACCTAGGTCTCCGTTTAAAAACAATTGGATCGTAAGGTAAACCTTAGATATAACAATGAAAAGTGAAATTTCAAAATGTATAGCGGCATTCAATTCAGCATAAAAAATTGTTTGAAAATTATAGGTCACAACACTACTCTTATATTTAAACAACTTAGCTCATTTGAAAATGGCGGATCCAATATAGCGTCCGAAAATTCTAAATTCGTCAAAACCAGATGAAAATTGATGAACAATGACTGCTAGTGGTTACTTTAATATACATAATATTGCGATTTTGCCATTATCATTTCGAACTCAGAAAGTAGGTTAAATGTACACTAAAATTAATTAATGACTGTCCCATGTGCTTTGTTGGTAATACTCTTATGTTGCTTTATTTTCCCTTATACTATAGTGGACATTAATAAGAAAAGTGATAACACAGCTTCAACACAGACTTACTTACCTTTATCTAAAGGAATGAAGTCCTTCTCCTCCACTTTATTACGTTCTAATAAATTTTCCATACTAGTTCGTCCCTCCCAAGAAGAGTTCGTGTACCGAGCATTGAAATTTGTGCAACCGTAAATCCCCTCGTAGCATAATATTACAGTGTAGGGGTCGTTGACGTTAGCATATATGAAAAATCGCTTATCACTCTTTGGAAATGATTTTAATTTCACCTCTTGGTCAGAAAAGTAAATTTTTCTCTTTCCATTTGTTAAACAGTCAGGGGCTACAGTGATATCTTTGTTCTCTTGCGTATCGGTTCCAGCGCGGCCTTTTAAAGTGATAGAATCAGCACATCCTCCATCTCTCTGCTCTGAGTATTCCACCTCATAGTATTCGATAGGTTTTCCACCAAAGTGTATTTCTGAGGAAACAAGTAAAAATTGGTCCTTACGATGTAAGGGAAATTCATAAAATGAAAATTGAATGAAAGGAGTACAGTGGACCCCCTCTTAACCGACCCTAACGGGTCTGGACCTAGGTCGGATAACTTAAAAGGTCGGATAAAACGGACAATCCTTTAAAAACATAAAAATAAAAGCTCTATTTACTTATGGTTCTATTAACATTATTCTAAAGCCGTTCGTGGATTATTTAGAACAAAATACTACAATTTTCAGCCTATTTTCCTAAATAATTATGTAGGAATCTTATAAATAACTCCAAAACACAGTTCAAACAAAACATTTCAATAAACTTAATATAAGATAAAGATTAAAAATATTTTAACACGCAACAAACTGTATAGTCGAGCGTAACGATTCCATCGGTGTGCATGGGAACGGAAATGCTTCAGTTCCTAGAAAAGGGCGATTAAACCAAACTGTTCTCAAATTACAGGGTCGGTTAAAACTATCTTTAATATTTTACCAACAAAGGCGGATAATCTGACCGTCGGCTAAAACGAGGTCGGTTAAGAGGGGGACTACTGTATTTATTTTGGAATAGGTTATTAATCCAGGTCTTATCCTATGTCTTAAGACTATAACTGTTAAAAATCAGCTTTGGATGGGGAGATATAAGTAGAGGAAATCGGCCGATCCAACCCCAGCAGGATTGCGTTTCCTTCAATTTACATTTTCAATTGTTTGATATTTTTGAGAAACAACTTAGATCTGTTCCCTCATCAACCTCCTTCAAAATGTAATCTCCGGATAACTAATCCCTTACCGTTGCCTCAACATAGAACAACATTTTTCCAGCAACAGACCTTTTACTCTTCCATCAAGCTTTTCAACCAACACCCTTCATCCCTAAAAAATCAAACAAACGCCATAAAATTCAAAAACAAGTAGAAAGAGTTTCTTATCTCAAGGAATTTTATAGCTTAAAGAATACTATTTCTAAGTCATTTGTTTATTTTGAGACGTTATGTTTTTAACTTTGTACAAATTGTATATATACATATAAATTGTTGACGATTGTTTGGCACATTTGCGTTTCTGACAATGAAATGATTTGATTTTATTTGCGTCCTGCCCCCCTCCCCCGAATCCTAACCTAACTTAACCTCTTTCTTATGCAAATGTGATGTATTAATTTGCAAATTAGATTAATTTATGAGATAATTAGATTAATCATTTGGACAATTGGGGAGGTGGGTAAATCACCCCCCCCCATTGTATTTCTCCCGCCACTCTGCTGAATCTAATTCTAAGAATTTTAGGCCTGATTGACTGGTCAATAAACTCTTAAAAGGCTTTAACCTAAAGAATGATTTCTTGGGATTAGGACATTTAAGCAGACCTTTTGCGAAAGTTTTAGAAAGCACTGGAATGTTACCTACGTCTGTTGAAAATAGGCACAAAATGGTTCCAAACTGAATGTCACTTCCACTATACTGTTCGGTTTAGTTTGGTAGTTAGTCTGCGATGCAATTATGGACAGCTGGGTCTGTGATATAACCAACGAGGATTTGGCGAGAAAGTGCGTTAAGGCTGAGAAGATGGAGGGGAATCACCTATCAGGTCCTCTCGTCCACATAATTAATTCCTCTTTTACGTGTGGACAGTTTCCATCATTGCTTAAGACCGCTACTATCAAGCCTTTGCCCAAAATAAAAAATGCCCGCACTCCTGAACACTTCAGGCCGATTTCAATTTTATCAACCTTTTCCAAGGTAATTGAAAACGTATTTCTGAACCGCATGTCTTCATTCCTGGCCGAGCATGACATCCTCTTTAAGAATCAGTTTGGATTCCGAAAGAACACTTCACCTTTTGATGCTTTATTCAACTTTGTATCTTACCTGTCCTCCTCTCACGACCAGCAAAGTCATTCATTAGGTTTGTTCCTTGACTTGAGTAAAGCTTTTGATGTTGTAAATCATTCTATCTTGCTTAAGAAGTTGGAAAAAGCTCATAAGCTGAAGTTGGGCTTCAGAGGTAAGTCATATGACTGGATATCTTCATGTTTACAGGACAGATCACAAGTTGTTTCGGTTCCATTCATTGATGATCGAGGTTTTCTCAAGTTAGGAGATTCAGAAAGTTTGAAAGTGCGGTCTGGAGTACCGCAAGGGTCTGTATTAGGCCCTGTTTTATTCCTTATCTTCATTAATGACATAGTTAAAAGTGTTTCTAAAGGGAATCTTTGTTTGTTCGCTGACGATACTTCTCTTTCTCTTTCAAACAAATGTCGAGAGAAACTAGAGGTCGAAATGTTTATTGAAGCAAACTCAATTTTGCAGTGGTTGACTGAAAATGGTCTAGGTGTAAATGCTTCCAAGACAAAGGTTGTAAATTTTTCCTTGAGGAAAAGGGAAGGTTCAGAGATGACCCAACTAATGTTGGGTGATTTTGAAGTGACTTCATCTTCCAGCACAAACTTTCTGGGGATAATCATAGATTCAAATCTCAATTTCCATGAGCACATTGACAGTGTATCAAAAAGGTTAAGTCGTATTCTCTTCCTTCTGCGCAGGCTAACATACTTCTCAAATCGTGAAATCCTCCTCACGGCTTATTATGGATATTTTTTTTCCTATCCTTGCTTATGGAGTTGCTATCTGGGGTCATGATAGTTCCAAAATCAAATCGATCTTCAAAGCCCAAAAGAAAGCTGTGCGAATTATATTTGGCCTACGAAAAGCATCTTCATGTAGAGGCGTATTTAAGGACAATAATATGTTAACATTCCCGTCAATTTATATATACAACTGCTTAGTTTTTACTAGGAACAACTTAAGTCTTTTTCCCAAACAACCTCCCTCCAAATATAATCTCCGAACATCTCTCAACCTGCCTATCCCAAAACACAAAACATCCTTTTTTGAAAACCAAACCTACTGCACTTCAATAAAGATTTACAACCATCTGCCATTGTCCCTTGAGAGTCAAACAAACACAAATAAATTAAAAAAAATGTTAAAAGACTTTCTGGTTCTTAAGGAGTATTATACCTTGAATGAATATTTTACTTGATTTTTGTTATGTTGTGCTGCATTTTATTTGTATTATGTACTGACGATTGTTATGCACATTATTATGTTTTTTGACAATAAAGAAATCTGATTTCATTTGATTTGAATGAACAGCCGGAGATCGACTAAATCTGGATCATTATTATTTAATGAAATTGAAATTGAAATTGAGACTGAAATTAAAATTGAATTGAAATTGAAATTAATCCAAATAAATATGAGTATATGCATACAATAAGGGTACGTTCACACCGGAGCCGGGAGGCAAGCACACTCGCTCCATCGCTCCATCGCCGGTTCACACCAGCCAATCAGAAGCGGTTCTACATGGGGCACAAGCTCTGAGCCAGGGTCAGAGCAAGGGAGCAATCCTGGATTATTATTTGTAAACAAAGCCTATTGTTGTAGAATCAGATGGAAATACTCGTAGTACGTACGTGGGAATAAATTCAAAGAGGATAAAATATTGTGATTCAACTGTTATTACAGAAAATAAATGTATATATTATTTCCCTCGTGCATTCATTGTAATTATTTTTATTTGTTTGATTATCATTACACATGTTAAATTGATTCAAATAAAGAAGCATAGCAAATGTATTAATCATAAAAGCATAGCTTTCAATTATTTGTTCAAACAGATCTAGGCCTACTATCATCAAACAGATCCAAAAGACAGCAGCCGATGGTGTATTGGAGCTTTCAAAGTGCGATATTTTATCACGATCGTAAACAAAATTTGCATAAAACAAGTGGCAACAGACAGGCAAATTTTCAATAGGTTAAGCATTGCAACGCAAAGTGCATAATCCCTTTAGATCTCTCGTAACTAGTGTAGTATAAGTGGCGCCAATTCTTGGGGCCCACGCCGTCCATGAGACTAATGTTAATTTTAGCATTGGTCTTATGGACGGCGTGGGCCCCAAGAATTGGCGCCAGTTATAATATCATGTGTGTACAGTGTACAGCAAGGGGCCGTCTATAAATTACGTCATCAGAAAATAGGGGGGTTTGGGGATCGGAATAGAAATGTCGGTAGGGTGATGTGCTTGAAGGGGGGGCTTGAAGCGTCTATTGAAAAATAGACGCTGAGAACGTCATTTTTCAAATTTTGTTTGGAAACCAATTTAGATAGGAAAATATTAAACATTCAATGTAAATTCATGAAATTAAGCCTTAAGTTAGTTAAGCCTTAGTTAAGCCAATTGCTCGTTTGAAGCATTGATTTACATAAAATTAGTCCAAAACAGGTTCAAAACTCAATTTAATGGTTGTATCAACCAAATAAAAATAAATAATATGGCTTTCCCAAAGACTGGAATTATTTTAGGAATTTGTATTCAATGACGTCACTTTTCAGTGATTGGGGTCAGGCGGATTATGACGGTATGATGATTGTAGGCAAGGGGGTCAAAAAGGCCAAAAAGCGATGACGTAATTTATGGACGGTCCCCTAAAACAGTTTTATTGCGATTGCAGTGATTTTAGGAGTGTTTACCACGTTGCAGTTACCTATTTTTTACCGTTGAAATAAATTATAAACCAATTTGGCCGTTTTACGCCCCCCTCCCTCAAATGAGGGAAAATTTATCAAACTAATGTATAATTTATTGTTTTTGTGGGCAAAACTTTCGAAATTCAATGTAAAACACAAATAAAATATAAATATAAAAATAAAAGTAGAACTAATCAATATAAACAAAAATATATGTGGCCAAACTTTTGTGTATATGTAATAAACTTTCAAACTGTTGAAGAAAGAAATTAATGACCCCAGAAAAAACGTAAAAATCACCCAATGCACAATTAAAAGTAAATTCGATAACCAAACATAACATTAAACAAAAATGTTCATATGACGTTTCATAGATCATGTGACATATAATTATGTCATAAGATCTATGTCATATGATCTAATTATGTCATATGTCATATGCGGAGATATCGTGGCGCTATCTCCGCTTACTCGCTCAGAGCAATGCTCAGAGCCAGGGTTAGAGCTTGGGTCAAAGCTTCCCTCCCGGCTACCCACCAGGCTTGCCTCCCGGCTCCGGTATGAACGTACCCTTAGGGTACGTTCATACCGGACTTCTATACCCTAACTTTCTTCAATAAAAAAACAGTTTATGGAATTAGTTCCCCACATGAGCAAATGCTTGTGTGTGGGGAACGAGTCATCAGTCATAATTAGAGGCGGAATTATAAATAAAAAATAATAAAAATTATAAATTATAAATAAAAATTATAAATAATAAAAAATTATAAATAATAAAAAATTACAGTAAAGCTATTTTAAAAAGTGAGATAAAATGCGAAAAAGCAGAAATACCGGAAATGAACAAAAAAGTAAAAAACAAATACCCACATGCATATACTACTACACACTCCGACTACAAAACGACTTCAAGTCCTGGGTCATTCATTCATGCACACTCATTCCGCAGGCACACAAAGCACACTCAACCAAACAGACGGACCCACTCACTCATCCATCACACACACATATGAACACTCACACACGCACAGCTCTCGTTCCGTTTTCTTGGAACTACACGTACGGAGAAGAAAATAAATCTTTCATGTGCTCGCATCCAACTTCCAATAGCCATTTGTCTACAATATTTTAAACGTTCTGAAGCTAAAAGGTGAAGTATATTTAATACTGTTTGGAGGACGGGGAGAAACTAAGTTAGCAACATAATAAGAAGATGTTGTATTGATTTATTTAATCTAGGAGCAATAATACCTGAATTAGCGGCAGATCTTGTTAAATATCTATGAGCCTAATAGTGAAATAAAGAGTCCCGGTTATTATGAATATATAAGGTACAATCTTTGAGCACCTTACAATCTTATGTACATCTTATGTTATACAAGAACCACCTTGATGATTATTTTAGTAAACTAGATGTGTATTAAATGAAGTTATAGGCCCAGACTTAAATATTGACTTATATGAAGATGACATAATCCACCGTAGATATATTACTTTAATTAATAGCTTTGATCTAAAACCTTGTATTCACTAGAATAACAGAAACAACCTGCACATGTATTAAAAAATGTTCAACAGTCTTTGAAGTACAGTCACAAACAGAAATAGAACCACATACTTCAGACCATTGTGCAATAACCAATTGAAATAGGCCTACCAGAATGCATGTGATCAACAGCCTACAGTTGAAGCACAGCTACCTGATGGAAATGATTCCTGTCAGGTACAGCGAGGAAGAAGAGAAAGGCGTCGTTCAGGATACTGAAAGACTAAGTTTGCAAGTCATAATAAAGAGCTTTTTTACTTTAGCCGAGGATAATTGTCATGTATTAACAAATTTCCTTGCTTCTTGCTTGCTTTGTATCAACGGAAGACATAGTTCACAAGGTACATTTCCAAATACCACTTCCAATAGATTCAGTCAGTACATAAAGAAGTGTTTATTTTGTGGGAGTCAACATGAATTTAACAGGGTCGCTTGTCCTGCTTTTGGAAAATCATGCGAAAAATATAAAAAGCCTAACCATTTTGCTAAACTTTGTAAAAACAAAATAGCTAGCAACAATAGGTCTAAGCACGAACATAAATCAAAGTACTCTAACAGAAGGCCTAATGTTCACTTTGTATTATATAGAACATTTATTATATAGACTCATATAATATCAAGTCTTGCATTACTAATTCATAAGAACATTCAAAATAGATTTATTTATGAGAGAATTAGGTTAATCTATAAGATATGCAAATGCGATTACGTAATCATCCCCATGACGTCATTTTCCGCCATCCTGCAGAAGCCAGTTCTAGGAATGTTCACCTTGATTGACAGGTCCATTAGCTAT
This sequence comes from Flexamia atlantica, assembly GCA_035578135.1. Taxonomy (NCBI): domain Eukaryota; kingdom Metazoa; phylum Arthropoda; class Insecta; order Hemiptera; family Cicadellidae; genus Flexamia; species Flexamia atlantica. The sequence continues at coordinate 888,763 of JAQJVK010000079.1, read as the reverse complement.
TAAAAGCCTTCCAACCTAAACAATGACGACTTCTTGGAATGGAGTTCTAGTAGGCCTATATCTACTGATATTGTACAATCGTCTGAAATATGTGTTTTTTCCTGTTTGACTTTACTTCAAAGTTGGTTGAAAAATTATCAGTACATGTGCTGGTTGTTTCTGTAATCCTAATGGGGTCGTAGGTATTAGGTTTCAGGTCAAATCTATCAATCAAGTTAATATCTAATTAATCTAAGTATAAATAGCAAAGTTAAGATGGATTTTGTCATCTTAAAGTAAGTCAATATTAAAGTCTGGGCCTATTACTAAGTATTTGCTCTTAACATTTAACTTCACGACAAATCCATTCTAGTTTACTAAACTACATTTTGAGTGGATAGCCATATTTTGCTCCCATATTGGATTTGCCTTATTAGATACAAAACTTTTTTTCAAAGAAAAGGTGGGGTTGTGGACCATTATTTTCTAGGTTTAAAAACTGGTTTCAATACCAAAGTATCCGATCTTAATTACTCTGGTTTGGTCTATGGTAGTCTAGCTGCTTACCCTAAGCTAACCTACTTTATCCAACCCATACTTATCCCCAGCGCAAAACAACTTAATCTGCGTGTAACGAAAATAAAACATACTTTCACCGAGAGTGAGGGAAAATCCGGCAAAATCGGTCCTTGGGGTTTCTTCGTATTTCACAGTTATGCTCCCAGTCGGGTCTGACTGCTCGCTCCAGATCTAGCCAGTGAAGTATTTGTTAGTAAAACTACTTACTGATTTCTGATTTAAGGATTTCAAAATGAAGAGGATATAAAGGATAGTAAAGGAGTGAAACTTTCCAAGAAGGGAAAAATCTGTGTTAAGGTTTTACAAATTTAGTTACCTGAAGAACAATGTTATTTGGAGCAGGGCCATTGTGCAAAATGCTATGAGAAAACCCCTTTTGTAACCATTGTTAACAGAAAATTTACATTGTAAATTAAATCGTATGATTGGATTTGGCGAAATACAGGCTGTAAATTTGGTCATATATCACCACTTAATTTAAAATTAATAACTCAATCAATGTGTCATTACAGTGCGACAATGACACAGTTTTTTTAACTGTTACAATTGTTGCGTTGAACAGAAGAATGGCCGACCGTATGTGTAGCCGATCATGCTGTCACATTACCACAAGCTACGCTTTACCACAAAAGGGGGTTTCAAGGTGTTCGCAGAAGAACAGCAAGAACTTGGCTTTCTTAGCACCTGCTCAAGTTTTTCATTTAATCCTTTTAAGTTAGGCGGATTCATATTTTCATTTCTAAAACCTTGAATTAAAAACTGGACAATTAAAAAAAGTTTTTATAAAGGGTTTTTTGTAATCACTATACACATGTACGAAAGGGAGTTCTTCAACCCGGCTCCAAAGCAAAGCATACGTTGGACGTTTCAACCCTTCGCAAAGCATAGCCAAAGGAGTTGGGGCTATGAGATGCCTAGGGTTCGAGGGAGGGAATGAATAGAATGAGGGGTGTACGTTTGGTGTTGTGGAGGGAGAGTCCAGCTCGCCTACCTTTAAACTGTCTCGGTGCCGGGTTGTTGTGAAATAAGTAACCTCTGATTAACCTTGTAAAACCGGTGGTCAGATTTGGAGCCGGGTAGACGCGCCACCGTACCAAATCCCGTTCAAATTCAAAAGAAAACCTGATTTAATAACGTAAAGAAATCTAGATTATCTAAAATCTAGATTATCTAGATTATCTAAAAATCTAGAAATCTAGATTGCCAATTTTGACAAGTTTTGAACATAATATAAAACAATCTCTCTTATTAGATGTTAACTTGCTGCAAGAAGTAATGGCTGCTCATAAACTCGCCTATTATTCTTTATATATTATTTACTAAGGAACTCTTAAGACTAATCCTGCTGCATCCATGACACGCCCTCTCCTTGTAAATACATGTTTAGTTTGCAAAAGCCTACGAGTAATATTGTAAGCTGCGCTAGAGAACTTCTATCTTCAAGAGTGCATCAGAACTTTCCACTTGCTACAAAAGCTACATTAAACAGATGTTCGTTGACAATGTTTTCAGCACAGTTAGGTTTTATGCTTAGATTCGTGAAACGTTAATAGTTTCTTTACTTTTGTTTTCGCCAACTTAGGTGACTCCTACTCTATTTGACAATATAAAGAAAAGTATTTCAGCTGTAAACTCCGATGACACTATCAGACACTTCATGGTCTCCCAGACTCGCTTACGAATCTTTTTACAATCATTCAAAACTTTACCATATTTCTCATAGACTATACACCACTAATTTATAATTGATTGAAATACGTACCAGTAAGATGAAAACTGTTTCCACGTACAGATCCATGGTTGACGATCGAGTGGAAACATTTGGTGTTTCCAAACAGATGGTGGTAATTGGTAAAGCGATTACCTACGTACACTACTGGCGTAAACAAAATAATAAATCACCAGAGCAGTCCACCAGTTTGTTGTGTTGAAAAAATTCGAAACAAGCAAAGTTTTACATGTAACCCAGACAAATTGATATGGTAAAAATACAAATATGGTATAGATTTGCAAATTAGTAGGGGGTTCTAGGGGCCCCCACCTCGAGGAGGACAGAGGACGATGACGTCATTGGTCACGTGACCCCCCCCACCGAAAAAATGGTGGCAAACCCCCTAACACGGAACAAAGTACCAACAAGAAACAACAACATAGTATATTTCACTACTAGTACGAAAGTAGCCCATTTCGGGGTAAGATAGTGTTTTACTTGAGAGGCGTAAGCCGAGTGAAATATACTATTATTGATATATGCTATTACAAATGTTGTGTATCATTGTTTAAAACACATAATTTTGTAATTAAAAATTCATTTATTACAACAAATACAAATAATAAATTCACAATAGATAAAATAAAAACCAAATTTTATAGTCTCAATAATTTCAAAGCATAACATTGATAATACAATTTATGTTTTATCGTCTATTTAGTTTTTTATTAATATTTAGTGGAGTCAATCCCCCCTTGATTGGAAGATGATTGTGATCTGCCTTTGATGGATGATTGAACTCGTTCTAATAGAATCCAATTAACAAAGGTTGGATTTTCAAAACTGAAACAATACTGAAAGAAAACCATTCCGTTCTGAATTTGACGGATGAAAGCTCGTTTATAGTTGGTGGAATCTTTTTTTAATATAAATTCAATAGGCTTTTAATGAACAATGCTGGGTTCCTCTAATACAGTTCCACAACCAGTAGAGAGAGGGCCATCGTATACCCCCTTCCCCCCTCCGTGGGAATTTTCGACATATGTATTTTTTTGTTGCTACTGACAAGTTATTTAAAGTTTTACTTGTTTGCCACTTTTACATTACAGCATAACCCAGACCTAAGCACGATACCCTCATGACTTTTCGCTTTGAAGTCCCCAGGTGCCAAAAACACTAAACGTTCATTTTTCATATACTGTATATGTAGATAAAAATAGCGTTTTACAGCCTAAGTTTTTTCCCATGTTATTCTTATGGGGATTATTTTGCGGACATTCGCCTAATCCTGACATTAAATCCATCTATCATTTGGTTATGATGTTCACCTAAGCTAGTATCTTTGTAAATGGTATATATTAATCCTATCTATCCTGTATATTTAAAAATTTGAATTATAAAATTGGCCAAAAAAGCCAACTTTGTTCTTTTTGACCGAATTGTCTATTACTTTGATATGTTCTTAATCTAAGCAAATACACTTGTGCTATAAGCAGTGTATTTATAAGGAGTTTATATTAAAAAAACCTCAATCGGGAGACAACTGGCTCAAAATTTTAATAGTTTCAAGTCAACACTAACTTCTCCTGGGTGTTGGACTTATGGATATTTCTAACGTTATGGGTACTTTAGGCTTTATATATAGATAAAAATTAATGAGTTCAAAGTTAATTATTTTATAATTTGAATTGAGATTCGAGGGAATCAAATTATAAATAAGCTGAAACAACGTATCCGTATATGAAGCTAATTACCCTCTGCTTGACTGAATGAAACTGGAAAAGTAAACAAAAGATCATCCATTACACTTGTATTGGAGTATTTCAAAACTTTGAGTCCGCTAACAGACTATTAAAACTTGGAGATTTTTATAATTTTTTATATAAATAGATCAAATAATTAGATTACTACAACATAGTCTGTCGGTGACTAAATAAACTACCGTATCCCTCTCTTTCAGTCTTGCCGGGATTTAGTTTCAAGACTCAACCACAAAAGGCAGCACGCTCTTTAGGCTTTGAACTATAGAGGTCGAATTAGTATAAACGCCAAATCATCGTATCAGGCATAATTACAACTCCCGCTGCCGAAATAAAGATGGTACCATATACTGAATTTATGATTAAACAGATTAGGTTTTAAAATTAAACTAAATGTAACTTTTATATAGTACATAATTATGTCCCGTAAAATAAATCAACAAAAAAATCATAAACCGTGATGAAAGAAAGCAAATAAAATTATAATCAGCTGTAACAGCGTATTTTGTACATTTGTGAAGCTAACTCCCAGCTGCTTGATTGAATGAACATTGAAAATGTAAACAAAAGATCGTCCATAACACTTTTATATCGACCTCGCCAAAAACCCCTTTATACTACGAATCATGTAAAATCCTTTTTTAGCGGATGCCTACGCCCTAAAAGGAAAGTCCATGCAAAATTTCAAGGTCCTAGGTCGTATAGTTTGGGTTGTGCTATGATCGAGTCGTATTTGAAAAATATATAGTAGATTTTCTTGAGGCTGAGTCACTATACTGACTATGCTCTGTGAACTTGAGCTACTTTCACTTTTACTCAAGTATAATGCAATGAACTGACCCAATTATTGCACGTAATCATTATACATTCGCTTGGCATTCACCGTTTAATATTTCGTTTTGAGTTACCTAATTCCGCTAAAATTCAAGAATTGAATATGAATTTGAGTAAATGTTATTTTCTTTTATTATTTATTATTTTTCCAAAACACTTTTTTTGTTTCAACGCCCTTAAAAATAAACCAAACATCCTTAACACGTTTTAAAATAAAACGTTAATTCTAGATTTGTATATATAAGTTTTCTATTTGGGAAATATAAGAATAATGTCTGTGGAAAGATATGTACTCTAAGAAATATATTTTCCTCTTAATACATACATTCCAGTATGCAATATAGTTATGAAACTTTGAAAATGTTTACTCTTTTTCTTCAGGTCTCATCAACTCGTCTAAGGCTTCTTCATCCGCTATTTGTATGACTTGAGAATGGTCTTCCTTCTGAGCATTTACCTTCCCATCTCTGTCTACCCATACATTAAGGTATCCAAAGTCACTTTTTAACTTGAAGGACTTTTGGAGCAAAGCCCACCTCTTAGGAGTGAGCGCGGTCCTTATAATGATGGGATTTTCCGTTGATGATCCATGGGTTTGGACTAAATTAGCCACATCTTTGGTTGAAAAGTTCTTCTTTGTCATCCATGCACTAAGCAGCTGGTCACAATCCCGTCTTCGGGCGAATGTGACGGTGACTCCTGACCCTCCCTCCCACCGATGGCATTCCTTGATGGCGTCCTTCGTCAATTCCACTTCCAATGCCTTACCGATATCCACCACAGTCTCCCTCAATAGTTCATGGGTTTCAGATGTAAACGAAGGTACTCCGATAATTTCCAACTTATTTCTTTTGAAACTTTGCTCCTGTTCATCCAAGCGTATTGATAGGTCCCTTAACTCTGATTTAAGTACCTTCGTTTGTTTTTCTTGTTCCTCTAGCGCCTGAATCTTCTTCTTCTGTTCTTCACTTTTGGAACTTTGCTCTTGTTCATCCAGTTTTCTTGATAGATCCCTGAACTCTGCCTGAAGTGTCTCTATTTGTTTTACTTGTCCCTCTAGTGCCTGAATCTTCTCCTGCTGTTCTTCATTTTTTGAACTTTGCTCTTGTTCATCCAGTCGTCTTGATAGGTCTCTGAACTCTGCCTGAAGTGCCTCTATTTGCTTTACTTGTTCCTCTAGTGCCTGAATCTTCTCCTGCTGTTCTTCATTTTTGGAACTTTGCTCTTGTTCATCTAGTCGTCTTGATAGGTCCCTGAACTCTGCCTGAAGTGCCTCTATTTGTTTTACTTGTTCCTCTAGTGCCTGAATCTTCTCCTGCTGTTCTTCATTTTTGGAACTTTGCTCTTGTTCATCCAGTCGTCTTGATAGGTCCCTGAACTCTGCCTGAAGTGTCTCTATTTGTTTTACTTGTTCCTTTAGCGCCTGAATCCTCTGCTGTTCTTCAATTTTGGAACTCTGCTCTTGTTCATCTAGTCGTCTTAATACGTCCCTGGACTCTGCCTGAAGTACCTCTGTTTGTTTTGTTCCCTCCGAGTCCTCCTCGTTTCCGAGGTATTCAATCCCAAGTAGTTTTAAAATATTGCGTCGATAACTAATTAAATCATTTTTATCCTTTTTAAGATTTTCATTTTCAATATTGCTCAGCAAGTTTATCTTACCCAAAAGATTTTTAATGTTCTCTTCAAACTTTTCTTCGTCGGATCCCTGAAAATCTTGGCTCGACTCTCCGGATCCCGTAAACTTTTTGATGTTGTAATTACTATCAACTGATTTTACTATTAATTGTTCGTGAATTTGTTGATGGCCGTATATCAAAATATTCTGGTCTGCTCCTCCTACCAAAACCTCTTCACCATCGAAATATATTTTCCTTCCAATAGCTGGGTCACATTTACTCTTTACGGAGTAGTTTATTTTACTTGTTTCAGTTTTTTTACGACCCTTTATCTTGATATTTTCTTTGCATCCGCCATCATTATCTTCCTCCTGATCAAAATCGATCTCAAACAACGTTGTCAAATTTTCTCCTTCTTTTAGACGTTTTTCTGGAACAAGGGTTGAAAATTTAATTGGTCAAAAGCAACTTTGAAAATTCAGTTTTCGGTAAAATCAGTTATAATTACGGGCACCAAATAGGGCGCGTAAGTGAATGCGCTGCTGGCGAAATTATTGTTTAATATTTGTTTGCATAGTTAGTTAACTTTAATGATCATATGTTACAGTAAACATAATTTACACGCAAAAGGTCATGAAAAACGAATACAAAGGAACCTAAGGAACCTCCGCTAATTGTAAGATCTTTTAATAAATGTAAAACCTTTATCAATAATATAACCGAAGATACAGAGGATTTTTCTAGATTCATTTTTGATTCGCCTATTGAAACGCTGAAACACAATATAACTTTGGTTACGGATCTCGAGAGCGTTAACTCCTCTAAGAAAAACAAATCCCCGAAAATTCTGCTTAGTCATGCCAATGAACTGATTCATCAGCAATATTCCAACCACCATCAGATATTCACAGATGGGTCCAGAACTGGAGATAGAGTCGGAATAGGTGTGTTTGATCCGGCTAACGATGTAAAACTGGGGTGGAGTGTTGATGGGAGAGCATCCAGTGTCACTGCAGAGCTATTGGCCATAGATAGAGCAATAAATTATTTTATTGAAAATGGTACATTCAGAATTAGTTGTGTGATTTTTACGGACTCTAAATCGGCTATTGATATTATTAGCAAGACTCTATCAGGTGAAAATGATGAAGTTTTGCTTTGGAAGATAGTGGTTAAATTATTAAAGTTCAAAGATATTACTATTCATTGGGTTCCTGCTCACGTAGGAATAACTGGTAATGAAGGAGCAGACAAAATTTCAAAATTAGCAGCGAATAAACTTTTAGTAGATATTGATCATAAAAATTTGATGAATACAGACATAATCAGGACCTTTAAAAGACAAACAAAATTCAAACGCCAATTCGATAATTCTAACAAAGGGCATTGGTATAGACAAATTCAAAATGAAGACATCAAGGTTTACGTTTCGAAACTTAACAGAAAAAGTATTAACATTATAACCCGATTGAGATTTGGCCATACTTATAATGCAACAAGGTTATTCCAGATTAAAGCGGTAGATTCGCCATTATGTACGAAATGTAATAGAGAAAATAAAACAATTAATCACATTTTATTATATTGTCCGGCATACAATCAAGAAAGAAGGTATTTTTACAATAGTATAAAACAACTAAAATTTAAAGTTCCTCCAAAAGTTGAAGACTAATTGAAAATTGAAAATCAGAGGATATGGGACTATTTGTTATTTTTTATTTCGAAATCAAAAGTCAAGTTTTAGTTGACTATTATTCTGTGAGAATATTATTGAACATGGACTGTTAGCTTTAAGTTGATTATAAGTACCTCTATTTGTAATAGTTGTAAACATAGGTGTCATGACTAGTTTCAAACCTTAAATAAAGAATAAAAAAACGAATACAAAGTTTTGACAGGACAAACAAAATATTTAGTAATTTCAGCTGGTTTTAGCAGACTATTTGATGGTTTTACAGTTTTTGATGCCCGCCCTATTTCGTGCCCTCTACTCTAGTATGGATATTCATGAAGCTTGAATTTTGTGACGTCTAAAGAAGAAGAAGGGTTCAGTTTAAGATGAGAAACTTACTCTTCCCTGTGCATATATTATAGTCTCCAACTGGTCAAAGTGGTCAGAAATCTATCAAAACCCCTATGTTGCGGTCAATAGGGTTTCCGGTTAGGGGTTTTGCAACTGGGCACACGGGCAACGGTGACCGGTGCCAAGGTGCTTTGGAACCTTACCTTCGATGATTTGCGACACGTAAGTTACCCATCAGCTTGGAGCCCATAGCTTTTCCTGATGATGTTGTTTTTTTCATCAAAGAAAATAGTAGACCTTGAAACAACAGGAAATTAATTATGTAACATTTTAACTGGGCGAATCGATAAAAAGTGACTGTTGCAGCAGATAGTTTTTTAAATACTTTTAATACTTTTTCTTGAAGTGGTAACCTATACGGTTTTTTAAGACAAGTACAAATGAGAGATGAATGTAGGAAGACTGTGGCTCGATCTTGTAGCCTTGTTACTTGTTACTGTTTAAGGTCGGCATGGTATTACAATATTACCATTTTAGACGCCGACCACGCAAGGGGTATTTAGAGGCGAATATGAGTGAAGGATGAGTGTAGGATGATTGTGACGTGATCTTGTAGTCTTGTTTCTGACTAAGGCCGACATGTTTCTTAGACTGGACCTTAGCCCAACAGCCAATGGCAGCTCGAGGGAACCGAACCACAATTCCGCCTGGTTTACAGTTTTACGAACTGGTCTAATTATGAGGACGGTACTATGAACGTAGTATTCATTAGTGTGCACGTTAATCCCCACTAAGGAACACTCCATCCACAAGCCATTGCTCATAACTATCCACAATTCGTGACCTCCAAGTACTTACTTTGTACTTTGTTAGTCATCCAACTTGGCCGCATGCAGCGTTGGACCCGTCTTCTTTGGTACCAAAGGGACGCAATATTGGGAAATGTATCTTTGGCGAAGTTGGGTTGGTTGGGTTTAAGCTGGTTTGGGTTAGGTTAGGTCAGTCCTTTGGTGGTTTGAGAAGTTTTGATAAAACAAGGAAAATCTTTCTAAAGTGAAAAAAGATTGGCTCTGTAAAAAAACTTTTAAGACCACCCTTAAACTTCAACAAATTGTTTTCTGATATAAATGAAACTGGGAGTTTTTGAAAAATGTTTGTCCTAAAACGGGTTTTTTCAAAGAGAGCTAATTTATGTTGAATGGCAAAAGAGTTCTGAAATCTAGTGTTGTAACTATGGAGTTTATTCTGAGGTTCTAGATTGTTTGATTTAATATATAAAGCTATTTCTGGTATATAAAAACTTGTCACCGTCAGAATACCCAGGGTTTGGAAATATTTCCTACAAGAGGTCCGAGGGTGTAGCTTGAAAACACATCTGAGGGCCTTTTTCTGGCAAATCAAATTCGAGTAGAGTTTGCTTCAGTCACACCCCAGAGGACAACAGAGTAGGAGACATAGGACTCGAGTAAGCAGTGGTAGATAGTTTTAGAAGTTGAAAGTTTTGATGATTCCTCAAGCTGCGATGGACAAAGATACCCTTCGCGAGCTTGGATTCAATTTTTTCCAACTGCTCACTCCAGTCCAGGGCATCATCGAATCTCATCCCCAGAAAATCAACTGAGGTGGCAATCTCAAGTTCCTCATCCCCAATGAAGAGGTTGGGTACTCTTGGCAATATGGAATTCTTGTTTGGTGTGTCTAAATGCTGATACAATTAGTTTTATCTGCATTTAGTTTATGTTTATTTTGTTCAAAATATTGGGCCAGACAATTTATTTTGGTAAATGTTGATTCCTCCAAGTTGTCATAATTCTTGTGCTTGGTGACAACAGTTGTGTCGTCAGCAAAGACAAAGATGTTTTTTCTGGAATTGCCTTTGTCATTAGGTTAATGTAAGCTATGAAAAGAACAGGACCATAATTGATCCCTGCGGAACTCAACTTAGGATCATTTTTTTAGTTGACTGGACGAACATTACTTTAGATTCTGTTCCCCAATCAATCTCGGTAACTTGTGATCTGTCGCTCATGTAGGATACTATCCATGAAAGAGCCGATCCTTTAATTCCAAGTGCCGAGAGTTTTTGAAAAAGAATGGCCGCATCGACCCAATCAAAGGCCTTGCTGAGATCTGCAAAAGTTCTGATTACAGTCTCCCTGGCCTCCATCGCATCAATGCAGTCATTAATAAAATCGATTAATGCCAATTTGGTTGATTTTGATTTTCTAAAGCCATTTTGCCTCCCATTCAGAAGGTAATTACCCTCCAAATAGGAGACAAGCTGGTCACAAAAAGCTTTCTCAATATATTTTGAAACTGTACGCAACAGTGATATTGGTCATCCCCCTTTTTGAAGACAGGCCTAACCTTGGCAATTTTGCAGCCCTCGGGAAAAACCCCTTTCAGGATGGAGACATTTATCAAGTGTAAAAGCGGATTTATTATTTCCTGTTGACAGGCCTTAAAAACTTTCATATTGAGACCATCAATCCCAGTTGATGTTTTTGGTTTAAACTTAGAGAACAGTTTTGCCAGTGTCTTTTTCATCTATAGGTCTAAAATACTCTAATTCTATATCCACTTCACCATCATCATCTCTGACAGGCCTCAGTTGTAAATAATTATTGTCATTTAGTTCGGTTGCTATTTCAATAAAAAGTTGTTCCTTTGTTCGCTTATTTGTTTGGGAATTTTGAGATTCATCATTTATATTCAGTTCAATGTTTTTTTTTGTGTTTCCACTATTTCTATGATCATAAATAACTTTCCAGTTTTCTTTTGATTTATTGTCAGCATTATTTATTCTATTGTTATACAATTCTGCTTTTTCATTTTGAATCTATACAATCTTAAAGCTGTGTTGTATTCACTTTTATTCTGGGGAGTTTTACATTTTTTCCAATGGTAATTTTTTTGGATCATGTAATTTTTTTAGACATGTGATATTCTCAGACACCCATTTAATTTTATTTGTTTCCCTAATGTTTATTTTCTTTAAAGGGTAGGCTATCTCAAAATGGTATTTTGTTGTGTTTAATAAATATTGTATTTTTCATGAATGTCATTTTTTAAATAAAAGTCATCCCAAACTTCCTGTCTTAGCCTGATTTTCAATTAATTGAAGTTTTCTTTTTTAATACACCTAATTTCTTTACTTTTAAACTTATCGTTCATAACCAACTGATTTAATTGATAGGCTGAAAGCTTGGTGATCTGAAATATGAGGTTCAATGGTTGATTTATTTAAAACTGGACAGTTTACAATAAAGTTGTCTATACAAGTGGCTGTATTTTTGTTATTCTGGTTGGAGTATTTATTAATTTTTTTAGGCCAAAGCTTTTCAGAAGGTTGAAAGGATTTTTTGTTTATCTATCTTGTTTTAGGGTATTTATGTTGAGATCTCCTCCTATCACAATACTGAAGTTCCTAAGTTCTGGGTTTATCTGGAAAAAATAGCTACTGAGTTTGTCAACAAAAATGTCTTCATTACTATCTGGGCTTCTGTATACCGCTGCTACTACATATTTACTTTTATTAATGTTGAAAATAATGTCACAGAGCTCAAAATTGCTCTCTTCACTTAATACAGTGGTTATATTTGAGATTTATAAGTTAATTGAATTTAGGCTACTTCTAAAAAAGATTTCTACTCCTCAAAGTCTGGCCTTGTTTCTGAAAAAATGGTTTACAAGATGGTAGTTGCGTATTTTTATCGATTCAATTGAGTCATTTTGCAAACCATGCTCTTTTATTACCAGGCTGCCATGATCTTATGTCAGGTGATTCGTCGTTTAGGAATATTTATATTTGGCCAATTTTCTCTGCAATACTTCTGATGTTTAGGTGGATAATCTTTAGCTTGTAACTCGGTCTCTTAGTACTATCCCGTTTTGGCCTAAGTCTACTGTTATTAATCTTACTGCCGCTGATCTGAACAAAGAATTTATGTATTGTTTGGATTCATTTTATATTCTTAGTTTTTTGGCTTCATATTACATCGTTCAGGTATATTTGCAGAATGCAGGAAATTTGCTAATAAGTCACATAGGATATCTTTCTCTACCTGGTTAAGGTCGAGTCCGTGCCTTGTATAACAGCTTCTATCATCCAGTTTATTGCTAGGTAAGACAATAAACATGTATGTTTCATGCATGCTGTTTTCACTAGGTAATTTTGCTTTTTTGTTAGACTATTTTCATGTGGCGAGTCCTACCTGAACGGTGTCTCCACCCACAGGAGTCTCCCAGGGCGCTCAGCTAAATCGTCCAGCCTGCTTCCCACCCCCCTAATTGAGTCCTCAACTACTTTGATAGTTCCCCCAACCACAACGGTGTAATCGCCCTCATCCAAATTTCCTTCCGCCCGAATTTCCTCCACCCTATCACTGATCGCCGCCATCGGTGCTCCCGGTAGGCCACACGCTTCGACATCCCAATTCCCCACGCGCCCTCCCAACCCCAAACCATAGCCCCTCCCATGACTATCCCCCCAATGCTGATTTTCCCAACCTTTCGCTTCTTTGGCCCAGTGTTTCTCCTTAGTGTCGCAGAATAACCCCCCACCTCCCCTCACCGCTCCCGTTCTCTTCCTCCCACAAGGGGGGAGTCAGGTACATTTATCCCCCCCAAGCCCTCATCCAGGCCCCTAGAAAGGAAATCGGCAAAGCCGAGTCCACTATCCTGCCACTTTTCTCTCCCAGTAGCTGGATTACAGGACACGCCACTGTCGCAGTTTAAATCCAAAAATCTGATACTGAATGGAAAACCTTCCGGTAGGCCACTGTTGTATAGTATTATATTATTGAGTTACAAATTAACTCAGTGAACTACCCCCTTATCACGATAACTGAGCATGGGGATTCAGGTTTCATTTCCAGTCTGGGGGTTTTGTTGACCCTTCGTAGGTAGTCTCTTCTTGGGTGTTCCTTTGAACTATCCGCGTGCGAGTGGTTTTATTCTGGCTTATTCCTAACTGATTTCAAGGCTTAGGTGGCCATTAAAAAGGTCATGTTTTCGCTGACACGATGGAATAAACCTTTTTTTTATTGACGTCAGGTCACTATCTTCATTGGTGTATTTTATAAGGATTCCCTGTAGCTATCATCTGGTCACCAGTACTCCCAAGGCACAGTGCTCGTCTGGAAAACAGCATTTCTCCGCTTCCCGGGGGTAAAAATGAAATGAAATGAAAAATGGTTTATTTATTCAGGCAAGGTTAGGGCCTGATGACCCTTTCTTACACTTAAACATATATAAAAGAATACAATAAATTTATGAAGTATATTTACAAAAAACTTAAAACTATATTTACAGAAAGAAAAAAAGAAATCAGTTTAATTCAATCCCACAAATTTCCATTTATCAGCAACAACGCACAAGACACACGCCCTAGGACGCACAGGCCAAGGACATCCACTGAAAGTAAAATTCTCTCAGCGCCACCACAAACCGACGACGACTTTTCAGGAACTTTATGGATTCTGGCAAGTCATTTCAGAGGCGACAAGCAGTAACGACAAAACCCCGGTCATATATTCCCGATATATAACGAGGCATTCGACGTGTACTTCTGTTCATTCGGGGATACTTTTGTTCGGCTTCGATGGGTAGCCACGTTTCTTCCCTTTCGATTGGATACTCAAAGTCTAGGTAGTTCATGTCTGAGAAATACCAGTCAAGATTTCCATAAGTTACAGCCGACTGCAAGATGTATCTAATTCTTGTTTTTCGCCACATTACACTCTATTCATGCTCTGAACAGTGGCGGCCGGCCCATAAGGACTCTCGGACGCCGCCCCCCAGAAGATTTTCAAATATAGTGAATTAAATTAATTTACATATGTATCCGATAAAATGTGTAAAAACCACTAATTTTTATTATACTGACCATTAATAATAAATTCATTTCAACTATAAGCATCGAAATATTTTGCAAAAGTATTTAGGAGTCAACTGCTGTTGCGCGTTTATCTCGCGGACGCTGCCCGGAGCGTCCCAATCCAAACGCATGCTATCTTATAGCAAATCCAGCAGACAGTGGAGAGGGTACTCTGACGTCATTGCCGTGTTGTGTTATACGCCGGCTGGGGCAGCGTCCGAAGATGCGCGCGCACATCAGTAATCAGTGCAGCCACCACAATCTGTTTAGGGCATTAAGAAACTGAACCTTTGCTGCCGTAATGATTGCACGATTTATGTTGGTGCAACTGTTGTTTATTCGTTTTAGTAACCATAGCAACCTACCAATCTCTCAAACCTCTAAACCCTAAACGGTGAGGGATGGGAGCTAAAGTGAGGTTATTTGTTTACATTCTGTGTTTCATGTGTCCCTTTTACTCCATTGAGTCGGTAAACAGGGTTGGTGATAAGTGATTGTTATTATTTTAATAGTGAATTCAGCGGATATTGGTAATATTGTAGACCATGAAATTGTGAATAGCAATCAAAGGTAGGTGTAATACACAAAATCCTTAATGCTCTTTTAGTAGTTAGTAGTTAGTAGTAAATGAGTCCTCCCGTTCATTTAACCCACCAGCCGCCACTGGCTCTGAAAGATCGTTATATAATGTCGGTGTGTAGCATCGACATTTCAAATTGTGTATTTTGGTCGGTGTACATCTTCTTTATATTTACAATTTATCAAATTGTAATTGTACTCTTGCCTGTTGCTCTGTTGCTACTCTTCCACCTCCATCCCCTCTGCCTTGACACACGCTCGCTCCGATTTCTCGTCGGTTATATCCCGTTTCCAAGCAGTCCATGGTTGCGGCCAATGCAGACGAACTCCCAAAATAAAATGACCAGTGTGGGGCGGCCTTATATACGTCACACATAGCACACCGACCCTTTGTCGACACGTGACTTTCTATAACACTCGAGAAGGGTCTATAAAACAGGTCAAATTACAGGGAATCTGCATTGTTTTTAACCTTTTAAGAGCTAATTGAAATATGAATCAAGCTTAAAATTCCTTAAATTGGTCGGTCTACTTTCAGCGGGGGGCGAGAAGAAGGTCGGGTGGGGGAGAAAGGGGGGATCGCATAAAATTAACTAATATGCAGTCCCCCATATAAGTTAATTAATATGGGGGACTCTCATTTAGTTATATGAGTCTCCCGTTTCATTAAAATGGAAGTAAAGGAATTAACTCATCTGCATATTAATGCTAGGTTAGGTTACGTTAGGTTAGGTTACGTTTCGTTAGGTTTATGCGTCATTTTTTCACCGGAAGGAGGTCAATTGACCTGTGACGTCATCGGCAGTACCTTCTGGCACCACCAGGCTGCCTCGGAAACAACTACTCCCCACTACTGCTCACATAGCTTAACCTAATTTACTTACTTTTGCCGAGAACTAGGAATACACCGGGCACCTTGGAGCTATCAACCATGAGCTCCTGAGTGAGTCTATCGATGTCACTCCTCATTCCACTCCACTGGTTATCTGGAATTTCTACAGATTCTGATTTAGTGAATGAGTAAGCTTTGTATTTTCCATTCTTATACAATATTAGTTTGTTGGGAGTACTTGAGTTGACGTAAAGCATAAAGTTCTGGTTGGTCGCAGATCCCACTAGTACCACCTCGTTCGAGAAGTAAATTGTCCTTTTAGCTTTCTCTGGATTGCATGGTGTTGTAGTTGTGAATTCAACGTATTTAGTCGCGGTGTATTTGCGACCGTTTATTTTGATCTCCTCCATGCAGTTTTCGCCTTCGCCCTGGTAGTCGTAGTGTAACTCGTAAAAGGCGATGGGCGCCCCTTTAAAGTACATTTTAGCTGAAATCAATAAAAGTAACAGAATACGGCACCAAAAATTGTAACAATAGATTATTTAATTTAAAATAATGAGTAATGCCATGGAAAAGCTACACAACGTTTGTTAGTAAATCGTTATTAAGAATTAAGTTTGACAAACGCTTAATGAATACGTAATTGAATTCCTTAAGTAGGCCTACCTAGTCCTTGGTATTTTTAATTTGAAGGATTTCAACCTGGCTCCTACTTTCTGACTACAGGGTGAGTTTTAAATGTCGCTCCCCCACTTTAAAAAAATATCAACACCAGACTACCTCCAGACATAGTTGGAAAGAAAATACTTCATTTTGAGTGTTTGGCAATTTCGGCCACCACCTTGGATCCGCCATATTGGATATAAAATATTTTTTTCAAAGTTGAAGGTAGTGCTGTGATCCATCATTTTAAATTAGATTTTAAGACAATTTTCAATGCCGCAAACCGTTTTTAAAATATCGACCCATTCTTAAGATATTATAGTTTTAAAAAATTGAATTTTTAACTCATTTAGCATTATTAGCGAATTTCCCCCTATAGGGAAGTAGCTATTACCGTAGGCGGCATGGTAAGACTTAAGCACGGGACTACCGTAATTTTTCATTTTGATGCCCCCAGACCCCAAAAACACCGTTCGTTCATTTTCATATATACCTGTCCGTAGGCGCGATGCGATAACTTTTGTTAAAAAGGTCCATCGCGATGAAATTTGGTACACACGTCGAGAGTGACATTTATTACTTCGAGTTCGAAAACCAGCGCGATAAGTTAACTCTAAGGAGGGTTTTTGACAAAATAAAATCTATTTTTAGGATTCAATATCTTTATATTAATTTTTTGTAAATTTGTAAGTGTCAAAATTGAATTCAGCTTAAAAAAATAAACAATATAGCATTTTGAATGATTACTCTACATCAATCGGTTACTGAGATATTGGATCTGCTAAATGCAGTACATTGTCCCCTGAAGGGACAAGAACTATCCAAATTCTGGTATAAATACCTACATTTTTTATTGAATTCCCCAAAAATGGGATTTAAAAAATTATATTACAAACCATATGATTGAATTTAATTTGTTCATGTGATGATTGATTTGTTTTTATTCCTTTGACCTGAGTAGATTGATAACATGTTTGCTGACTTTTATGTACTATAACAAGTATACATTTATTAAAAATTATTAGAATATGAATAATTATTGAGAAATAAGAACATGAAAGATAAAATTTACTTATTTAAATTAATATTTAAACAAATTAAATATTCAAAACAACAACTTACCTAACTGATGTAGAATATGCCCACATATAAAAAATAAATCCTTTAAAAATTAACTGATTATGCAAGTTTGCTGCATCAAGTTTTTTTAAATTTTAAGATGAATCATATGTTTGGATTTAATTTGTTTACATGATTATTTTATTTGTTTTGATTTTAACTGATTTTAGATATTGATTGTATGTTTGCTTACATTTTTATACTATAACAAGAATACACTTATAAAAAAATATTAGACTGATAATTATAAGAATAACAAAAAGCGTATTACTGGAGTAGATACCGAAGTGATTCCCATGATTATTTCCTTTATATCGTAAGCTCTTGAATTATTATATATTATACTTTTTGCAATAATTACTAAGGCGTTTGAAAAATTTTCTCTTACATAAATTAAATAAGCTCCCATATAAAAAATAATTATTTAGAAATTCGCTGAGTACGCAGGTTTGCTGCGACGGGGGTATACATTTTAAAAATAAGTTTGTAATCTCAGAATAAAGCTAGATAACAACAAGTAGTCGACAGCAGTTATTGTTGCGACATTTTTACCTGATTCTGACGGACCTAGAGTTTCCGGGCGCCATCTTGAATTTTTTAAATGGGGTAGTTAAAAAAATTGCGATATCTCAGTAACGAAAAGTGAAATTGCAAAATGGATCGCGGCATTCAATTCAGCATAAAAAAATTATTTGAAAATGATAGGTCACAACACTACCCTTATATTTAAACAACTTAGCTCATTTGAAAATGTTGGATCCAATATGGCGTCCGAAAACTCTAAATTCGTCAGAATCAGATGAAAATAGATAAACAATGACTGCTAGTGGTTACTTGTCTTTATCTAGCATTATCCTAAGATTATGGGCTTGTTTCTTTGATACATAATGTTAAAATACAATTTTGTTTAACCTTTGGAATGGGTCAATATTAAAAAAAATGGATCGCGACATTGAAATAAGTGTAAAAATCTAGTTTAAAACGATGGGCCACAACACCATCTTTACATTTAAAAAAATATAAAGGACCAAAGATGACGGCCGAAAATGGCCACCCACTCAAAATGAAGTACTTCCTACCCAACAATGTTTGGACGTTTGAAGGTAGTCTGGGATTGATATATTTTTTTAAGTTTAAAAAAGTGAAAAAATATGGGGGACATCTAAAACTCACCCTGTATAATAAAAATATAGGATGAAAAGGCTTAGGATTGAGAATTGTAAGAACATCTTTTTACAGTTCCCGCACGAAATCCCGACAACCGCAAGAATTTAGAAGTATGGTAGGTAGGGGAGGGGGGCCGTGTCCTCCCCTCTGAAGCCTCGCCCCATTAACTGCTGCTTAATAGTTGTAAATAAGTGAACTAATATTCAAAACAAAAGTCAATTCTTAGTTGTCGAAATATCTATAAGTTTATGGTTTGAGGTTTTGTTTACATAACTTTTAACTTTGTCAATTTAGTTATTAAATTGGAAATATTGTAAAATATTCTCCGTCATTAAATTAATTCGTTATAAATAAATAGTTTAAAATCATAATAGCTACGTTTATATTCGTTTTAATTAAAGAATAATTTACTCAGACGTAAACACGACAATCTAATGTTTATTTCCTTTGAGTAATAACAGCTGTCAAAACGGCTTTGTGACTTATAGGTATAAGAGTCACAGAGTCACTATGTAGCGGACAACTAAAAACTACAAGAACGATAAAAAAACAAATGATCATCCTATAGGAAACCGGAAAACCAACTAGGTACAAGCGAAACACATTGATGCAGCCAATGACATTCGCATGTGTAGGAATCTTCTATCTCACTCTAATCATTTATGATCATCTCTCGCACACGTTCTCCGAATTGGTCGGGCTTTTTGTGCACGAACTTAGTCAAATAGTCATGACTTACGAAATTCAATAGAGTCAACGATTTTGTAAACAAAATTTCACAAAACGAAATTTTAAACAATCCAATGAATATTAGTCAATAAAAAATCATAGAATATTCATAACTTTGCAATTTTGCCATTATCATTTCGAATTCAGAAACAAGGTTAAATTTACACTAAAATTAATTAATGACTGTTCCATGTGCTTTGTTGGTAATACTTTTATTGACTTTCACTTTTACTTTAGTGGACATTAATAAGAAAGGGATGACACAGCCTCAACACAGACTTACTTACCTTCACCTAAACGAATCCACTCATTGCTCTCCACTTCATCACCTTTTAATAAATCTTCCACTTGATATCGATACTCATTATTAGTATAATAACGCATGTTCTGAGCATTGTAATCTCGGCATCGGCTATCCCCGTCGTAGCATACTTTTACATGGTAGGGGTCGGTGACGTCAGCATATAACCCAAATTCACCCGCAGAATTTGGTTTTATTTTCACCACTTGGCCAGAAAAGTAAATATTTCTATTTCCATTGTTTGTACATCTAATAGGGCCTACAGAGACATAGGTCCCTTGCGTGTCGGTTCCATCGCGGCCTGTTACAGTGAAACGATCATCACAGTATTCTCCATCTCTTCTATTGGGAGAGTACTCCACCTCGTAGTAATCGATAGGTTTCCCACCGAAGTGTATTTCTGAGAAAACAAGTAGGAATCGGTCATTACTATGTAAGGTAATGTAAGGGAAATTAATAAAATTAAAATTAAATGAAAGGAGTATTTATTTTGGAATAGGCTATTAATCCAGGTAGAATAGAATAGAATATGATTTATTGAAGTAATACAATTGAAACAACTGTGTAGCAAACGTTAATTGGTTGTTGTTAGAAATACTTAAAATATAAAATAAAATTAACATTGAAATTACCCCTGGTGATTCAAATTCGGTACTACTACCCCCAGTGGTGGGCCATGAACTCCTCCTCCGTGTAGAAGACTGAATTTGTCAATTCAAGCTTCAATCTTCTCTTAAACAGAGTGGAATTCTCCTTTCTTTTGAGGCTTTCAGGGAGGCTGTTGAAGAACCTGACCCCTACCTGGGAAGGGAGGCGCGCAAATGCCGCAGTTATGTGCTGGCTAATGCGCTAATGGCTTCATAGATATTAGGTTTAAGGGCAAATCTATTAATCAGGTAAATAGCTAATTAATCTAAGTATAAATAGCATAGTTGTGGTCAATACTAAAGTCTGACCTATTACTAAGTATTTGTTCTTAACATTTAGATTCACTACATGTACATATCCATTAAAGTTTACTAAACTAAATTTGAATGGATAGCCATATTTGGCTCCCATATTGGATTTGCCTTATAAGGTTGTTGTTGTAGACCATCATTTTTCTAGGTTTATACTTTTTTTTTTTTTTTTAAAAAGTCTATGGTAGTGTAGCTTAGCCTAACCTAACTTATGCGTTAGGAAAAAAACACGGCTCTTACATCAACCAAACATCGGACAGAGGATTTCATCCACAATAGCACCCAGGTAAAATTTATTAACAGATTTTACAACCTCCGACGCAAAATTCATGCTACCAAAGGAAATATTTGGTTTAATAAGCAATGCCTAAGATTAAATATTATTCCAAAATATGCCTGAATCAGGACAAGAAATATCAGTTTTGTAGCACAAAAAACTAGGGAAAAAGCACAGAAAATGAGGATTAATAATGAAATTAAGTTTCAATTTAAGAAAAAAGATAGCATAAACCTTGAACTTTACGAGTTACACCTCTATCTGGCAAACACTCTT
Organism: Flexamia atlantica; assembly: GCA_035578135.1. NCBI lineage: Eukaryota > Metazoa > Arthropoda > Insecta > Hemiptera > Cicadellidae > Flexamia > Flexamia atlantica. The sequence goes on along the minus strand of JAQJVK010000079.1, from coordinate 867,481 downwards.
CATCCTTGTATCTTTGAAAGTATTTATTTACAGTAAGGCATTAAAATCCAGGAGTTTATCAAACAAAAATACCAAACATTAAACAAAAAACTAACAAATCTACAGAAAACTGCAATTAAAACCCATAGGAAAGAAAATAACGCAAATATTCAGTTTTATCCACGAGTGGTTAACCTATCCAACACACAGTTCAGTAATGAAGAAATCGACATTCTCAATAAAGGATTGAAACGTAATTTTCCAAATAAATATGATAGGCAAACAATAGAGAATATAATCGTAGAGACTGAATTAGCTATTAACCAGGTTCCTATTGAAATCAAAGAATCCGCGAGAAATGAAGCAGCACATGCAATCCAAAAGTTAATAAAAAATAAACATAAATCAAAGTCAGACTATGAGACCCAAAAGGTAAATAAATTAAAGAAAAAGTTAAAAATACAACAGTTCATTAATTACGAAAGCCGATAAAGGTAATAGCATAGTAACTGTCGATAAGGACGAGAACATTAATAAAACACTTGAATTTTTAAACAACAATAATTGTAAGGAGTTAAAACGTGATCCCACGCCACAGTATCAGGAACAAATTAATAAAATGAAGAAATATGCAACTCTAGTTTTCAATGATTCAAGAATAAATATAGTAAATATGAATCCAAAAACGCCTAAATTAAGAGCACTTCTTAATATACTTGAGCAGAACTTTCCTATCAGGCCAGTAGTAAATCACAGGAATGCCCCGTTATAAAGCAGCCAAATTTATAGCAAATTACTTGACCAAAAACCTTGTGTTAAAGAACCAGTATAATGTTAAAAACAGCACACAACTAGCAAATCCATTAAAAGATTTGGAAGTTTCAGACAAGACATATATGGCATCTTTCGATATAAGTAATCTAAAAAAAGTAATTATAAAAAAGTAATCTATATACAAATATACCAATACAGGAAACAATAGAGCTTACATTTAAGTTTAAAAGATAAGATACCCAATGATGAGGCTGAACAGGTAAAATACATTCAAACACGATCCTAAAACAAAATTATTTTCAGTTCAATAATAAAATATACAGCCAAAGTGGCGGCCTAGCGATGGGATCGCCAATTTCATCTATTTTAAGTGAAGTGTTTTTGCAAAATATAGAAGAAAAAGTTATCCCACATATTGTAGCGAATTATAACGTAGGAGCTTGGTTTAGGTATGTGGACGACTGTCTTCGTATTGTGCAAAGTGATAATCCGAATAAACGGTTTGAAAGCATTCTAAATATTCTAAACAACCAGCACAAAAAACTCAAGTTCTCCATTGAAAAAGAAGAAAATAATGAAATAAATTTCCTGGATCTGAAAATTATCAAGCAAGTACCAATTTTAAAATTTAAAATATTCCGTAAAGAAACCACAACATTTTAATCGGAAATTCATCGAACCACCCGCATCAGCACAAAATTGCAGCTTTCAGGAGCATGTTACACAGGGTAAATAGCTTGCCATTAGATAAACAGGCCTATATGACGAAGAAATTAATATAATATACATGCTAGCAGCAAACAATGTTTTTTCTAAAAATCAAATATAAAGGTTAAATTCACAAATCAAAAGTAAAAATGAACACAAAAAAACAAACCAACGAAAAATGGATATGCTTTACATACACTGGACCGGAGATGTATAAATTAGCTAAAATCTTCCAGAAAAGAAACATTAAAGTGGCATTCAGAACGAACAATAACTTAAAAAGAAGACTACACAATGAGATAGAAAAAGATGACAGGTTTTCAAAATCAGGTGTATACAAATTGAAGTGCCTCTCATGCAATAAAATATACGTAGGACAAACAGGAAGAAATTTCAAAAAAAACTGTTTAAGGAACATATTTACTCCGTAAAACAAGATATTCCGAAGTCACATTTTGCTACACACATTGTTGAAGAGGACCAAGAATACGGCAAAATTGAAGACACAATGGACATATTAAAAGTTTTAGAAAAAGGACCATAATTAGATATATTTGAGAATTTATATATTTATAAAGAAAAACTAAAAGGTAATATTCTTAACCAACAGTCTGATGTTCTTGGTACCGATACATTTAAAATCTTTAATGAATATTTTAAACGTAAAAACTAACTATTCATAATACAAAATCATAAAATTAAAGTTTCAAGAAAAATCTAGAACGATGGAGAAGTCAACACACCGCGCCGCACTGATGTAAACAACCTCTGGAATTCGCCCTCGTCCCCACCGCATACCTGGAAACGCAAAAACCGAAGGGAGTAGAACTTTCTGGAATTTCAATCATTCCTATATAAACCCCCATTCGCACAACCAGCATCAGTATTGTAGTTGAAGATGGCGAAAGCCGAAACGCGCGTCCTACAGAATGTAGATATTAAGTGCGTGCAGACGGAAGACATCAGTGATAGTGTTATCTACGATTCATCCAGTGCCGCACGGAGGTTAACCGAGACCATCGCTTCAAATTATCCTAACCTACTTTATCCAACCCATACTTATCCCCAGCGCAAAACAACTTAATCTGCGTGTAACGAAAATAAAACATACTTTCACCGAGAGTGAGGGAAAATCCGGCAAAATCGGTCCTTGGGGTTTCTTCGTATTTCACAGTTATGCTCCCAGTCGGGTCTGTCTGCTCGCTCCAGATCTAGCCAGTGAAGTATTTGTTAGTAAAACTACTTACTGATTTCTGATTTAAGGATTTCAAAATGAAGAGGATATAAAGGATATTAAAGGAGCGAAACTTTCCAAGAAGGGAAGAATCTGTGTTAAGATCTTACAAATTTAGATACCTGAAGACCAATGTTATTTGGAGCAGGGTCATTGTGCCAAATGCTATGTGAAACAACCCTTTTTTAACCACTGTTAACAGAAAATTTACTCTAGAGGTTAAAATACCTTATTCCGTCAGTGATCTACTGTCAACCGAAGTCTTCGGTTGACTACGTCCATAAGCAAGTGACATGTTGTTTCAATATATACTGTCTAACAACAAATACAGTCTGGTTACTCAAATGAAAAAACTTCCTCCAAATGCGATCCTGGTGGCTGGCACATGAGTACAATAATTACAATTATATGGTATCTAATATTGTTTGTAACTGTGCTTGTGTGCCACTTGGAATGCTAGTGTCGTCCTGCGGACAACGCAATACAACATATGACAAGTTTCGGGACTGTATTTATTCTTAGACTATGATGTAATTCTCTCAAAAGTTACGCGTAATTTGGGCTTTATGTATAGATGTGCTGAAAGTATAACGTATTCGCTTACAAACAGATCAAATAATAAAACATTTAATTTTATTTGCCTGTCAAACTTTTAACGCGTCAAAGAGAGACATTAAATTTGTTCGTGTTCAATTTAAATAGTACTTATTTTCATGATATCACTGAAACTACTCTTAAGGAAGACTAGACCAATCTGTGTTTATAGATTTAGAACAAGTTTCTATAAAATTATATAAACTTACAAGCAAGAAAAATGCACCAACAGCAAACATTTTGCGAAAACGACTGTGAACTGAACGTACAAACACTTGTCGGTTATGGTAATTATGATTGACGGTTGACAAATTAATTGATGTTTTCGTTCATCACTGCGATCCTGTCTTTTCATGAAAATATTGTCTAGCTCTACTCCAGTATAGTACGAAAAGTTTAACTCGATGCTAAGAAAATCAATGTTAAAAAATTTTGTTGGAAAATATTTTAGAATATTAAGGTCTACTTTTTAAAAATCTGTCAAAAGATAATAAATTATGCTACGCATTATTGATACGTTTCTAAGCAGCGTTTATTTGTTTTAATACGAAAGGAAGTGTGGGTATAGGCCTACAGGATGGCATTGACCTAGCGTTAAAACCTTTTTTTGGTAATAGAACAACACAAATGCGACTCAAACCCACAGTATGAAGGATTCTATTCCACACACCCACTTTAAGAAAAATTATTTTTCTTTAAAAAAATTTACTCTTACTCGAGAAAATTGAGTTTTCTTACCTGATTTAATACATCCCTCAATCTTTGACACCACCATCGTAATCTAAATTAAATTTCAACTAAGAATAAACAGGTTTCCATGAACCTGGAGCGTCAAAATCACTATTTAAATCTATTATAAGTTAAAAGTTGGCATTCTAATACAAAAGATAGAAAAACAAAGCTTAAAAAGAATTTTCATTCAGAAAGATGCCAAGGGTTAACAGAAAGGTGCTCCCTCCCTCACCTCAGAAATCAGTGTGCGTACTCGTTTAGTAAAGTTTGATTGAACAAAGATAAACAGTGATATTCAGGGAGTCATTCTATTTCGTTTGATTTTCATTAAACAGTGTACTTTAAACTGGCAAAACTGTTATTAAAAGGTAACAAATAAAATCCTGTATCATATCTTTAGAAAGCTTAGTTTTTGGAGTAGTTTTATAGAATTTGCCAGTCCTTAGCATTTTTCTAAATGAAATAAACGGTATCAGGAAACTGACACATACTTTCTCCCTTGAAGTCATTTAGAACCAGAAAACCTATTCAGTGTAATAAAACAAATTAACAATTAATTAATCACACAAAAACATATACCAAATTTTATCGAGATCGGTTAGTAAATAACGGAGATATCGGTTTTTAAATATTTGCCATAAGAATAACATTGGACAACGTACTGCGTTTACCGCCGAACTAAAATATCAATTATCTCCGCAACCAGTTGACCTAAACTAATGATTCAAAATACTGGATTATTTAGTTTTTCAAGACGAATTTAATGGTTGCAAGTATATTTTCCTTAGAGGTTACATATTTTGTGAAATTTGAAAAATATGAATTTTTTAACACTTAAACCCCCATAACTTCTGAACCTGAATTTTTACAGACATGCGGGTGGTGTCATTTTGTTTGTCATCTTAAGCACTAAAAACCGTGAAATTTTTATCAAAATCGTTAGAGCCGTTTTTGAGAAATTTGGATTTTTGTCATTTTTTATGGGTTTTTATGGGGTAAATACCCTTAAAAATCAAAAATTCAAAAAAATGAAAAATACGCCTGGAGATACCACGGCTTTATACCTACATGCCAAATTTCATGAAAATCGGTCCACTGGTGTCGCCTCTAGCTTTGTTTACATCCACACACACACACACACATACATCCACACACACAGACCAGGGACGTAGCCAAGGGGGGGGTCCGTGGGGTCCGGACCCCCCCCTTCCCGATAATTATTTGAGTAAAAATGATATTGGTTCAATCCAGTTACGAATTAATTACACTTTCTCTTTTTATCAGTGCATGGTGCAAAAATAATATAAACAATATTGAGGCAAAAGATTACAAAAGTACAAAGTGCAAACAAAATTTTACCGTCCGATTTTCATGCCAAAAATACAAACTCCTCGATTCATACAAACATGGTCTTATCGCAATTGAAGCTGACGAGACGCCTGCTATCTTTCCAGCTGCGTTCCCAGGCCAGTTCTTGGAAGCAGACGATTAAAACAATTCTTATCTTATTTTCGTATTTTTATTTCTTGACTACCGTTTTACAAGATTATTTACAACCACTGAATGTAGTCCACGTTGGGAGGGAGTCAGTTATAATCGATTCTTCATCAGAGTAACAACGTGCGTTTTACTGAGTGGCATTTAACGAGTAATGTTTAAAAAGAAAAATAGACGCTTATGTGATAAGGAAGAAAATAAGTATATCCAGTAATGTGTTGAAGAGGTAAGAAGTAAAAAATAAAATTTACAAATAGTTTTAATTATAATTATTACAAGATTACTACATTCTTGTAAAGAAGAACATCGACTATCCGGCGGATCAACGAAGGCCTTAAACCTTAATTGACCATTAATGGCTTAATATACTTTGGGAGTAATATAAACTTTAAAATTGCAGTAAAACGAGTGATTAGTGTTAAATGTCCTTTACTCGCATTTAAATAATGATTTAAAAATAAATTTAAATCTGTGATTCTAAAGCAGTAAATAGTTTTTAATCAAGAGTTAATGAAGGTAAAATAAATAATATTGACCGAGAGCTCGACGAGATACGCAAGAGCCAATCCTAACTTTATTCACACGTCCCTGGCTGTCTCTTCGCGTACTCACAACAAGTACCCTACTGGTCTGGCGCCGTAACGTAACACACTGACAAATCTCATTATTAGGGATCGGTCACAATGGCAAACTACTAACCCACTGTGCGCTCTAGACATAGCAAGTTTTGAGTAAAAGAGAAGAATTAGAATGATGATAAGCCTAATAAAACTGAAACGCATTATTGGCGACAGTTTTTAAGTCTCCGAACCTGATTACTGTATGATGCATTTCATTAACACAACTTTTAAGTTTACCTCTTCCACAATTAAAAATTCCAATTACAGATCATTGCTCGCCTGTGAGTGACTCAACTCTTCCCGACCCAAACTTACTCTTTACTTCATAAAATGTATTTTTTGAAATACAATGTATTTAAGTTTTACAAAAAGGTCAAATATGAACAATAATAAATAATTTCAGATTTTTTACGCAAACATTTTAAATTATTAATAAATATAAAAATATAATGACACATTTTTGGAAATGAATTTATTATATTTAATGTGCCAAATTAGCTAATTGTGGTATTTTATAACTACGAAATTCTCAGCGCTGTTACGTGGGTCGAATTTCACTATTATTTTGTCCACTACTTAAGTTGTAATATTATCCTGTTATTTACTGATAATTCTTTTTTATTTTAATATCAGAGTGTAATATTGTTTGGTTATTCTACCTGCTACACATAATCTCGTGTCCTCAAACTCACGACCCTCTTGACAAAAAAAATGGGGGGGGGTTGTCGTCTGGATGGACCCCCCCCTTCCCGAAATCCTGGCTACGTCCCTGCACAGACAGACAGACACCACGCCAAAAACCACTTTTTTGGATTCAGGGAGCACTAAAACAAATATATCCACTAACAACTCAAATTCGAAAATTTTGACGAAAACAATACTTTCTCCATATACATTGTATAGGGGGGAGAAAGTAAAAATGCTAAAAATAAAAAGTAAGTAGGCTTGCTTTTCTATAATTTTTAAGAAAATTTTAATCTTAAAGTTATAATCAATTTAAATAGCAATTTGAAGCTCTAGGTTATTGGAAATCTATTTCTTCTCAATTGGAATGTAATGTAGAATACGGACCCTGGGTTATCTCTCATTCTATGTATTGGCAAACTCATTCTCTGTATTGGCAAATGAGAGTAGGCTAAGCTAATTCATTCCATTTGCTAATTATGGGGGAAAGATTTCTTAGAGAAAACATTACACCTTTACAAAAATTTTGATTTTTTAGCGAATTTTCCCTATAGGGAAGAAGCTGTCACCGTAGTACTCATGGTAAGATCCCCATGATTGCCCGAGACCATGATAATTTTTCGTTTTGGGCAAAAAACAAAAAGATGCAAAAACAATATTCGTAAATTTTCATAAATAAATAAATAAATAAATAAATATATATATATATATGTATGTAAATAAATTATTTCATATAAATATAAATATATATGTATATATATATATGTATATATATATGTATATATATATATATATATATATATATATATATATATACAGGGTGTTTCGAAACTCTCTCCCGAAACTCCGTGGGCAAGTTCCTTAGGTCAAAACAAACAAAAAATGTTATATAAGTATAGGGTCTATCTCGCTCAGTTTTCCGTCTGTGAATCTGTTTGTGTTTTTTCAATTAAAACTGTATAACTTTGAAACGGCTTGAGTTAAATTATTGAAACTTGGTACGTAAACTATAGTTAGCATGGCCACAATTTTTACCAATTTTCAATTTTTTATCTTCTGGAATTTCAAAATGGCGGCCTTTTAAAAAATTAATTCATTAATATCTAAAAAAGTTGACAAGTTAACACTGTCCTTTTGACTATACATTTTATTTGCCATTTCATTACAAACATAACGACACTTTATTTATTAAAATCGGATAATAAATAAGCGAGATACAGCGATTTAAGTAAAGCATGTCATGGTATATTCCACGCGACTAGCGCGAGACTCATTGTTGCTGCAGCGCGGCGCGGGGCGCCACGGACTCGCGGGCCGGCCTCTGGATGGAATATGCCATGACATGCTTTACTTAAATCGCTGTATCTCGCTTGTTTATTGTCCGATTTTAATAAATGAAGTGTCGTTATGTTTGTAATGAAATGGCAAATAAAATGTATAGTAAAAAGGATAGTGTTAACTTATCAACTTTTTTAGATATTAATGAATTAATTTTTCAAAAGGCCGCCATTTTGAAATTCCAAAAGGTAAAAAATTGAAAATTGGTAAAGATTTTCGCCATACTAATTATAGTTTACGTACCAAGTTTCAATAATTTAACTCAAGCCGTTTCAAAGTTATACAGTTTTAATTGAAAAACACAAACAGACTCACAGACGGAAAACGGAGCGAGATAGACCCTATACTTATATGACATTTTTTGTTTGTTTTGACCTAAGGAACGTGCCCACGGAGTTTCGGGAGAGAGTTTCGAAACACCCTGTATACAGTGTGTAAATTAAGTATGGAAACAAATCTGTATTTTTTCATCCGAAGGAGATAGAGATATTTTGTTTGTGGCGTTGGTTGTTCGTCCAGGTTCCGGATTTTTTGACATCGAAAATTTTTTTTCATCCCCCTCACAGGGTGGGGGGTAAGGGGTAACTTAATTTTTTCAAATAGCAACCCCTATTGAGTGACCCCTCATCTTAAAGGGTTTCTCAAAATAAATCAAATGGCGCCAACCCGAGGTCAATACCTCAACCCTAACCCAAATGGCAGCCATTTTAAATTCTGAGATGAACACACGAGATTAACTATGGAGACCTAAATTTACCTTTTAAGCGGGTTACATTGGGCAAGTTAAATTCTGGATACCATTGTTAGATGGAAAAGTAGATGTTTTCGCCTTATTCCTGATTTTCCCCAGCCCCCAAAATAGGGTGTTTTGGGGGTAGCCCCAAAATTTTAAATGCAAACCCCTACTGAGTGACCCCTCATTTTGAAGGGTTTGTTAAGACATAATCAGTGGTGCAAACTTAAAGTCGATATATCACACCTAGCCAAAATGACAGTCATTCAAAGATTTGATTGGGTGAAAAAACACCCATTTCACCTTTCAAAATATTTAATGCCTGCTATAGCAGCCATATTGAGTCATCCCTCATTTTATAGCTCTTAATAAACTTAAAACCATGATTTAATTTAATATCCGTCGATCCTAAAAATACATCCAAAATTTTGAATAAAAGAAGTAGGTGCTTTTTACCCAATCACATTTTTGAATACCTGCCACATTGGCTAGGGGTGACATATTACCATAAGGTTTTTTCACTATTGCTTATGCTTTTACAAACCCTTCAAAATGAGGGGTCACTCAGCAGGGGTTTGCATTAACATTTAGGGGGTTGCCCCCAAAACACCCTATTTTGGGGGATGAGGCAAAATCAGGAATGAGGCAAAAATGTCCACTTTTCTATCTAATAATAGAATCCAGAGTTTAACTTGCCCATTGTAACCCGTTTAAAAGGTAAATTTAGGTATCCATAGTTAATCTTGTGTGTTCATCTCAAAATTTAAAATGGCTGCCATTTGGGTTTGGGTTGAGGTATTGACCTCGGGTTTGCGCCATTTTATTTATTTTGACAAACCCTTTAAAATGAGGGGTCACTCAATAGGGGTTGCTATTTGAAAAAATTAAGTTACCCCTTACCCCCCACCCTGTGAGGGGGATGAAAAAAAATTTTCGATGTCAAAAAATCCGGAACCTTGCCTAACAACCAATGCCACAAACAAAATATCTCCATCTCCTTCGGATGAAAAAATACAGATTTGTTTCCGGGAAACAAATCTGTATCTCCGGGAAACCTGTATCTCCGGGAAACAAAAAATACAGATTTGTTTCCTGTATATATATACGGGACACCCTGTATATATATACAGGGTGTCCCGTATATATATATACGGGACACCCTGTATATATATATATATATATATATATATATATATATATACAGGGTGTCCCGAAATTAGGGTAAAATATTTTAGTATATGATAGTACAGGTAAAAATAAGAAAAAAGTTCACATAAACATAGGTCCAAAAGTGCTTAGTTTTCCGTCTGTGTGTCTGTTTGTGATTTTTACATATTTAATCATATCTCACGAACCTCTTAACGTATAAACTTCAAACTTGGTACATGGATGACCACTATTAAGACCTATTTTTGCAAGAAGTATCAAATTTCTACTTTGTATAATTTCAAAATGGCGACTGTTTTTTGTTTTCAAAGCTAAATATCTTAAAACCCGTAAATTTTAGAAAAATTATACAAAAGACAAAAAAGTTGTGAAATTTAATCCAATTAACGCTGATATTAAGATTATGATGATCGGACTACTAATAACGGAGAAATTTTAATTTTTTAAAATAAAAACATGGAAATTTCTGACAGTTTGTTCCAAAGGACCATGATTTTATTCAGAAAAGTTAAAATTTCTCCGTTATTAGTAGTCCGATCATCATAATCTTAGTATCAGCGTTAATTGGATTAAATTTCACAACTTCAGGAAAAAGAAACAAAAAAAGTTTCCAGTAGTTTTTTGGACTGTGTGGCCTCTTGTATAATTTTTCTAAAATTTACGGTTTTTAAGATATTTAGCTTTGAAAACAAAAAACAGTCGCCATTTAGAAATGGTACAAAGTAGAAATTTGATACTTCTTACAAAAATAGGTCTTAATAGTGGTCATCCATGTACCAAGTTTGAAGTTTATACGTTAAGAGGTTAGTAACATATGATTAAACATGTAAAAATCACAAACAGACACACAGACGGAAAACTAAGCACTTTTGGACCTATGTTTATATGAACATTTTTTCTTATTTTTACCTGTTCTATCATATACTAAAATATTTTACCATAATTTCGGGACACCCTGTATATACGTATATAAAAGCCAAAACGGTTGACTGACTGACTGACTGACTGACTGACTCACTGACTGACTGACTGACTGACTGACTGACTCACTGATCACAGTTTCTCAAAAACTATATGGCTTCGGGCCATGAAACTTGGTACAATAAATCATTACAGGCTCTAGATGCGTACTAAGGACGGATTTTGAAATATGTTCTCTCAAAAGGCCAAAATAGGGTAAATTATAAAATTCAAAATGTCGGCCATTTTTAGTTTTCAAAGCTTATTTTCTACGACAATGCAGGGCTTTGGGCCATGAATCTTGGCTCAAATATTCTTTATAGGCTCTAGATGCATACCAGTGAAGGATTTTAATGTGTTTTATTTGGAAACGCTAAAATGAGGTAAATTAAAAAATTAAAAATGGCGGCTTTTTCAGTTTTTAGAGCTGTGATTACAAAATATCAATAGAAGGTCTCTAGAATATTTTACAGAGACAAAAATATAAATCCGTTTCACTAAAAGAATAAAATGTACATAATTAATCTTATATAATCTATTTTTTCAAATACTGCTTGCATCAAATATTACATACATAGGCTACTCTGTATGTAGTATATATATACTTTTTTTGTTTTAATATTATATTATTATTCTGTTCATTTATTTATTTGACAAAAGTTGTCATGAAAAACAGAGTTTGTACTTTGATGAACGCTGGCTAAATAAAGACCTTATTTATTTTATTTATTTATTTATTTACTCGCGTACGGATCAATAGAAGTATCCGACTAGAATCTTGAAACTCTGCATGGATATATCATTTTATTATTTTTATAGAATCGGGGTTATTCTGAATTTAAAAAATTATTAGGAGGGTTTGCGTGCTAGCCTAGAGCGATTTGGGCTAAGTTCATTCAAATATTCTATTTCTATCGGAAAATTTCACCTCAAGCTGCTGAAGGAGTAATCCAATCTCCAATATGATTGAAAAAAATGGGGAATCAGGTTTCCTCATCTTTAGGCCTACACATTAATTTTATATTTTTTCTTAAAGTTTTTGGTAGGCTATATATTAATAAACATACTAAATTTAGAGTCCACCCTTTGCGGTATTTAAATTTGCTGTATTTACATCAGTTATATATCATATGCCTATTATTCTTTAAATCAAAATGGCCGACAGTTTTTTGGGGTTAGCGCGTTGCAATCAAAGTTTTGAGTTAAAAACCCTGTAGTGGACACTTTGGTGTTTAAACTATTTGAAACCCAATTTTATGGGTTAAATAATAGATTAATTCGGAAATTTCAGTATACTTAAGGCTAAACTGAGAAATTGGTTACCATGTGCTATGTTAGCACAAGGGAGCCAATTCGTACCTTTTGAGAGGAAAAGGAAATTTCATCGAGGAAACGTTTCATCTTCTCATGTCAATCTGGGATCGAGATGCAACCTTAAGCTTGTAATTAAGCGCTTAAAAACGTATAGCTCAGATAAATTATCAGTTTATTTGGAAATCTGTAAAAGTTTCACATTACAAATAACGTATAGATTAACCAAACATTTATTATCCTTTCAGCGGGCGAAGCCGCGGGTATACATATATAAATTCGAACGAATGGTGTTTTTAGCTTCGGGGGCCTCAAAACGAAAAGTTGACATGCCCTCTGGCTTACTAGTAGGTCTTACCTTGAGACCTACGGTAATAGCTCTTCCCTATAGGGGAAATTCGCTAAAACCTTATTAATACACTAATTATATCATGTACGTGTCTTTGTTTAGATTGAGAACATATCAAAGAAATAAACAATTCGGACGATAAGAACAAAGTTAATATTTTGAATAATTTAATTTTTTTTATATACAGGGTAGTTAGGAGTAATATATACCATTTACAAAGATACTAGCTTAGGTGAACAACATAACCAAATGATAGTTGGATTCAAGGTCAGGATTAGGCAAGTGTTCGAAACTAATCCCCATAACAATAACATTGGAAAACCTTCCGAGTAGGCTGCAAAACACAATTTTTGTCTATATGTATATACATAAGAAATGAACGAATAGTGTTTTTGGCACCAGGGGACCTCAAAACGAAGTTATGATGGTATCGTGCTTAGGTCTCATTTTGAGCTTTTTCTAAAGAAATTCGCTAAAGTTGTGGTTCAGTTGCAGATCACTTGTCTTGCTGCTCTTTGTGGCCTCCATGTGGTGGATAAGAAATGAGTTTATTCATTGTATTTAAAAGTGTCCGAATGTGTCACGAATGTCCATGTCGCTGGCTCGGACCTGGACATGCTGGATATGCGTCGCGACCCACCTGAAACCCTACCGCGCCCGTCCGATGCTTCTGCTTCACAACCCAAACTTCAGAAACCACTGCATTAGAACATTTTCCACCAGTAATGAAAGGTCCAGTAATGACTTAACCGTTAATGGTCCAGTCATTACCGGACATTTCACGGCTAGTTGAACAGAGTATAGAAGTTGTTTGACACTAATAATATTTTTCCCACAGTCCTTGACTTCAAGCCAAAATGAATGCTCATGAGAACCTGAAAATGAACGTTGACACGCTGTGGTTTTACCGCAGTAAATTTTTTATTTACTGCGGTAAATAAAAAACCGCAGTAAATAAAAAACCCGCAGTTTATTTTTCAATTTCTCAATTTATATTATACTAGAAGAACCCGTGGCTCCGCTCACGATTAAAATTAAACATACCCTTTCACCCATCAATAATACCATATATACCCAATATATATGGTAAACATACCATATAACCCTCTTTCGATATAGTTTTGCTTTCCCATTTATTTTTCTTATTGTGAAATCTACTTCTTTGAACATATAAAATGTACTTCCATAAAGCAAAAAAAGTTTTTAGAAATTCGCTCTTAGTACGCAGGTCTGCTACGACGGGGGTATTCTATTCCTGCATAAAGTGCCTGTCTATATAAAAAATGTGACCATGTCTAACGCCCCACCAACAAAGCCCCAAATGGTGTTGCTGCCCTGGGTAGGCACATGCCTAATATCGGCGGTTCTTCCTCTTGCAAGTGCTTTTTGCTTGTATCGGCTGTCCAGTCGATCTTGCTATCAGGTGAAGAGGATTGCGCTCACACACTCAAGAGGCCAATTTAGAGAGACGAACGCCGAGAAGCATTTATGGTCGTTTCTGCTTAACCTGAGCTTGCCCTGATGATCATGGGGCACAATATAAGGAACGGCACCCTTGGCTTTTTCGACGGCACTTTGAATCTGCTCGCATATGTTACCCTTAATTAGAACTTTATTATGCACACCCGTCGCAGCAGACCTGCGTATTAGAAATCCTATTTCTTTCCTTCATGAAGGCATACGTGTTAGAGGAACCATAGAACATGGCTTGAAATTTTATTCACTGTAAAAGATCATTTTTTTAAGGTTTTAGGGCGTACCTTGAACAAAAAATTACAATGCCACTTTATCAATTATTAAAAAGTGCTGTCTTACGTTTTTAGGCTCCATATGGAACAAAAAGATTGAAAGTTCCAGCAATTTTTAAAGTGCTGTAGATAAAATTAATTCTTTACAGTAGCACACTCTTCCTCTTTAAATAGCAGTTAGTTGTCATAAAAAAGAATTCCTTCAAGTATAAGTGATCATTGAACACTGGAGTCCTTCAGTAATCAGTTATTTATTTTATGTTATACTACATACCAGCATTTTATATATTGTATTGCACTTTGAAAAAATGCAAATGTCTAATTCATTAACCACCTGGCACCAAGTAACAAATCTTCATGTAAACAAATACAATTAAATAGCAGAAAGAAATACCATTAATTTACATCAATTGTTTTAAATTTTACTTTCATATGTTTTGTTAGTAAACAAATCTAACTCAAATTCTTTCAAAATCCCTGACATGGGTACCTTTAAGACGGACCCAGGGCTAATCCCTGAAAGTTATCACGAAATTGATGGTTTATAAACGTACTCCATGAAATTCGACATGTATCTACCAAGTTTTGTGGCCATCGGTCCAGCGGTGTCTGAGTTTATCAATGCTATATATATATATATATATATATATATATATATACCAACATCCTCTTTTATACTTATAGATCTCTTTATTAAGCTGCTTTGTTTATGATTTTTGGGCCTATTCTGACAGGTTTTGAACGCAATATGAAAGAATATTTCTTGTCAGTCGATAACTTGAAGCAAGTAGTAATGGCTATTTATAATTTTTCATATTTTCATATATAAAAATAGTATTTTCAAAAAAAACCTTTAAGACTATTAATCCTGCCGCATCCATGACACCCCCTCTCCGTGTTAATACGTGTTTAATTTGAAAAAGTCCACGAGTAATATTTTAAATTGCGTAAAAGAACTTTTAGCTGCAATATTGAATCAGAACATTTTCTTTACTACAAGTGCTATACTAAAACAGATGTTCGTTGACAATATTTTCAGCACACCTGGATTTTATGTTTCAATTCGTAAGAAGCTAATAGTTTGTTTAATTTCGTTTTGACCAACTTAGGTGACTTCTACTCTCCCTTCCCTTGTCCCTTCTGGTGCGCCTATTGTCCGCAACGCTGTCCATAGCCAGCAACTGGAACTAGAACTGGAAATGAAACGGAAACTGGACCTAGAACTGGAACATGAACGAGAATTGGACCCTGAAATGGAACTGTACCACGAAATGAACTGGAACAGGAACAGACGTGGACCTGGAACTGGAACTGGACCACGAAATGAACTGGAACTGGAGAGGAAACTGGACTCGGAACTGGAACTGGAACCTAAACCGAAACGGAAACTGGAACTGAATTTGAACTGAAACTGATACATAAACTGGAAATGAAATTTGAATAGGAACTGAAACTGTTACAGAAACTGGAATTGGAACTGGAACTGGAACGCGAACTGGCCCTGGAACTGAAATGGCTGGGCTCATTTTGCACTAGGACTTAGGGATATGGAGACTGCGCCAGTTGCTCCAAAAAGCCAGTGTGTTTTATTCTATTTTGATTGTGAGTACTAAAGGCTTATGATGGCCTTTAAAAAGGTCGATTTTCGGTGGTGGAGGCCAGTAAATGTGTACTTGAACCTTCACAAATCAATGTTGTTAAATGACCAAATTCCTTAGAGTGAATACCAGCCATAAGAATTCAGCGGTATTATAACATTCCAGTTCCATGAGTCAGTCTTCTTCAATCCCCGACACGTGTATTTTTACCAGCCTTACTCGATAATTTTCCTCCTTCACAATAAGTGGGAGAAGAAAATCCTCCCAGCTGTCTAAGCTTTCGAGGTTGTGATTGTAGTTTCGCTGTAGATAGCAGTTGGCACAGGCATGTTGCTTCCAAAATAGTCTTTGACGCTCTGTGGTGACCCGAGACGTCCCCAACGTTCGGTGTCACCAGACTATCCAATAGACCATGGGCCACCAATATGAAACCCTCCCCCCGTGGGAATTTTCGACACATATTTTTTTGTTGCTACTGACATGTGCTTCAAGGTTTCGCTTGTTTGCCGCTTTTAAATTACAGTATAACCCAGAAAACAAAAAAATAACATCGAAAAAATAGTTAAAAATAAATTGTTGAAAAAATTAAACTGGGACCATTTTAGAAAATAAGTTACTTAATTGCATTTTTACTTGAATTTTTTGAGTTATTGACTCGGGAAGTTTTATTCGTGCATATCTTTTCAACGAATGCATATTTTAAACACGAATTTCAGCATTCTAATCAGCATGAAAATCTAGTTCATAATGATGTGTTACAACACCATCTTTTTTACAATTAAGTTGATTTCTAATATAGCCGATCCAAGATGGTGGCCGAAAATTATTATCCTGTAAAATGAAGGATTAGCCACCCAACAGTGATACATTAAATACATTACTTGAAATGGCGACCTACCCAGGTAAGTATTTTAAGCCAAGTATGAATGACAGATGAGTGAAGATAGGTGTTGGTCCCGAGTCAGTATCTAAAAAAATGCATCTAAAAATACAATTAAATAACTTTTTTCAAAAAAGGTCCCATGTTAATTTTTTCAACTATTATGGATGATATTTTTTGTTTTTCTGGGTTATGCTGTAATTTAAAGTGACAAACAAGTAAAACTTTAAATAACATGTCAGTAGCCACAAAAAATACATATTTTTAAAATTCCCACGGAGGGGGGAAGGGAATATACGATGGCCCTCCCTCTACTGGTTGTGAAACTGTATTAGAAGAACCCAGCATTGTTCATTAAAAGCCTATTGAATTTATATTTAAAAAAAATAACTCAATAATAACTCAATAACTCGTTTATTCAGCCAAATTGACAAATTACATTGCATTAGCCAAGTCATAATGCACATTAAAACTAAAGAAAAACACTTCTCAAAATAAACCCTTAAAGTTAAACGATTGCAACGTTACAGGCTAAGAAGATCCGTCAGCGAGAAACTCACGGACACTGCAGTAACACCTTTGCACATGAAAAGACTTAAGGTGCCTTTTAAAGCTTTTTGGGTCGCTTAAGGATTTGAGATCGTTTGGCAAGGCGTTAAAAAGTTTAACTGCATCGAAAGAGAGATGCTTTTGAAAGAAAGTTGTTGAATGTGTGGGTACTCTCAAGCAAGAACTATTACGTAGTGGATAGGTATGGGCGGTGCTGCTTTGAAACTGAGATGAATTTAATTTGAGAAAATTCAGTGCTTCCAAGATGTAAATTGAGGGAAAAGTCAGAATTCTTGACGAATCGAAGGACTCTTTGCAGGTCTGTCTACTAGCAAGGCGAAAATGACGCGGATAGCTTTTTTCTGCTGCCTAAAAGAAAGAGGGTTCTAGAGTTCTCGCCGCCCCAAATCGCAACAGCAAGTATGGAAAGATTACATTATAGTAAGCAGTCAGAAGGACATCCTGATTATAAAATTTCGCCAGTTGACGCAAAAGAAATATCCCAGAACTGACTTTCCTGCAGACAGCACTAATTTGTGGATGGAAATTCAAATTTTCGTCCACCAGCAAACCCAAAAATTTGACCTGAGCAGTGGCTTCAAGCTCGCTTTCATCCAAAATGAAATTTTCTTTGTTGTTGTTTTTCCGAATTGAAAATTCAACAAGCTCAGTTTTTGATGAGTTCAGTTTCAAAAAATGATCTTCAAACCACTGCATCAATCCACTCGCTTGTATAAAGGCACCTATTGTTACGTCGAGTCGGTTAGAGCCAGAGACGGAGAGTGAGGTGTCGTCTGCAAAGAGACAAATTTCGCCCCTGTGAACAACCGAAGAGAGATCGTTTACAAACAGCAGAAACAGAACCGGACCGAGGACAGATCCCTGGGGCACACCGCTGACAGTGGTACCAATGGAGGATCTGTAGGGGCGCAAGCATCCGGAGCCATCCACTGCCTTCACCTCAACGTATTGCTTACGGCTGATCAGGTAGGAGGAAAGCCAGTGTAGTGCCAGCCCTCTAATCCCAACAGAATGGATCTTTTCTAGGAGTAATGCATGGTTGACGGAGTCGAAAGCTTTGCTTAGATCGAAGAAGAAACCTAAAGCTTTCTCCCCTCCGTCTAACACCCTGACAACGCTTGATACAAGATGATTTATTGCATCTGTAGTTGACTTGTTCTTTACAAATCCAAATTGTTTTTTGGACAGAATGTTGTTTTTGGCCAACACTCTTATATTGCGTTTGCTAGCGCTGACCACAGGTGTTTGAATTTTATTGATCGTTTTGCCATTGAAATCACTGTTTTCTAGTTCACAGTCAATCTCTTTAAGTTTAGGACTAGGACCATTCTTAATTCCCTTTTTTCTTTTTCCTTTGTTGATGGGGGTTTTACAAGGATTTTTGATGGGCTCATGATTTAAAGAAGGGTTCTCAGGGAGGCTTTCTGAGTTAAGATCGGAAAGAATGGAGTAGCTATTGGATAGGTCAATTGGCAGTTCAGTAGGGATTTGGGGTGTTTTACCTTTCTTAGACTGTACGATTTCCCAGTTGCTACCTTCAGTTTTCTTTAAATTTAAGACTACTGGGCTGTGTACCTTGACACAAACTTTTTCGCCTATAGCGGTTTTACAGTGACTAGCGGTTTGTTCAACATTTGTTAAGTTTACATTATTCTGATCACAAGAAGATAGAGTACATTGTTGAAACCATTGTTGAAAGTCGTGGCTTTGTTTGTTCACAGAACAGTAGTAATGTAAGATCAATTTGGCATTAATGAGGACATTTAATCCACATTCAAAATTGTTATTTTGTTGATAACAAGCAACAGTCTTAAGAGTAAAACCCAGCTTTTCTGCTAAGCCTTTGGCAGAACTTAAATTAATGTCCTTTAAGGAGTCAAGGTGGAAGGCTACCTCACTTGGGACGTCAAGGAATAATAAGCTCCAATGAGAGCCTTCGTCATGGTTTTCAGAAATACTACCACTAGGATATAATTTAGTTTTACTATTACTTAAACAACAAAACACATAGTTGTAAGAGTAAAAATCTAGGTCCTTCAGGTGGTCGTTTACAATTGTCTTATGTTCTACCTTAAAGAGCTCGCTAACAGAAGGTCCTATAAAAAGGGATTTGGATTGGATGGATGCAGGGTGGCTGTTAAAGGTAGAGATATGCTTGCAACATCGAGTCATCAACATATAGTCATCAAACCATTTACTTTTGCTGCCTTGTTCATAACCTTTACATTGCTTTCTTAGACTCGTTTGTCAAAGCAGAATTAATTTGCAAAGCCTGATCAAGTTGTTGCCTAAGAGAATCAGCCTCGCTATCTTTAGACATTTGAATTGAGTTTTCCTCTAAAAATGCCCTGTAATGTTCACATTCTTTGTTTAATTTGTCAAGCCGGGATTTAAGGTCAAAAACTTTCCTCTTAGCTAGTTCTAACTCTTTGCACAAAGTTTTATTTTTTCCACCATGCAGTCTTGCACTTGAAAAGACTCATTAAGTTCAACAAATGTTTTAGTTTTGATTTTTTCGATATAAGACTCTAGGTCTAAATTTTTGCTATACAGCTCATCATTTCTTAAAATAACACTTTTATTCTTATCATAAACTGAACCCATTGTTTTAAGGATTCCTGATATTTTATCCCATAAACATGAAAAATCAACTTCAGGGCGGAGATCAACAGTAAATGATTTAAGAATAGTTGAAAGATCGAGCAGACATTTTTCAGTGCGGCTGTCAATATTCGCACTTTCCAAAAGCTTAAAAATCATTGCAACTCAATAAACAGAGCTTAATGCATGTAATTACAATTTTATTTCAAATAAAATACAAATGGCAAAGCATAGAGTCCAATAATAACTAGTGTGCAGAGAGAACTCCAAGGTTGCAGGTCGCTCGAGCAGCAGAGCAGACGGCTACGAAGTGGTATGGTCCAGGCAGTGTCGTCGACGTAGTTGCAGAGGATTTCTCAGCGCCTGCAGAAAGCTAGGCAGTCTAGGATACCGGCGTGTATTGAGTGTTGCGTCGCCTGCCGGAACGGCAGTGGGTCTCAGATGGGAGCGGGAAATCTCTGATGTTAAGTTGGTACAATGCTTGGGCGGCCGAGCGTGCGCCAGGAGCCTGCGCACTCGTAGCAGACAGAAATTCAAGTTGTTGGCAGTAGGGATGGCAAAATTTCTCGATTTAGTCGATTTGTCGATATATCGGATTTCCGATATATCGGGAGCAATATATCGATGTCTATGATATATCGACCCCCAAAATATCGATATATCGGGTTAACGATATATCGAAAAATTTTCTTCGCTTTTTGACAAGAAAACTGCTTATTGTAAGTTCAAATGTGCAAACACTGGGTAAAGAAAAGAGAGACGATTTAAATAATAAGTAAAACCGCTTTAAAATTAGTGGATACTTAAAAAAATAAACTCAAAATGTTATATGGGTTTGCGATTGGAACTTGAATTTCCAAGAAAATTACAGTAGGTAGAGTCCCACAAACCCGGACTAAATGGATTGAACGGTGTCTGAGTTTGTGAAAATTCCGAGTTATCGGGAAATGAGCAAAAATAAGAAAAAAATAAGAATATTTTCTGTTATTTCTATAAAAAATCATTTATTTATTGCACAGTAAAAAATACAAAAACTACATTATCAGTTATGAAAAAACTTAGCCTAAAGAAAACCAAAACTCTTTATGTGTCACACCGTGATCTGGCCTTGAATCTCAGTGCACTCTATTACTCTGGCAGGCTTTCCGAGTTTATCCAGAATTCCGGGTTATGGAAGTCCGGGTTTGCGGGACTCTACTGTACAAATAAAATGACAATTTTTGTCATTTTATGAGTCCAAAATATCGGACCAAAAATATCGATGTCTCCGATACTATCGGGTTGAATTTGTCGATGGCGATATATCGATATATCGGGCCCAGAATATTGATGTATTAGAAATATCGATATATCGTTGCCATCCCTAGCTGGCAGTTACCGTTGAAGGAGTAAGTCACAGTTCCACATTTAATTACTTACAAAATATGTCAGGCGATATTTAACTGAGTCCTGCGGAAACACATGCGACACAACTTCACTTCACAAAATGTCTATAACTGCAGTTATTTAAGAAATTAACTGGAGCGATGCGTAGCTCGACTTACTCAAGCAGCCAGCGCTGCCAATCCCCCGCAGAAGTGTTTGTTTGTTGTTATTATTATTGTTATTGTTGGTTTTACTTTTTCAGAGGGGGGTTTGCCAACATTCTTTCGGTAAGGGGGGGTATGTAACTCAATAACTCAATAAGATTCCACCAACTATAAACGAGCTTTCATCCGTCAAATGCAGAACGGAATGGTTTTCTTTCAGTATTGTTTCAGTTTTGAAATTCCAACCTTTGTTAATGGGATTCTATTAGAACGAGTTCAATCATCCATCAAAGGCAGAACACAATCACTTTCCAATCAAGGGGGGATTGACTCCACTATATATTAATAAAAAACTAAATAGACGATAAAACATAAATTGTATTATCATTGTTATGATTTGAAATTATTGAGACTATAAAATTTCGCTTTGATTTTATCTATTGTGAATTTATTATTTTTATTTGTGGTGATAAATGAATTTTTAATTACAAAATTGTGTGTTTTAACCATTGATACACAACATTCGTAATAGCACAGATCAATGCAATATTTGTTGTTGTTGTTGTTGTTTTTGTTTTTATTGTTGTTGTTGTTGTTATTATTATCATTATTATTATTATTATTGTTATTGTTGTTTTTACTTTTTCAGAGGGGGGTTTGCCAACATTCTTTCGGTAAGGGGGAGTATGTGACCTGTGAAGTCATCGTCCTCTGTCGTTGCGGTGGGGGCCCCAAAATCCCCCTACTAATTTGCAAAACTATACAATTTTTGTATTTTTACCATAATAAATTGCCTGGGCTACATGTAAAACTTTGCTTGTTTCGTATTTTTTCAACACAACAAACTGGTGGACTGCTCTGGTGATTTATTATTTTGTTTACGCCAGTAGTGTACGTAGGTAATCGCTTTACCAATTACCACCATCTGTTTGGAAACACCAAATGTTTCCACTCGATCGTCAACCATGGAACTGTACGTGGAAACAGTTTTCATCTTACTGGTACGTATTTCAATCAATTATAAATTAGTGGTCTATAGTGTATGAGAAATATGGTAAAGTTTTGAATGATTGTAAAATTTTGTAAGCGAGTCTGGGAGACCATGAAGTGTCTGATAGTGTCATCGGAGTTTACAGCTGAAATACTTTTCTTTATATTGTCAAATAGAGTAGGAGTCACCTAAGTTGGCGAAAACAAAAGTAAAGAAACTATTAACTTTTCACGAATCTAAGCATAAAACCTAACTGTGCTGAAAACATTGTCAACGAACATCTGTTTAATGTAGCTTTTGTAGCAAGGGGAAAGTTCTGATGCAATCTTGCAGATAGAAGTTCTCTTGCGCAACTTACAATATTACTAGTAGGCTTTTGCAAACTAAACATATATTAACAAGGAGAGGGCGTGTCATGGATGCGGCAGGATTAGTCTTAAGAGTTTCTTAGTAAATAATATATAAAGAATAATAGGCGAGTTTATGAGCAGCCATTACTTCTTGCAGCAAGTTAACATCTAATAAGAGAGATGGTTTTATATTAGGTTCAAAACTTGTCAAAATTGGCCGAAGAAAGAAAACATAAACAAAGCAGATAAATTAACTAAAAGAAATGCATATCAAGAAATTGAATAAAATAAAAATTTAACGCTATGTAAAAAGGTTGAATGAAAATAGAGCTTTCAAAAACTAAGTGATACTGTAAACATTCTATAACCTTTACGGTTGTGACGAAAGTCAACAAAACATTATTGTAAACAAATGCAACGTGGCGATTTGGCAGTTCAAAGAAAATGTAAACACCATGTGTTGCAAACAATGTTTTCAGTGCTACTTGTATAAATATTTTTGATTATATGATTAGTACACGCTTTGGCCAACGTAGGTGACTCCTACTATAACAACTTTTTCCTATTATTAAAATGAACTGTTTCATTGATGATAAACAATGCGTTAATAACTTAGCATCTCATAATATGGCTTGAACAAAATGAAAGTTAATTTAAAATTATTGCAAATCTTAAGTATACAAGTAATCTCGATTTCTTTACGTTATTAACTCAGGTTTTCTTTTGAATTTGAACAGCATTTCGTACGGCGGCACGTCTACCCGGCTCCAAATCTGACCACCGGTTTTACAAGATTAATCAGACGTTACTAAGGTAGGCGAGCTGAATTCCCCCTCCACAACACCAAACGTACTCCCCTCATTCTATTCTTTCCCTCCCTCGAACCCTAGGCATCTCATAGCCCCAACTCCTTTGGCTATGCTTTGCGAAGGGTTGAAACGCCCAACGTATGCTTTGCTTTGGAGCCGGGTTGAAGAACTCCCTTTCTTACATGTGTATAGTGATTGCATTTTGTTACGAAAAACCCTTTATAAAAACTTTTTTTAATTGTCCAGTTTTTAATTCAAGGTTTTAAAAATGAAAATATGAATCCGCCTATCTTAAAAGGATTAAATAAAAAATTGAGCAGGTGCTAAGAAAGCCAAGTTCTTGCTGTTCTTCTGCGAACACGTTGAAACCCCCTTTTGTGGTAAAGCGTAGCTTGTGGTAATGTGACAGCATGATCGGCTACACATACGGTCGGCCATTCTTCTGTTCAACGCAACAATTGTAACAGTTAAAAAAAACTGTGTCATTGTCGCACTGTAATGACACATTGATTGAGTTATTAATTTTAAATTAAGTGGTGATATATTACCAAATTTACAGCCTGTATTTCGCCAAATCCAATCATACGATTTAATTTACAATGTAAATTTTCTGTTAACAATGGTTACAAAAGGGATTTTCTCATAGCATTTTGCACAATGGCCCTGCTCCAAATAACATGTTCTTCAGGTACAGGGCCGTAATGACCACCGGGGCAACCGGGGCACCGCCCCGGGGCCCCCGAGGACAGGGGGCCCCTGGCTGAGGGAACATAAAACCGGACTCGACGCCGTCCTCGTCGCAGCCGTATTTTTCCCGAAAAAACTTGATTGTTCTTAGGTTAGAACCAGTAAAAAGATGAATGTATGTTTAAACAACTTTGAGACTGGAATTTTTCTCTGCAACTGTTTTTATTCGACCATACATATTACCATTTGATTGTAATAATGTAATAAATGTCTTAATTGTAACTAGAAGCCTGCGTCACTTCGTGACTTTTAAGTTTTGGTTTCATGTTGGTTATTTATGGGGTTCCGTGGCGTAAAAACCCGTTCAATGAGGAAGTGTGTGGATTGTCGTTTTTTTTCTAGAGAAATTCATTGCGTTTTTTTAATAAAATTAACCGTGGCTGAACTTTTCATCAAAGTAAACTTTTAAAATTAACCTATTGCTTAAGATTTGAAACTTCAATATGGGTAAGAAATTCCTCACAGAATTTTCGGTGTTCATTAATTACTTGAAAGTGTCCATGAATATAACGTTGTGCTGATCGTAATCACTGAAATATCCTTCGCATTCCAAGTAAATTTACTAAAAAATTGTTTTACATTTATAATGTATTTTAAATTTGTTTTATTTTAGATACCCCTTCAACTAATATTGCTATTTTATAATTCCAAATGTTGAAATATGCTCCAAGAAAGCCCCACTTCATGAGCACCTCCTAAGTTAAATTTAGTTTAAGGTTAAAGTTTCCTTAAAAAAAATACTGGAAATTAAAATGATAACAGACTGGCCTTCATTTCAAAAGAGTAGATCCTCTTCCTCCATGAAAATAGATTATTTTCTGTTGTCTTTTAAAAACGTCTATATTTTAAGAAATAAAAATCATAATCTAAATAAATATTATCTGACATTTTCTGGCCCCATATTCTGTGGTATAGGGATAACTGTGTAAATATTTAAAATCTTGACCACCTGTTTTGTTACAAACAAAATGTGAATTGGTAAAAGTCCACAGGTTTTACAACAGATTTCACTTTCGCTGAAATTTCAAAAGCCTCCTGTTCGAAGGCCTTTTATGCAATATTTTCCAAACCAACAAAAGGCACATCTAGAGAATAATAGCTTTAATTTTATACCAAATATGTATGGACAAATATATTTTTAGGGGTCGATTTGCTCTGGACAAAATCCCAGAAATTCTTTTAATAATATAGAAGATAATGTAATAGTTCTTTGTCTTGGAGTTATATTGATGAGTGCACAGCGTGTATTATAATACTTCCAGTAAGTAACCATTACAAAGTCAGAGTGGTATTTTCTAAGCTTAAATTAATAAAAAGCTATTGAAGAAGTACTCAATAAATTCCGTCGCTTCTATTGAAAGCGACGGAACTCAAAATTTTTTTTTTAAGTTATTGATGACTGCCTGCACGAATGCACAAAGAAGAGCAAGATTTGAGGGCC
This sequence comes from Flexamia atlantica, assembly GCA_035578135.1. Classification (NCBI taxonomy): domain Eukaryota; kingdom Metazoa; phylum Arthropoda; class Insecta; order Hemiptera; family Cicadellidae; genus Flexamia; species Flexamia atlantica. The sequence continues at coordinate 841,537 of JAQJVK010000079.1, read as the reverse complement.
CCACCAGCTAGTCTTGCCCCGGGGCCCCCAAGTTTAACGTTACGGCCCTGTTCAGGTAACTAAATTTGTAAGACCTTAACACAGATTCTTCCCTTCTTGGAAAGTTTCACTCCTTTACTATCCTTTATATCCTCTTCATTTTGAAATCCTTAAATCAGAAATCAGTAAGTAGTTTTACTAACAAATACTTCACTGGCTAGATCTGGAGCGAGCAGACAGACCCGACTGGGAGCATAATTGTGACATACGAAGAAACCCCAAGGACCGATTTTGCCGGATTTTCCCTCACTCTCGGTGAAAGTATGTTTTATTTTCGTTACACGCAGATTAAGTTGTTTTGCGCTGGGGATAAGTATGGGTTGGATAAAGTAGGTTAGGTTAGGCTAAGCTAGACTACCATAGACCAAACTAGAGTAATTAAGATTACATACTTTGGTATTGAAACCAGTTTTTAAACCTAGAAAATAATGGTCCACAACCCCACCTTTTCTTTGAAAAAAAGTTTTATATCTAATAAGGCAAATCCAATATGGGAGCAAAATATGGCTATCCACTCAAAATTTAGTTTAGTAAACTTGAATGGATTTGTCGTGAAGTTAAATGTTAAGAGCAAGTACTTAGTAATAGGCCCAGACTTTAATATTGACTTACTTTAAGATGACAAAATCCATCTTAACCTTGCTATTTATCCTAAGTTTAATTAGCTATTAACTTGATCAATAGATTTGACCTGAAACCTAATACCTACGACCCCACTAGGATTACAGAAACAACCAGCACATGTATTGATAATTTTTCAACAAACATTGAAGTTAAGTCAAACAGGAAAAAACGCATATTTCAGACGATTGTGCAATATCAATAGATATAGGCCTACCAGAACTCCATTCCAAGAAGTCGTCATTGTTTAGGTTGGAAGGCTTTTAATAGCTAATGGACCTGTCAATCAAGGTGAACATCCCCAGACTGGCTTCTGCAGGATGGCGGAAAATGACGTCATGGGGGTGATTACGTAATCGCATTTGTATACCTTATCGATTAATCTAATTCTCTCATAAATCAATCTATTTTGAATACTAATTAATGTCATTTGCATAATAAAAATGTTAGGTTAAGTTAGATGGTTTCTGTTCGATTGCATCTAGTTATTTTTATATTTTTATTTGGATTTTCGCGGACATTTGCCATCACTGATTAGTAAAAACAAATTTCACGACGTTTCGGGATCTGGAATCTTGTTCCAGGTTGTTGTTAATCTTGTTATGTTCTAGGTTTTGTTCCACCTGAAGACGGGATCAGATTCCAGATCCCGAAACGTCGTGAATACACTACGATCTACTTCAAGTTGGTATAAACCCGGCAGAAAACCTAATCCACTGAAAATATCTTTAAATTCCGTAATAATATCTTATCTTCCTTAAGTTGTTCGACCTTACAAAATTTGGCATTAACCTATATTATTCCGAGCTGTTTACACTCCTCCGCAGACAATAGATGCTTTTGGTAAACTGATTCATTAGCTACCTTGAAATTCAATCTATGTATCTTATTGTCATGAATTAGCTTAAGTTCAACTTCACCAACGGGTTTAATAATTTGCCCGCTATAGCATTTCAACAAAGTGTCGCAAGCAAAGTGTTTCTTTAAGAACAGACGCATTTACACTAAGTTTATCAAAGTCACTATCATACATTATATTACAAGAGGCTCCAGTATCAAGCTGATATTTCAAAAAACAAATTATTTTTACATTATCTGTACAAAAGGCAACTCTAGTAACCCATTGTTTCTTACGCTGCATCTGTTTATCCGATCATTCTAAGTAAATACAATGGGGGGGGGTGATTTACATATCCAAATAATTAATCTAATTATCTCATAAATTAATCTAATTTGCAAATTAATACATCACATATGCATAAGAAAGAGTTTTTTTTAATTTTGATTATGATTTTTGCGGACATTTGCCATCACTGATTAGTAAAAAACAAGTTTCACGACGTTTCGGGATCTGGAATCTGATCCCGTCTTCAGGTGGAAGAAAACCTAGAACATAACAAGATTAGAAACACATAGCCAGGAAAACCTGGCCAAAAACACAGCTAAAACAGAGAACTGTAAAAGCAGTCACGAAAACACTAAGCTGAAAAGAAAAACAATAACACAAAATAACACAGGAATCACAAGTATCAAGAATCACCAAACAGGAGAGAGCACGTCCACACCCAATCAGAGCTGAGCTGAGACTGGTGGGAGGAAAGCAAATGGCGGTGGCGACGGAAATAATAATAATAATAAATAAATCTTTATTTCGCCAAAAAAAGGTACATACAATTGCATACAACTTCCCAGGTACAGATATTATACAGCCAACTAAAACGTAAGTTTAAACTACAGTACTGTGAAAAAAACAGAACTATTTACATGATAAAAAAAAATAAAAATATACAACATTTAGACAGAGAAAATATCACAGCATCATATACATTTTACTAACAATCAATAAATAAGCACAAAACAAAATACAAAATAATACAAGCTATACAGGGAAATAACAGATTTTAAGGCAAAATAAATAGGGATCCCGCAGGAAGACCTGATTTGGGATCGCCATCACGTGAATGTAAAATAAAATAAAAGGACTCAGCTAGCAGCAACTCGTAACTCGAAAATGAAAAATCAAATAAAAATTCACGTTTATATATTACCAATATCTCTGTGCAAACTACAAAATAAAAAAAAATAAAAAATCCAAAAGATCCATTACATCAACACATTGATTTACAAATATAACAAAACAAATCATCCTCCTAGCAAAGAAAAAAGATGAGACAGTGGGCATAAAAAAGTATTCCAAAGCCAAATTAAAAATTTCTATACTATTATTTTCAAGACATTGTCAGCATTTTCTTGTTCTAAAAGCCATTTCTTTAGGTTTTTCAAAAATTTTCTATGTGTTAAGAAATCATCAATCTTTAAGTTTAAAATATTATATAACCTAGGTGCTACACTACTGTAAAACATTTGATGAGCTGTTAGATTAGACGTAGGTACATAAACGACTTGATATCTCCTCAAATTATAAGTAGTTACACGAACTCCACTGAATGCAGAGCTTCTAATAAAAACATTTTTAACACTTTATAAATATATAGGTGGCGCAATGGAAGAATTTTTAAGTCGACAAAGATAGGCCATGAATGATCAAATGTTTCCTAGCCAATATGACAATAGGATAGACAGTTGAATTATACGCCCCACCCCAGCAAGAGATACCATAACAGAGCCTAGAACCTATAAGAGCATGATAAACACTCACTAATACCTTCTTTACACGACACATTTGATTTAATAAATAAAATTTTCTCAAAGCAATAAATAGCTCCTTTCTAAGTTTTAGTGTGTGTTCCCTCCAAGACAAACGATTATCAATGACCAGACCTAAGTACTTAATCTTATTAACGTTTTCAATTTCAAGACAACCACAACTTACAACTTTCAAATTAAAACATTTATCCTCATGAAATTTTAGGGGCAAATCAAATTTAACTTCATTTTTTAGACTAAAGGTCATAAATTTAGTTTTTTCACTTAATATCATGAAATTTCTATCGAACCATAATCTTAAAAAGTACAAATCTGTAGTTATTTCTACAAAGAGTGTATCAACGTCATGACACCCATAAACGAAGGCAGTATCATCCGCAAAAGCCACTAACTTACCACTGAATTTACCATTGCAAAGATCATTAATATATATTAAAAAGAGAATAGGTCCCAAGACAGAACCTTGTGGAACGCCATGTTCAATTGCTCCCGGATCGCTATTGACATCATTAATGCTAACACACTGCTCCCTTTCTGACAGATAGCTGGAAAACCATTTCAGAGGTAGACCTCTTATACCAGCCAACCAAAGTTTGTCTATCAGTATGCCATGATCAATTGTGTCGAAGGGTTTTGTTATATCAATGAATAATGCAGATACTTTTTTGCTGTCGTTAATTTTGTCGTAAACTGATTCCGTGAAAGTAAGTAATGCATCCTCAGTAGATATACCTTCTCGAAAGCCAAACCGATTATTACTAAAAAAGTTATTTTTATTTAAAAATCCAATAAGTTGCTTCTTAACAATTTTTTCAAAAGTTGTTGAAAATACAGAAAGTAAAGAAATTGGACGAAAACAGTTTGGTAATCTACAGTCCCCACGCTTAAAGATTGGAACACAATAGCTTTTTTTAGGCTTTTGGGGAATTCACCCGAACATATACTGAATTTGAAGAGATACGTTAACACATTAACTAAATGGGGTGCTATCTTTTTAACCAATGTTGAGCTGACTGTATCAAAACCTGGAGCTTTATTATTTTTTAATCCATAGATGGTTGCTAAGACTTCACCGTTAGTAGTAGGTTGCATGAAAAAAGAAGATTGAAAGTTACTTTCGACAAAAATTTCATTGTACTCACCCACCTGATTCAAATAAGGGTTATTCACTTGCATTCTCAACTGACAAGGGGCACTTAAGAAATGTGAATTAAATTCATTAGCAATGTCTTTAATATCAGTCAAAACACCCTTCTGACATATAATTTCATTAATATCATTGCTTTTAAGACATTCACCAATGAGGTTGTCAACTGTTTTCCATTGGAATTTCACATCATGAGAATTTTCAAATTTCGTCCTGTAATAAGTTTCTTTTGTTTTTTTAATATCAAGATTTAGTTTGTTCCTAAACTTATTATAGTACTGTTTAAACTTTGTGTTGTTTGGATTTTTTGTTAATATTTTATACATTTTTTTCCTTTTTTGAATTCTAATTAATAAACTATCGGAGGTCCAGGGCTTTAGCTTCAACATTGAATTATTTACACGTATATGATATTTACAATTACAAATACTTAAATCTAATATACCCAGAAAAAATTCTGAAAAGCATCAGAAACAGTAGTTTGTCTATAAACATAATCAAAATTAGTATTTTCTAGTTCTATGCAAAGTTTTTCCATGTCAGTTTTAGAGCAATGTCTGGCTTCATCTTTTTTTATTGATTTCATAAAATTGATTGAAAATACAACTGTTGAGTGATCAGTAATATTGTAATGGTAAACTTTTGATTTAAAATCATACTGAAACCCACCCTTGTTAAAAAATCGTACAAAAACATGGTCTATGCAAGTGGCAGACATTACCCCAACTCTAGTAGCCTCTTGTACTAAACTTAGCATACCCTGACCACTCAACAAACTCAAATAAATGTCACTTTCAGCTGACTGAGATAATATATCGAAATTCATATCACCCACAAAAATAACGTTACGACCATTCAACCCTGCTAACATCAACTCAACATCATTGACAAAATTCAAACGTAAGCCAGAATGGAGGCGGTAAACAGCAAGGAGAGTAAATTCAAAATCACTGACTTTAATATTAAGCTATAACACATCAGCTGATTTTACATCGTTCCACTCCCTTATCCCACTACTTGACAATAATCACAGACATAAACTATACCCCTCCCGCTCTATAGTCTTCATTGCACTTAGCAAACATATTATAACCTGTGATTTTGTAGTGACTTAGTTCGACTTTACTTATCCATATTTCTGTTAGTACAATTATATCAGGAAACAGACTAGCTGATTCTAAATCACATAGCAATAAGTTAAAATTTCTCCCTATACTTTTAATATTTTGGTTGAAAAAAACTATATTATCACTTGTCTGACTCATCGCAGCAGAAAAAATCTAACAAAGAATAGGCTGTAAAAAATTACAAAAAAAGATTGATTCATTAAATAAGCTAAGTACTAAGAGAAAAAAATAACAAAAAAATTTATAAGTAATCAATATAATATTATAAAGGTACAATCTTCTAACCTTAGGTTTCCTTCTTACAGTTTGTCCAAGTCTGAGAGCGTGTTCACTGCTATTACTGGTTCACCGTCGGCCTTCCTCATCAATATCTTTCCGCCTCGAATCCATAAATAAGTGTAGTGTTTCTCATTCTTTTTATTGCTAGCTGCATTGAGAAGTTGGCGTCTACCAGGGGACAGACTTTTATTAATGTAGATGGGCATTGCAGGGGTTGCAGTAAGACCTATGTTGTGGGTTGAGAAATTTCTCTTCACCCTCCTTTTTTGGAGGATAGCCTCAGCATCCAGCCGTCGAGTCATTTTCACTATTATTCCTGGGGGCTTCCCTGATACTTCCCGGTTTCGCAATCTGTGACAGGCACTTATCATTGAATCATCTATCGTCAAGTCCAAAGCTCTTCCAACTGATTTTACTACCTCAACGACTTGCTCCCCTGATTGACCTGGAACACCATGAATTTCTATGGTCTCTCTTCTAGAATACTGTTCAATATCCTCCATTCGACCTTCAAGTTGTGTCATTCTTTTCTTAGGCGTAGTATTTTCAGCTGTCAATTTATTTATAGTCTCCAAGAGAGCCGCTACTTCACCGCTTTGCTTAGTGACTAAAGATTTAGTTTCTTTTATCTCATCAAAGGCAGTGTTTATTGACTTACCTAAACTATTTTCAACGTCTTTCAGGTCCTGTCGTACAGCAGTAATTAGTTCAAAAATATCATCGTAGGTTATGGTAGTTGATGACTCAGGCCTAGACTCAAGGGCCATACTTTTCCTTCGCTCTTTGGAGCACTTAGTACACCTCCAAATGACCTGATTATCTTGATAATACTGTACATCGTCGAGAGAAAGATTCACACACTTGCCATGAAAGGGGGCATTGCATCCAGCACATTCAATTTTATACGTAGCATTCTTGCCAGTCTTAGGTATTGATTTTAGACAAGAAGCACAATCCGCCATAATTTCAGATATCAAATAATTACTTATATAAAACAGCAGGAAATACCTTATCACACAACGAAGATTACAAGATACCAAAGTATTCACAGCAGAATGTTGCACAGATGACAGTTTGAATGTAACTTTTGAGGTTATGTTACGGAGCGCTGCGACAAACGTCTGCTCGCCACCGAGTCCATAGAGTAAAACTGAAATGGAAAAAAGAGTAAAAGGAAATGGCGGCGGTCACAGCCAACCAAATCATGGCGCGCTACCGGTGGCGAAAACCTGAAACAGAGACATGTAATATGCAAATTCCGTGTGCCTGTTTGTGTTTTTTAGTTAATTTTAAACCTGATTTTGCCTCTTGGCCCTGCTACGGGTTAACATGTTGTGAGAATTTTGAACAGAATTGTTAGTAATTACCCTATTTGCTGACACTTTATTTTCCCTGTCTTTCAATTCTTTGTTTAATATTGGTAGCCATACTGGCCTTAGGCCTTGTTTGCACGACGACCAGACAGTAGGACAGTAGAAATAAATTCTTTTGTTCTCTTTTGTTTAAAGGTGTTATTGTCCACTGTACTGGGCGTCGTGCAAACAGGCCCTTATTTCAAGTGGAGATTTACTGATTGGTTGGTCTGCTAGTTTTATGTATGAAGCTTCAATTAGTTTTCTTTTGAAAAAATGAGGTTTGCGGTGTACTATTTTTGCTTCGTCAAGATTCATCTGGTGATTTGCAGACCAGCAGTGTTGAGCAATTTTTGATTTATCCACTAAGCCCTTCCTCGTGTTATCTTTGTGTTCTTTGATTCTAACATTTAAAGGTTTTTTTGTCTCGCCATAATACGGCCTAGAGCAACTATTGCAGTTTATTCTATAAACACAGTTTTTTGATCCCTGAGTGCCATTTTTTGGTTTGGTTTTTACGAGACATTGCCTAAGAGTGTTTTGTGTCCTAAACGCGGTTCTAACTTTGAACTTCCTAGCAACTCTTCTAATTTTTTCCGATAATCCCGGCAAATAAGGGATTGACATAGGAACTAATTTTTCAGTGTTTTCTGACTCATTTTGTTTAGCCCTACGGTTTTTGCACTTTCTTATTACGGATTGAGGGTATCCGTTCTTAGCCAAATCTTGCTCTATTTTTTGATTTCCTGATTTAATCCATCTTGATTTGAGCAAATGCTCTTTGCTCTGTCAAGAAAGAGGTTAAGAAAAAGGTTAAGTTAGGTTAATTTTTGGGGGGGGGGCGAGCACGCAATCCTGCTGGGGTGGGATTGGCCGATTTCCTCTACTTATATCTCCCCATCCAAAGCTGATTTGTAACAGTTATAGTCTTAAGACATAGGATATGAGTAGTGCAATAGTGGGGCTGCTGGCCCAATCAAACTTTGACAGGCAGTCAATTTTTTGACAGCTACTTCCGGTCACGTGACCGGAAGTGACGTCATCAGCTGTGACGTAGCTGTGACGTGTTTTTGGTGGGTATTTAAAGTTTAAATGCCCTGCTGTGCTGGGTATTTAAATTTTAAATGGCCGGAAGTGTGTCAAGGTCGTTTGAGGATGTTTTTAAAAAAGATCTTGCATTTTCGGAAAATCCGAAAATGCAAGATATTTTCTTTTTTATTTATTTGTTTTTTTACAAAAGTATTATTTTACAAGTTAGTAAAGTTTGCTCCCAAATTTGAAAAGTAAGTTGTTGTCGGTGCTGAAAGTTCTTGTTTATTTTCATTCTTTTTGTTGTTGTAAGTTGGCAAAAACACATTTTTTTCGTTTTGATTGTTTGTTGCATAAAGTTCTAAAGATAAACCAAACCCAGTGGTTATAAGTTGTTTTAGTTCTTCACTAAAAATTTCCAAATCCTTGTAGGTTGTAAGATTGATAGTGTTGTAGTGAATCCCGCGAATGTTGAGAGACATGACTAGAGTTGTTTACTCGACGAGAGGTGTAGCAGGAATGACTATTGCAAAGCCGGTGCTGCAGGTACCTCCGATGGTAGTGGGGGTAGTGGTGGGGGTAATGACAGGTGTTTGTTTAATCACTTTGAATTTAATCGTTGCCACAATAGACCGAGTCGATGTTGCAATTCTTCTAGTTTATCCAACCGGTTCTTTTGATATGTTTTGCAACTACATTTACAATAGCTGAAAGAATTACATTTTGTACAAGCTTTTCCGTCAACTTGATCTTCAGGTATTCTAAAACATTTTTCTTTGCAACAATAAGTTATAAGTGTTAGATTATTTCTTTTGGATGACATGTTGGTTGTAGCTTGTCTTAAACAGAACTGAGCCTCTCAACGTTAAAGTTTCGTATTTATGTAAAGTATTCGAATAAAACTATCGAATAAAATAATCGAATAATACTATCGAATAAAATAATCGAATAATACTATCGATTAAAAGTTCAAGGTCATCCGTTTGAGGTTTTAAAAAAATACAACATATCAGTATATAAAAACATATACTGATATGTTGTTTTTTATCTTTTTATTTAAAACATTTTTTTTACAATGTTATTTTTGTGCGATGTGCAGAGTTAGTTCCGTAGAGTTGTTTCCGCTCATTCCGTGTGACACCAAATATAATGATCCTGGTTGAATTTCCCGCAGATCTTCATTTTGCAGCAACTGGACGAATCGTTTTGGAAGATATACTTGAAACTTTGGTTCATCACCCGGTGTATATGGTGCATCGGATAAAGATGCGACGACTGCGTCTCCATGCGTTGTATCAATTTTCTTCATTTCATGAACAATATAATGTTTCTGTTCTTTTAATTCTGAACATTTCTTGATAATTAGAGTATTTGATTTTGAATGCAAGTTGAATTGTTCAACTAAACATTGGAGAAACTGTTGTGATGCCATCCTTCACAGGAGATGTTGTCTGTTCGGAGTATGGAGTTAGACTGATACTCGGGGTGTGTTGCCTCTTCGTTTATATAACCTTCGGAACCCCCACTACATTCTTCCGTTTGTTGTTGTAAGTAAGCAGCCAAGTGATACGCGTTTTGTAATGCGCATTGAGATTGGTTGTGTTTCGGATTTATTGTAGAAACACAAATATTTCTAGCATCAAAGTGAAATGTTTTGTCCACTTTTATGTTTAAAACTTCTTTGTTTGTGTACTGTCGTATCCAATTCTTTTTTTCCAATCCTCTGGTATATATATGTGTAAATTGTTTGCAAAAATGAAACATAATTTTGTGTACATTGTTGTACGGTAGGAAACCTTCATACCAATGGATATGATGAAAATTATTTGTTAGCCATCTGTTTGTTATTTTAGCTTTTGACTTTAGTTCATGGACAGAACACGGTGCTTCAAATAAAAACGGGTATGCTACTTGTGTAAGCAAATCCAAAATTACCAATTCTTTTATGATAAATCTATCATCGTTTCCGCGAAATGCTTGAAATTCAATTACACAAGGTTTTGCTGCCATTTCTTCATCCTGTCTGCTCATCATGGTGTCTGCTGATCAACTGTTTTCCACACCACGGTAGGTTAGATATATATATAAACCAGGCCGTACAGTTGTAGGCGCGTTGGTGTATGTTTAACGTGGGCACCATCCCCAGTAGGCCTACCCCACGGTTTATTCTTTTGTTAAATTACATTGTAGTTTTAACCTAGCAAAGTTTCTTCTTCTGTATTATTGTTGTTGGTGGTTTCTTCTTCTGTACTATTGTTGTTGTTGTTGGTTTCTTCTTCTGTAGCCTCCGTTGCAACTTCGGTAAAAGGTTCAAAGTTTCTTAACTGCCTCCACATTTCCACTTCGTGAGGTATTCTATTAAAGATGGATGTATCTATTGGTCCGTATTGTAAAGTGCTTTCTGGTTGTTTTTCGCATGCATCTACCAGATATTCCTTAATAACAGAGCTTGAAAATACTAGTTGTTTCATATACCTGGTAATAGGTGATGTTGCATAGTTTAAAATGTAAAATTCTTCACGTGTTAGAAGAATTTTATTTTCAAATTGTGTCGAGTCTCTAATTCTTACTTGTTGTTGACCACGATGTTTAATAATGTCAATTTCATTGTCACAATCCAAAAGTCGAATGTTAGTTTTTCTTCCAAAGAAACTGTTGGCTAAATAACATTCAATAAGATGTAGATGTTTTAAAAAGGAATCCCAAGCATTTTCTGAAAATAAAACCATCTTTGTTCCATGGCTTAGTATTACTGCGGGAGAGTAGTCTAATGATTTTACCAATCCTATCGACACACTTTTACTCATGCAAGATGAAATAGGATAAAAGATGCGAAGGAAAACTTCAGTTAAAATGTTTGGTGGAATATTTTCTTCAAGTTTTCTTTTCTTTCTTACGTTTGTTTTATTATTTTCCAACTTTTTATTTTGTTTTCCAAACTTTAAAAAGTCATCAATTTCCTTTACAATATTTTCTTCAAAATGTTTATCATCATTTTCCAATAAAGGTGCTGTTTCGGAAACGTCTTGTACAACTGATAAAGAACTCATTTTGTTTATAATGCTGTAGACGATGTTACCCATACAACTGTAGACAGTAAACTAAACAATTTTCGTTCCCGCTCCTGCTTTTATAACCGAGTGGTGGGGGTATTTTTTTTCCTTTTCATTTTACAAAACTGCTTTTACAATTCCTGTTAAAGGTGTATATGTAACAATTTTGTCATGTAAAATTAAACAATAAGCAGATGTATCTTTGGGTACATTTTGTTCAAATTCCATTTCTATTTTTATATCTACACTGGAAGATTTTACAGATTCGTTTTGTTTTGAACAATCAACTACAACAATCGGATAGTTAGATTTAAATTGGTTTGGCGTTAATAAAGGTGTGTTTGTTTTTCCATAATATGAATTTTGGAATCTTGCGTACATATCGTACAAAACGCTAAACCTGTCTTTTGTAAAGTTTATGTTAAAGTTGTCGTATGGAAAGAATTGAGAGTTTAGAAACACCTTAAAATTTGTAAGTTTGCAATGATCAAATTCACCAGCATGTTTAGTTATTTCATTTCTTCTTTTTGTTTGTAATCCAAATATTACATATCTTGCCTTTTCCAAATGGGTAGAAGTTTTTACAGTCCATGTATGACGTTGTGTTTCCGGTAAAACCGGATATTCATGAAACTCCCAACTTCTAAATGGTATTACGATATCACGATCTGATTTTAAAGTTCTTAATAATGAAATTCTATTCTGATCGTTTAACCGTACATGCGGTACTCTCCAAACAATCTTGTCTAATTGCATTTTCCATTCTAAAGTAGCTTCCGTTGTTCCATCAGGCGCCATAATAATATCTTTGTCGTTTGATGATCTTAACAAAACTAATTCTTGTTTTACGTTTATTATTATCTTTCGGTAATCTTCGGCAAAGCCTAAAAGTAATCTTAAAGGAATGTAAAAGTCAAAATTGCCTGAAGTGTTTGGAGTGATTGTACTGGAATCGGGTGCTACCCATCCTGCGGCGGCCAGCATATTTTTTTCACTCGGTGTTAAAGATGCTAATCCTTTTAATGTACTTGTAATTCCCACCTTTTTTGTTGAATCTACTGTAACTCCGGAAATTTCATATCTTATTTCATCAAACAAATATGCCATGGGGTTATTTATGAACGGAACAGTACTTGCAGTGCTTCCATCTCTTTTTGTTACTCTTCCTTCGATATACAAATAACTTTCACATGGAAGTGTATAAATATCCTGTTGTTGTATGGGAATTCTAATTTCATCATTATTATTTAATTTTGATGAAGCGTAAGGGTTGTGCGTATGATATTCCTTTTCCCATAAGGTTTCGTCGAATGTCGGACCCTGCGCTATATCCAATATTTCCATTATTAATAAGTTTTAATCCAATTTCTTCTAGAAAACGAATGTTATCACTTGTTAATCCTTCTATAGCTGAAGTGCTACTGACTTGTTTACCAGTCAGCTCTTTCTTTTTAAATGATAACCCCATTGTTATACGGTTGATTTTATATGTATTCGTATAGTTATAGGTTCGTCTCTAAAATTAATATGATTTCCGTCTTGATCTAGTATGTTCACCACAATGTCTGAAATAAAACTGGTGTTTAACGGTAGGTACACCAAGTTTTGTGGCTTTTCCACAATTTTAAAACCCGGAGCGACCGTTGGATAGAATGTGTGCAATATATGAGTATTTTCACCATCTCTATAAGAACCATGTATAATATTACATGTAATATCTATACTGTTAACTTTCATTATTGTTACAGTTCTAGCACCTGAATGGTTAATATTAGGTTCTAAAATTTTTGTTGTTTTAGGAAATCCTAATAAACTACCAATTGAATGTTCTTTGCTAAAATCTATATAATATTTAGATTTAATTTCAGCTTTCATAGTATTGTTATTTCCTTTTATTGTTATATTATCTTTTCCCATATGATTTTGTATCGCTTCATTTATATCATCAATTTCATATGCTCCAGTGGGTAAACTAAATACTTGTATATCTGAATATTTGTTTGTATTTTTATCTTTTGTTTTGTAATAATGTATTTTGTCATTAACATTTTCAGTAACGTTGGGAATAGAATTATAAGTTGTTATATCTAATAATGCGGCTTCCCATAATTTATCTTTTTCCAAACGTAACGCAGGGAAAAGAACACTTCGCAAAGTAGATGAAGTTCCAGTTAATGATACTGTATAGGAAGACATCTTAAAGTTGACTAACGCTTTTTGTTAAAAAATCTAAACATAAATGTCCACAGATTACCGTATCATCAGGTTGCTCTCTTTTATAATTGTATAGTACATTTTTAGCTGTTTTAAAGTAATATTGTAGTTCTTTTGGTGGTGGGAGATTACCAAAACTATCAAAGTAGTAAATAGTTGATCCTAGTTTCTTATAACATACCCAATGAGTGCCTGATCCTTTACTATTATCTAAATTTACTATTCCGGTTTCATTTTTCCATATTTTAACAGGTAATGCATCTTTCATAAACACTCCTCTAAAAAATGGAATTTTTAAACAAGAAACATAAGTAATTAATTCTTTATCTGTTAATTCTTTATTTGGAATTAGTAATTGTTTTTTTCTGTTTAATACACACGATACGGTCTTAGGTATAATCCTCCTCCTTTTTTTATCATTGACCATATTGTTTGTTTCTTTTTATTTTTACCTGCGGTGGATCGTCGTTTTCTTCTTATATTTCCTCCACGTTTCTTTGCAGGTTTTCTTCTCCTTTTTCCACCTCCTTTCTTCTTTCCACCTCCAAACATCGTTTTACCCTTCATTGCTGCTGATACCGCTAAAGCTGCTGCTTTTTCACCGATACTAGCGTCACTGGATGTTACTCTTTGCCAAGCTTTTTCAGCAAGTGCTCTATCCGCTATTGATCTATTTTTAGTATCTGCAAACTTTGAATATGCTATATCGTGTTGTTTGCAGGCTTGATCAAGTTTATTTATTCCAAGATCTCCTCTAGCAAGTCTTTTTTTCAATTTTGTTCCTGGACCACAATATTGATAACCTCCTGGTAAATGTAGTTCTACAGGTAATAAATCGATAGCTTTGTTAACTATAGTTCCAACCGGCTTAGTAATAAGAGAAAGTGCTGTTGATGCTATTCCTCTTCCTCTCTTTATAACGTGTCGATTATGACTGATGCGTTGAACTTTCAACATGGTTTTTTATAGTGAAAGGAAATGCCAATACTTGTTTATTTTATAAATTCTTTATAATGAATGATGCACTTATCCTTTGACATTGTTTATTTATAATAAACATGTATTTTGTTTATGGGTAATAAACTTTTACCCAGTCTTTTGGTAGGATTGTATCCTTTTTATCAACATCAACTTGAGCAAATCTTAAATTTCCAGTTTTCATATTTAAAAAATATTTTTCTATAACATTTTTCTTAACCCAATGTAGTTTTTGATCAGCTTTTATGGGCTTTATCGTATTATAAACATCATATAACACTACACTTAAGAGTCTTATAATGTAATTTACATTAACAGCATCAACAATATCAATAGGGTCATCTAAGCTAGTCAATCGCAAGTTTTGACAATGAAAAAACTTTTTGTGTTTTTCTGTTCTTAAGCATCTTTCACGCCATTCTTTTACTCTAACTGCATCACTGTCATTTACTCCCATTCCAACATTAAATAGTGGTCTTTCTTTACAATCAAAGCCTTGTTGACCAAGTCTTGATGAAATTTCTTTTAATGCAGGAACTTGTCCAATTGTTGCTACATCAACATCATTCAACCCTTCTTTAACATTAGTAATTATTTTTGCATCCGCATCCCATTTGTTATTGTTTAATTTCATTATTTGACTTATTGTAGCTGCATCTGATTTTGCAGTTCCCTCCTTAACGTTAGTTAACACTTTATTTTTGCAATCAATTGACTTAATATCATGTGTAATACAATGATCTGTAACATATTGAAGGTTTACCGCATCTTTCATATCTTTAGGGTCTCCAATATCGTGTATTACAAAGTTGTAAAAGGAAAATTTATCTGTTTTTTCAGGTATGACTGAATGTAAATACTTTTTGGTAACTGAATCTTGATCATTAACAGGATCTGCTATATTGGCTATTCTAAGATCTTTTGCATCATATGCTTTATTATTACTTTTAGGATCATATCTTAAGGTTTGGTTTATGTACCACATTAAATATTCTTTATTTACCGAATCATTCTTATCTATTGGTTTTGGAAGATTTGCAATTCTATAAAAATTAGCGTTATACACTTCATTTTGAAGCTTTAAGCTAGGTAATGTTTCACTTTTTAAAGTTTTGAAATTTACTGCATCATTATCATCTTTTGGATCATTTACAAACTTTAAACGTTTGTTACTTATATCATAATCTCCATCGGATGTTAGTGGTAAACCACCTCTTTTTCCATAAGATCCTGATTTGCTTCCAGTTTCGGAATACCGTCCAAACTTATCCACACTCATGGTTATACTGAATGTTTAATCGGTTATGCTTGTATTCTATATACTCATATTTTTATGCAATTACTCCTCGATTTCGCAATTCGCCGACCAAAGCTACCCATTCATTTTCTAAACCACTATGTCCGGCTTGTTTAGCTTCATATATCAACTTCATTCTGTCAACCAATTTGTTTATATCGTTGTAGTATATTATATTAGTATCATACAAGTTTTTTAATAATCCTTTTCCTGATAAACTTGATTGATTTGTTTTTCTTCTTTTATGTAAAATATTTATTTCAGCAGAAGATAATGATTTTCTTTTTATGGGTTCCCTTCTTTTTGGTGGGAAAAGTTTAGCAATAATAGTTTTATATTTTTCTGATGCATTTCTATGAACATTAAAATTTTTAGAATAATTTTTCTTATGCGCATTTGTATCCTCCAATATTTGTTTAAAAATGTTTAAATCCTTTTTAGTATATTTATTAGGTTTCGGCTTAAAAATAAGTTCAAACAATCCTTTTGTACCCTTGTATTGTTTATTATTTATAATAATATTGTCATGTTCGTCTACATCAAGTTTGCTATCTCCAATCATTAGCCCATTTTCTTCTATTCTAGCACCAAAAGTATGATATTTTCGAGTTGGTTGTGCAGAATGTAACATTTTTAATACAAATTGTCTTGCAAGCGGCCCTTTATACGCGATATCCGAGCCCAATTTGCTCAAGTTGGATGGATTAATAGGCTCTTCTTCTTCTTGTTGTTCTTCGCTTGTAGAAAGACCTTCTTTTTCTGTTAAAACATCCGTTTCTTCACCTAGTTCGCTTTCTTCTTCAGTTGTTTCTCCTTGTTGTGTAAAACTTGTATCACTTTCATATTCTTCTTTTTGTTCAAATTTTGAAATGGGTAAAATAGCATCTCCGGAAAAATTAAATGTTGAATGTTTAACATTTTGTCCTAATTGTTTTAATGGCTCAGTAATAGGTTTAAATGTTGATTCCAGAAATTTCTCTCTTTCACTTATTCCTAATCTTAACGCTCTGTTTTTATGTCTAATAGAATCACTAAGTGATTTTATTTCTTTTAATAGCTTTTCCTGATTAACCATGTTTACACCATGAAGACTTGTACGATAATGTTGTTAATTAATGTATTAAAACAAATTTATCAAAACCTATGCGGTAACGACCATCTGTTATAGCTTTATCTTTCATAATTACCAAAAATCCATATTTTTCCGCCCAAGCTTTTCCACAAAGCTCTTTGAATTTATCAAATGACATATCAGCATTTACATGATCGTTGTATATATGTTTTAGGTTTGTATCGTCTTGTTTGAATAAAACTAAAATATTTGCATTGTCTCTAATTAGTTGTTTTGGAATTTTGCTATATGTTTGTCCGATATATATGCTATCAATATTATTATGTCTTCCCATGGCAAAATAGTTTCTAATAGTATCATGATTTTCACTAGATACATCATCAAATACAAATACAGAATACGGCTTAGCCTGGTCTGGTTGCATAACACTGTCACTAGCATTAAATTTGTAATAGTTAACATCGGGCACATCAGTCAGGATCTTTTCCAACAATTGATACTTTGGTTGATGTAAGGACTTTGAAAAAATATATAGGTTATTAAATCGCAATCCTTTTGTGTTTGTAATTAAGTTAAACACAACGTTAGTTTTGCCACAGTTTGAAGGACCGCTGACTATACATCGTACAGTGTTTGGAAATAAACTGCCGTGTTTACCATTGTTGATTTTAACGTTATCTACGGTTAAATCATCAATGTTATTAATATTAAATTTATCTTTATGGTGAACAATCTCCATCTTATTCAAAGGCAGAAGAGTAAATAAGTTGATTTAAAACTAAATCAAATCTTTTATAGGTATCCACGAGTCTTCAGTTTTATCAAACCCCAACCAACGTACTTTAACTTGGTCTTTTTTCCTTTGCAACACCTTTTCAACAAGATAAACATCGCCTACTGTTGACTTTAACAATTCATGTCCGTAAAAACCGCCTTGTAACAAATTTCCTTTGTTATCTTTTAAAATATAAGTTTCCGGTACAGTAGGTTGTACTTTATACACTGTAAAAACTTCGTTTGTCCAATTGGGCAGGTATTTTTTAGTAAACACTCCTTTGTATTTACTAATTCGAACTTTATCATTTACATTAAATTTTCTTGGTTTTCTTTGTTCCGCTTTTGGCTGTGTATTCTTTTTAATTCGTTGTAAAACTAGTTTAGCGTTTTTCTTATTCACTTTGTTAGGTGCCATACCGATAGTTCTATGAAACTTGTTGTTGTAATCGCTTATTAATTTTGGTAAGATATCAACCCATACGTAAGAACCTCTTTTCGAAAACATTTTATACATTGCACCTTTTAAGGTTCTATTAAATCTTTCAATTATAGCTGCCTTTTTCTCAGAATTTGTGGAATAATGATTTATGTTATATTTTTTCATTAACAAGGCAAAATGTTTATTAAAAAATTCTTTCCCATCATCAGTTTGTAAATGTTTAATTTTATTTTTATCTCTTTTTATAGCTACTTCCATAGCTTTTGTTATGCTGTTACCAGTTTTGTCTTTTAATGGCAAAGCATCTGCAACTTTAGTAAAACAATTAATAATCGTAAGTATGTATTTAAATCCTTTATTTATTTTACTATGCGGTTGCATTTCAATTAAATCTGCTTGATATAAATCATTTATTCCTTTTACAACAGTATTTCGTCGTGGAAACTTTATTCTTGCAGGTTTATGAAGTTCATTAACAATCTTTTCCTTTAAGTCTGTCATGATGATTTTACTAACAAAGTCAAGTTAGTATTGAGTGTTTCTTTTTCTGCATCCGCTTTTATAGTTCAAGGTCATTTCAACATATTTTAAAAAAAGGGGAAATCACAGCGAGCATGCTGTGATTTCCCCTTTTTTTCTTTTTTTCTTTTTTTCTTTTTTTATTTTTTTATTTTTTTTCTTTTTTTCTTTTTTTCTTTTTCTTTTTACTCATTGATAGGATTGAGAGAGTAGTGGCCGAATGGTAGAGTGTGAATTTTGTCTGGAAGAATGTGTCGTTTGTCATCATTGGAGCAGAGTGCTTTTTTCACTTCTGTTACGCTGTACAGTTGATGGTTGAAACTTCTGATGGTGTTGAATTTTGCAGTTATAGTCGTTTCTTCAAATAAGCATTGCTTGTAGTGTTCAAAATTTACATTCTTCTTAAGATACAAACTTTTTACTCCCTTAGCTTTTTTAATAATATTGTTTTCTTCTTTATGCAATTGTAGTGAATACAATTTTGACATTAGTGCAATAAGTTCTTTCAGTAAAATTCCATTTGCTTCGTCTTTAAATTTTCCAAGTTTCTTTTTGTTCCGATCATTGTCATAATTTAAATGATCTTTTGGATAGTCACTAAAATCAAATTCATTTTTGTGAACAAATGTTCGAAGATCCAAATACATATCTTCAGTAAGAATCCAGTAGATGAAAGCGTCCGTGTCCATGTAGGCGATTCCGATGTTATCTCTACCGTAGAAGGCGACCATTTTGTTGTAGTGGAAATCGTACATGTGGGTTTTGGAAATATCCAAGATTGACATTCCAACGTACAACGGACGATCCATTTTCACGCTTGTCTTCTTCATAGATACTGCCACAAGGTTTTCATTGATGATAACGGATGTTTCAAAGTTTGGTTTTTGTACAGTTTTTCTAGTTTTATAGGATCTGTAATTAATTTAACATTTTTGTGTTTTCTTTTGTTTTCCAATGTTTTTCCAAATATCGCATTATTCATTAATTTAAAAAAGTCCTTTTGAAATGTTGATGTTGCAGCTGCTCTTCTTCTGGTGTTTGAATCAATGTACGGTTTTAACCAGCAAGATTGGGAAAATTTTAAAACTCTATGAATTTTGGTTATACGTAAACCCAATTGGAGTGCTTGTTGAACAACCCAAAAGTGAGCTACGTATCTTTGTTTATTTTCAAGAGTCATCATTAATTTTGGATGTTTGCCAATTGGTGAAACTTCTGTTTTTGCAAGGAGCGGAAGATCGTAATGAAAATCATGCAAGTGTTCTGGATATTCAAAGTCACAGTCCAATATGTATCCGGTGTCTCCGTCTTTTGAAATTTGCGAAATATCACCAATAGAGTCTGGATTAACCCATTCAAAGTTTCCAAAAGGAAGTGGATTAGACATGGCCCATCCGTATAAATTGTTGGCATCGAAATATCCTAAGAACACTGATGGTTTTTCTTTATCGTAGTTTGGAAGATATTTGTTGTTAGCTTTAACATGTCTAGTAACACTTTGGGTCAATCCACCTCTAACGCCCGATTCGATCATCAACACCATGTCAATATCTGTTAATAATTGAAGGTTGCACTTTGTTTCTTTTAGCATAGCTTGCCAAGCTAGTCCTGGAGAAGTATAAGAATGAAGAGGGTCTAATCCGTAAGCTTCAAAGCAGGTGTTTCTAAATTCTTCCATCACATCGCAGAGAAGGGTCACATCAAGTTTTACATAAAAGTCAGAATAATCTCCCAGAGTGTTCATTTCCAATTCGTCCCAAACTCTGCATGCGTGTTGATAGTCTTCAGGTGAAATGTCCAAATCGGTAAGTTTACTTTTGAAAGCTTCTGGTGGAGGAAGTGACGTTTCTTGAAATTTATGTAGTCCATCGATGTAATCATACGGGAAAACTCCTTTCCGAAGAACCAAATCCATTTTTTCTGCAGGTACAATTTTGCTTGTTTCTATTAAATTTTGTCTTCTTAAATTTTCAGAAAGTTTCATAAGACTGGAAGGCATAAATCGAAAAGAATCAACAAATCTAAGTTTAATTTTGCCCACCTTTTTTGAAAAGCTTATAAATTTTTCCATAGTTTGTGCTATAACGTCTATTTCACCGTTGTCTCTTGCTAATTCGGGAATGATAAAATGTCCATCGTATCCGCTAAGATTGTGAAAAACCACGGGAATAAAAGATGGTAGTTTGTAGTTGATGTTACATCCGTTGCAAGCTGCACCTCTGTAGGCTCCTGTCAGATGGTCATGGTCGCGAACTTTAACTTTAGTTTCTGTAAATTGATTGTGACACAAATAGCATGTTGTTGTCGAATCATAAAGATAAATTTCTTCCGGTGTCATAGGTGACACAGGAACCACATTGCTATACATTGCTTCCACTTTCCCAGCGATGTCGTATAAATCATCAACAAAGTATCGAGCTGCTTCTTCTCCACGATAAATCTTTGGTGTAGATGTCAAACCATATTCTTGAAGATGTTCTTCAGGCAGAGTGGATTTTACTATTAAACAGTAGCTGTTTGGTTTGTGAAGTTGATACTTTGTTCTGCTTGTAATTTCCTCTCCTTCTTCTTGTTCAAGTGGAAGCAATGAAGATTCAAAATCTGCATACACTACAACGGGAATTCTGTATTGTTGGATAACTTTATCAAATTTTACTTGTGATCTGCTAGGGTGTGGTAATTTAATTCTTACTTCATAGTTTCCATTGCATAATTTTTGATGTTCCATCAACCATTCTGAACCACCTCTTCTTAGTGGTTTGTTTACAAAACAAAAACATCTTTTACAAGTGGTTTTTTCTACTTTATGTTTTGATAACTGTTTGCAAACTAGAGCTTCGAAATCTTTAATATATACATAATGTGAAATATCACCTTTTGTTATTAATAATAAATCGGTATGATCTCTGCGTTCGGTGGGTGTTATACGTAAGGGATAGACATTGTTGGATGAATCTAAGCCAAAGATGTTTACAGATGCAAAAGGATTTTTCTTTTCAAATTTTGATATGTCTTGAATTGAAACAGGATAAGTCATGCCTTGAAAGTTATACATATAGGAAACCTCATCGTATGCTCTACTCGGTCGTTCCACATGATCTTCTACATATTTTGCAAGCATTGCATACTTGAAACATTCAGCATTTTCATTTTGTACATTAACACAAGATTTGGTTACTCGAATCTTCCTTGGCAATGCAATATAACTACTACCTCTCATTCCATATCCATGTTTATGAACTCTCACATCTAAGCTTGTTATACTTAACAAACTCCATCCAGAACCTCTTCCTTCATGTTCTTGTAATTTTGTTAAAAGTTCTTCAAAACAATCATCCACAATTGAGCTTATATCCGATGCAAACATGATGGTTTTGTTTTTAGTTAAAAATCCTCTTGGTGATGTTTCATTCTGAACATTTGTAAATACAGTATCTAATAATATTCCAAACTTTATAAAATTTAATCTTCTTAGTTCATTCTTCAATGTTTCTGTTACTAATGTTTTTGCTTTCAATATAAATTGTGCTAGTTGCAATTGAGCATTGTCAATCTTAAAATGAGTTACTACACTGCCTGGTAAAGCTCGGGCGTATAATTCCACATCCAAAGATGGTCCGGGTGCGTATTGAATAACACTTGGTCTTGAATTTAGTTGTTGTTGATGGGTAGCCAGCATTTGATCTAATTCTTCTAAATCGTCTTCTTCTGCATTGTTTCTTGTTTCGTTGTTATGGTACACTTCTTTGTGTATTTGTAGTAAGTTTTCATTTTCAAAAGATTCTTCACAACTGATGCAGTAATACATGACGTAGGTGTGCTCTCCACAAAAGTTGCAGTAATAATAAGAACCACTCTTAAACTACCCCTATTTATAGACTACCCCCACCACTTTTTCTGTATTAAACACAAAAAGTGTTAATAACAGTTAAATTTCTTATATTTCAAAACTCCTAAGTGTCAAGGTCAAATAATGCAAGTTTAAAAAAAACATCTAAGTGTCAAATAATGCAAATATAAAAAAATCTAAGTGTCAAGGTCAAATAATGAAAGTTTTAGAAAAAATCTAAGTCTCAAGGTCAAATAATGGAAGTTTTAAAAAACTTCTAAGTCTCAAGGTCAAATAATGGAAGTTTTAAAAAAATCTAAGTGCCAACGTCAAATAATTTAAGTTCAAAATAATACATATATTATGCGTCGTAAGTGTGATCATCATTGCTGTTGTTTAAATATGTTATTTCCAAATCGTTATCGCTTTCATCTTCCTCCATGTCTGATGCCGGAAACAAACGTCGCCGAACAAGAGCATGTATATATTGTACTGGATCATAGTTAATTGTTACAACATGTGTTAACGGTGTTTCTTCGCCTATTGCTACTGGTACTTCCAAAATATTTTCTTCATCACTTGTAGCATCAGACGTAGCATCGGATGTAGCATCGGATGTAGCATCAGATGTAGCATCAGATGTATCTTCTACTGGAATCAAACTATTTTCAAAAATACTTTCGTCATCCGTTAAGTCTTCTGGTTCAACTATTTTATATATTTTTTCACAAATTGTACATCCAAAAGGAAAATTGTTGTCTGTTGGAGGCATTATAAAAGAAACTTGATATTGTAAAATAAATGTTGAAGCAAATGTTTGAAAATTTTTCTAAGTCCGAAAGTATTAATTATTAGGAAGTTTTACAAGTCCAATGTAAAGTAAAAATAAAGAAAGAAGTGTTGTTGCCTGTTTAAACAGTTGCAAAAGAATGATAGGTTTGAAAATTTTTCAAAGTCCTAAAATATTAAAAATATTGAGAAGTTTTAACACTTAAAATATTTACAAATCCAATGTAAAGTAAAGAAAGAAATGTTGTTGCCTGTTGGAACAATGGCAAAAGAATGATGGAAACCAAACCCGCAGTAAGGGTCCTGTGGTTTGGGAGGGGGTAAGCGAGGAGGGGGGATGACCTCAAGCCGAGTTGGGGTCCGGGATCTGCGCGTGTGGTTCGGCATCAGTTGCTCGCTAGACAGTGAGGTGGTAACATGTTCAGAAGGCGCCCTGAACATTTTATCATTTTTGCTGTTTGGTGAAAATATCTTGGTGTTATTTGTATAATAACATCTTGACGTAGGACTGATTAATTTTAAGGCATGGTAGTTGTTTGTGCTTGTAGATACCCTAGGGTTTGTAGTTTGTTTTTTAATTTGCTGGTTTGGTAGTTAGTATTATTTTAAAATCTTTCTTTTACTTACAATATATTTCTGCCTGGAATGTTTAAATTTAAAGTAAAATTTTTGTTTTTAGGAATGTTATATGATATGTTTTTAATACCTTTCTATTCCAATTTCCTTTTTCCAACAAGCTTGTTGAGGGCATTCCCTCTCTTGTCTTGTACTCCTTTTTAGTTAGGGACACCTTTCAATTCCAATTTCCTTTCCTTTTTTCCTTCCATCTTTTGCATGGTAAAACCAATAATGGTAAAACCGGCTACCGCTTTTGTAGTGATTACGCTCACCAAAGCGGGTCACTTACAACCTCTATACGTGCTGGATGGGTAGTTCGCCTACCTCCGGAGTTTCGCTAGACCTCAGTTGTTCTGCGTCGCTAATGGCGAGACACTGGCTCCTTTAGTGTTAGGAAATAAAAAACATATTTGTATAACATTTTTTCCTAAATTTAATTAAGCAACTTGCTATTTCAAAATAACATTTTTGTTTTAGCTTAGCGTTGTGCGCTTATGGTGAGGTGTGTGAGTTCGCTTACGTGATGATCACACTGTAATCATGATGTGCAGCGCTGGGCTGTCTAGCTATTTTTTTTAAACTAAATTTTATTTCTTTATTTTTTTATTTTTATTAATTCTTAAACTCTAGGCAGATTGTATTGTAAATTAGCTTTTCTTCTTTTAGGTTTCCGGGGGTGTACGGTTCTGTAAAACCGTACACCCCCATTTTCTTTTTAGTTATCGAATGACCTTGACCTACTTATTTTCAAGGTCAACAAAAAGACTTAGCGAAAATTTCTAAGTCTCAAGGTCATTTATATATAGGTAGATTTAGCTTTTCTTCTGTTAGGTTTCTGAGGTGTACGGTTCTGTAAAACCGTACACCTCCATTTTCTTTTTAATTATTGAATGACCTTGACCTATTTATTTTCAAGGTCAATAGCAGTTAGCGAAAATTTATAAGTGTAAAAAGTAGGTCAAGGTCACCAAAAAATACCCTATGAACGGGGGAATAGACCGCTAAGTAATTCTTTTAGAATTACAAAGTGGTCTATTCCCCCGCTCCTATTTTTTTTTTATTTCATTTTTACACTAACCTCTCAGTTTTAACAAAATGAGGTATTTGTTGTGCGCACTGCATAATGTTTGATTTACACAACACATCTTTTACCCTTTTTTAATAATATACGAACATTGTTCTTTTTAGGACTAGATTGTAAAAAGTAAAAAGTCATTTTGTTATCCCGCTTTTATAAGAAATTAACCCTCCATTGTAAATTTTGAAAATAGGTCAAGGTCATTCAAAAATACCCTATGAGCGGGGGAATAGACCGCTAAGTAATTCTTTTGGAATTACAAAGTGGTCTATTCCCCCGCTCCATTTTTTTTGTCTTGTGTTTAATTTGACCATTTAACTTTATCAGATGGAGATTTTCTTACTAAATAATAATGAACATTACTGATATTTGGAATTTGAAGATTTACTGGTAATTTGAGCAAGTAGAGTTCATCACAACATCTAAGAACAACATCCCTGTTACTGATCTTTTTTACAAAAACATATTTGTGGTTTAATTTCAATCTGTTGATTTTAATTCTTTTATAGTTTTCAATTTTTTCTGGCAATTCACTTTTGGAAGGTTCAATTTTGACTTTTTTAGAAGGTTGAATTTTGACTTTTTCGGAAGGTTCACGTTTGTTATGCAAATTACACAATTTTTCACCTACACTACACAACTTCACACACCTTTCACCTTTGTTCGCTCCTTTTTTTAAAATATGAGCACATTGTTCTTTCTTAAAACAGGATGTTCTTAATTTTTGAAGTTTTTGAAGTTTTTCAGAAATTTTCTTAGGAGATTTTTTTGGTGAACATTTTTTTGGAGAAGGAGATTTTTTCGGTGAAGATTTTTTTGGAGAAGGAGATTTTTGTTTCACAATAGAAACAACAGATGATGATGATGATGTTCTTGATGACGAGGAAGAAGACCTGGACGAAGACGAAGTGCCTGCCATAGCGCCGGATCCTAAGAAAGTAAAGATTACTCTGTTTATCCTGCCTTTATAACAGCTCCCCACCCATTTACCCCCTCTACTTTTCGACGTCAAAAAAATATTCATCCAAGCTTTCTAACACTGGCAAGGAAACAGTTTCAAAAGGTTGATACAAAATTTCATAAATGTCTTGATTTAAATTTTGCGAAGTTTGAAGATATTCTTCTATTTCCTGTACAAATTTCTGTTCGAATTGTTGGAATTCTTCTATATCCTGTAAAAATGTCTGTTCGGATTGTTCAAATTCTTGTTGTTCTAAGTTAAATGTTGGTGATTTCAAGTCTTCTTCCAATTTTTTAATGTAATCTATTGCATTTTGAACTATAGATTGTCTGTTAATTTTTTTTTGTTTTTGACTTTCCGGTACAACTAATTTTAATTTTTCAAAAGCTTTTTTTAATCTGTGTTGTCTTCTTTGTTCCCTTCGGTTTCTACTTAATCTTTGATCAATCGGGTATTTTTGGAAAGATTCCATAACGTTTTGTTGATTCAAAATGTAGCAAACTATTAATTCTATCCGCTCAATATATAGTGGAAACCCGGGGGGAGGGGGAATCACCTTCGCCATCAAGGTGATTGGTACGTATTTAAAGCTTTGAGGTTTGCATAGCCAGACCATAATTATGAGCTCCTTGTACGAGTTGTGTTTGCAGCGTATCTGCTCAGACAACCCTATGCTTCGGCAAATTAGGGAGGTGTCAGAGCCGCTGCCGCAAATCTTGCAAGGCGAGCTCATTTATGAGCACAAAAAACGGTGTGTTTCTAAAACTAAAATTTGGTGGGAAATGCCAAATGCTGGCAAAAAAATATGCGGCCTATGTCACATGGTACGTTTTCATTAACTGAATTGTTTTTTCTATTTACAATATATTATTTTATTAATTTTCTTTAAATTAATATTTTTTTTTTAGCGGCTTCCTGGTGCGAATCCGGATCAAGAACTGTACAGATACCTGAAACATGCATCTGAAAATGTAGGATACAAATTGAAGACGCCAATAACGCAAGAATATTGTCATCTTTGTGGTTGGTTTCCTCTGGAGCAATATGATATTAAATGTATGTGTTTATAAACACATATCAATAGAAGAAATTAAATAGGAGCGGGGAACAGAGCAGCTTGTGGTTTAACCACTTACTGCTCTGTTCCCCGTTCATAGGGTATGTTCAGATGACCTTGACCTAGTTATTTTGAAGGTTTATTGTAACTTAACAAAAATTTTCTAAGTCCATAACGAGGTCAAGGTCATTTAAATCTTAGCGGAAGAATGAAAAGAATAGCTACCAACATGCATTGTTGGTATCTATTCTTTTCTTTCCTCCTAGAAAACCCCCTTAGTCCGTGTCAACTTTGATGTAAAGTTTTGTACAAAATTGTACATAATAAAGGACCCATGATTCAAGTCCTTCGTAATCCATAGAATCCGAAGTGCAACAGATTTTTGTACCGTCTGCTTTAACAGCTTCAAGTACTCCACTGATGCAATTCAGATTGCTATGATACGTTTTTATGTACCATAGTACTCTTTTGGCTTCAACAAAGTTGTGCACAGCACCAAAGATCATGAGGGATTCCATGGCAAATATAACCACAACACTGCAGCACACCTTATATATACTGTCGGTCCAAGGCGGCGGCCTCCTATGGCGACCTGGTTAACCCAATGGAGGGCGTTGTCCTTTGCCATCAAGGTGATTGGTACGTATTTAAGGCTGTGAGGTGAGCATAGTCAGCCCATAACAATGAGCTCCTTGTACGAGTTATGTTTGCAGCGGATCTGCTCAGACAACCCTATGCTTCGGCAAATTAGGGAGGTGTCAGAGCCGCTGCCGCAAATCTTGCAAAGCGAGCTCATTACTGAGCACAAGAAACGTTGTATATTTAAAACCAAAATTTGGTTTCAATTGGCAGATGGCGAGAAAATATGTGCCCTATGTGACTGGGTACGTTTTCATTAACAGTATTGTTCTTTTCTATTTACAATATATTATTTTATTAAATATCATTAAACTATTTTTTTTTTTTAGGCTCTTCCTTCAGCCGAAGAGGGAGAACCGTTGCATAGGCAAATGATATACCGATTTGGAATCATAGGATACAAACTGGAAACACCAAGACCGCAAGAATTGTGCCAGCTGTGTGGATTCTTCCCATTTGCTAAATATCAAGTTAAATGTATGTGTTTATAAACATATATTATATGTTTATAAAGACATATCAATAAAAGAAATTAAATAGGGACGGGGAACAGAGCAGTTTGTGGTTTAACCACTTACTGCTCTGTTCCCCGTTCATAGGGTATCTTCAGATGACCTTGACCCACTTTTTAAGAACTCTATGGTGGGGGGAAATGCATATATATATACCGTGGATTAAGTAAAAGACAACATTTCCCTCATCAGCATGGAAACTTTCCGGATGTCTTACAATGTTCATTGCACTCCTGTACAACATGTTCATTTTATGTTAAATTTAATCCATTTTCTTCAAAATGTAAATTTTTTTGCAATTTCTGTTACTGGAGAAAGATGGGTAAATTTAACATTAGAAACTGTCATGGTTACAATCAACCCTTTAATAGATCCTAATTGGTTTTCAACAGTGGAATCATATATTGATACTATGGCTTTCGAACAAGGATATCATTATCTTTGGGTTGATGTTAGTTACATCAACTTTCAAAACGAAACAGATGATGATGATGGATATGATTCTGCCACATAAAAAATAGACATTAACGGAACTTCTTTCCCTGCCTTTTAGGAAAAAAGAGAGGAACAGTGTTAATTAATAACACTGTTCCTCTCTTTTTTCCGCTTAAAGTTAAATGACCTTGACCTAATTTTTATAGTTAAGAAATATACGAAGTAAAAAATAATAGAAAATGTACATTTTTTTTTAAGTTTTTGCGTTATAACTTTTACACCGTTGGTTATATCGAAAAATGTTACTGGACCTTTTTTGTTTGTCTTTTAATTCCGCTTAATTTGACTACCCGCACGATGGATTTGGAGCATTTTTGTTATATCCACTGCCATCGTGTACGGCGACGCAGTTCTAAAGTTGAACGGCGACGAAATCAAGTAACCGGTTTTGCCGGAGGGGGGAGGGGGGTTTCCGCGGGGAAGGGGGGGGGGGAGGGGGGGGGGAGGGGGGAGGGGGGGGGGAGGGGGAGGGGGGGAGGGGGGGGGAAGGGGGGGGGGAGGGGGGGGAGGGGGGGGGCGGGGGGAGGGGGGGGAGGGGGGGAGGGGGGGGGAGGGGGGGAGGGGGGAGGGGGGGAGGGGGGGGGTTTCGCGGGGGGGAGGGGGGGGGATATAACAAAAAATGCTCCAAATCTATCGTGCGGGTAGTCAAATTAAGCGGAATTAAAAGACAAACAAAAAAGGTCCAGTAACATTTTTTGATTAAACCAACGGTATAAAAGTCATGACGCAAAAACTCAAAAATATTAATAACCAACGCGAAAACTAAACTCACCATCAACAGAAATTAAAACATTTACAAAAACCCAAATGTTAAAAATAATAATTATTTAATAAAAGATACAACACAAAACTAAAATCTTAGGTTATTTAAAACTTTAACAAAATATTTAAGTCTCAAAAGTAGAGTTTTAAAATCAATCAATATATAAGTCAAACAAGTAAGTCTTTTGAAATTAAAATATCTAAGTCTAAAAAATAGGTCATTTAAAATAATTCTAAGTCCGAAAGTAGAACAATCAAAACTAGGTCAAGGTCATTTAAAAATTATAAAAAAAGGGGGGTGGGGAAGCGTGGGGTCCCTACCTTATTCTACTACTTTATTTCTATACTACTTTATTATAACTTATGCTACCCCTTAAATGCTATCATGCAT
This sequence comes from Flexamia atlantica, assembly GCA_035578135.1. Taxonomy (NCBI): domain Eukaryota; kingdom Metazoa; phylum Arthropoda; class Insecta; order Hemiptera; family Cicadellidae; genus Flexamia; species Flexamia atlantica. Next base: position 811,796 of record JAQJVK010000079.1, on the reverse strand, counting down.
GCGGTTACGGTGTGATCATCACGTAAGCGAACTCACACACCTCACCGCCCTATCATATCTTAACCCCTACCTAACGTTCCCCCTATTCTATCTTATACTATGTAATATTACAGTTACGGTGTGATCATCACGTAAGCGAACTCACACACCTCCCTATAATATTACACCTAACTTAATATTACAGTTACGGTGTGATCATCACGTAAGCGAACTCACACACCTCACCGTAATATTAACCCTGACAATTAAACCACGCAGGAAATGGAAAGGTAGGTGGATTGCCATTGCGACCGACTATTATAGGAGGGCGCCTCTCCCACAATAGCCGAACGCAGTGTGTGCTTGACATAAGCCATCCCACACACCATGGCGAACATTACGTTACAGCATAACCCTCCACGTAAGCGGACCAGTTACACCTTCACCGTAATGCCAAAGAGAAACGTTGCGCGCTTGCTTATATCAGCGAGCTCGAGACTCGACCTCGCTAGCGAGCCTTGACTAGTAGGTCAACGTGTCGCTCTGCCGGGGCCGGTAGCCTTGGCCGGGTCGCTAGCCACCGCTCTCACAACTTCGTCTGGCCTACTTGGACCTGGTCGCTAGCCTCAGCTTTCACTACCTTGACTACAAGGTTGTTGTGTCTGCTGCCTATAAGAACCCCATTCGCCCGCCTTGTGTTATTCTGCCACTCGCCACCATCGCTGTTACTATCCATTCCCACGTTTTTTAACCATTTTTCCTATTTCATTATATTATCCATTTTATTATTCTTTTTATATCAACATGAACTCCTCTGCATCTTCTTCATCTACCCCCATTCTCCTGAGTCTGCTGCAGAAACCTCTGCAGCAGAAACCAACTACAATTCCGGTATCTATTGACCTTTCTTCTATTTCGACTGATTTTCTTCAAAAAAAACAAACTTCTCCCGTCCTCTCCTCCTCCATTAACGAAATAATAGCTGATGCTCTTAATGAAGATCAACCCCAATTATTTCAGAATCCCACACCAGTTACAGAAACATCAACGCCGCAAATTGAAGACATTCCGATCGCTCCAATTTGTGACGATATTTTAACTGAAGACTGGATGGAGTTGTGCGGACTGCACCCTTCTTCTACCCCCCAACAAATTCAACCCGCACCAATCAAAGAAACCCCCACCCCCCAAACAATTCATCCCGCACCAGTAAAGAACATCAGGCTAAAGGAATTAAAGAAAAACAAAAAATATAACCTGTACAGAATTGAAGAAAACAAAATTTATATCTACAACGAGGAGAGGACGAAAATTTATATCCTCACAACTCCAAAAACCAAACCACCACTTGTCCCAACAGATCCAAAATTTTTACTAGTAACAGCGGAGGGTGGAAAATTGAGAATAAATATACTAAATTAAACCTTATATTCCTTCCCCTCCTCAATCAAAGTCCACCCTGGTGGCAAAATCGGCCCTTCTAAGGGCCACCTAAGACTTTCAAATTTAGGCTTAAGTTAGGGCCTCAACCCTTGGTGACTACAAGCGGTTCATATACCTCTAAGTCCCAAAGGTTGAGTCAATAGCGGGGGGCTTTCGCTAAAGCCTCAACCCTTGGTGACTAACAAGTGGTCTGTGTACCACTAAGTCACAAAGGGTTGGACGCTAAAGCCTCAACCCTTGGTGACTAACAAGCGGTTCACATAACTCTAAGTCCCAAAGGTTGAGTCAATAGCGGGGAGCTTTCGCTAAAGCCTTAACGTTTGGTGACTAACAAGAGGTCCGTGTACCTCTAAGTCCCATAGGGGCTTTCACAAACCACCCCTTGTTAGTCACCAAGGGTTGAGGCTTAAACTTAAGCCTAAATTTGAAAGTCTTAGGTCGGCCCTTAGAAGGGCCTTTTTTTTGCCACCAGGGTAAACTTAAGCCTAAATTTGAAAGTCTTAGGTCGGCCCTTAGAAGGGCCTTTTTTTTGCCACCAGGGTGGACTTTGGAGGTGGGAAAAGGTTTTACTCGGTAATATTTATGTTTAACTTGGCACCTTTTTTATTTATTATCAAGTGTCGAGGGTTAAGGGGAATAGGAATTTTTTTGGGAATGTCAATGACATAAATTTTGGTTTTTTCAGAATTAAAAATGAAAATAGAAGAAGATAAATGTCTTAGGATTTCATATTTTCGGTTAAGTTTCAGTTTTTTTAGATGAAATTTTTGCTGGGGTACGTTTGAAGATACAGGTGATATAGGTGGTTTGGTGCGAATTTTGGGTGGTTCGGTGCGAATTTTGGTGCCGGTAAGAATGTTTTTCCAAACTTGCTGAAAAGGTTTTCGAGCAATAGTGGTTGTAACATCATACCAATCACGATTGTTGTTCGATTGAATAATTCGTACCCCAAGCAGTTGAAGATAGGAAAACCAGTTATACCAAATCTCGGTATACTCGGAGCGGTTCATTGTGAAATTGAAGTAGGTGTTGTTAGGACGGTGGCAAAGGAAAGAATAACTTGTCGAGTGTAGAGTGTAGAGTGTGTTAAGCAATCAAGGACAGGTGTGCCGGGTGATGCAACAAGGACGACGACCTGTATTCGCCGGCCGGCCGCAAGCGAAAGTGCGGCGCAAGGTCAACCAGTTGTATTGCTAACTGGTCGGCAACAAGCGAAAGCATGCGAGGTCAAACCCGGCCCACTCGGTCTCGTTTATCTTTTAAAACTCGCATGATAGGGTTTGCAAACATATTAATTCAAATATGTTGTAAAAATTTTCTTACGATATTTTGTTACAAATCTTTTTAAGGCAAATGTTAAGAAACCATGTTTCTATTTTAATCGCAACTACAGTTTCGATTTCTTTAACTAAATATTATAGCTAAGTATTAAAGTAATATAATAAAGTAGCATCTTTAAAAATATTGTAACTTGTACAAAGTTAAATAAATATTTTAAGCCAAATGTTAAAAACAATTGTTTAGTACTGAGATGTTCACCCTACAACACCTACGTTAGAACTAACACTACAAATCCAAAAATTGCGAGGAGTCTCTCATGGTGGTGGGGGGAGGGCAGATGTTCCGAGCTGCACATGTCAAGGGAGGTTGCAACGCCGATACTGACACATCAGTTTGCTAGTAGAACTGGCAGAGTAAACATCTAAATAAACATGAGTTCTGTTTTATATGTTTCTTTTATTAAAGATGGACTTTGCATTGAAACGCAAAGTTTTCCTATTGATGCAGATCCTATACAACAAATTTTAGTACATCCTCCAGAAAGTTATGATTCCATCTACATTTCAGTGCAAGAAACAAACGACCCCCCACCACCAACAACTCCTGATGCACAGTAGGACACGGCTACCACACGTCATTAAAGCTTCAGCTCTTTACCCGAGCACACATGGACTCTGAGCTTCAATATAATACTGTTTCTTCTACATCTACACCAACTTCCGAACAATTACCTACTACAAATGAAACTACTACAAGTCTACAAGTAAATGAAATTTCATCAACTGTTAGTTCTGATGCGCAAGCAATAATGTTATCATTAATTGGTTTCGACTAAAAATTCAACAATGGAAGAAGAAAGAAATTCGCTACTTTACAACTTGGTTTTTGTGAACCCATCGAAATTTATTATTTGCCTACTTTCATTTTTATGTGGTTACAATTTTGGTTACCTTGTTCAGGAAATGCTAACAGATAAAAAGGAAGAACATTCGCTATATTTTAAAGTTTATGTTTATGTAATTGCATCTTTATTTGGATACTTTGTAGCAGGATATTTTCTTGTTAATTTGTCAATTCCATTTTTTACATGGTATTTTAACAGACGTGAAAATCAACAAAACAACAGTTTGTAAAAAGAAACAAAAATTATCTTGCATTTTCGGATTTTCCGAAAATGCAAGATCTTTTTTAAAAACACCCCCAAAAGACCTTGACACACTTCCGGCCATTTAAAATTTAAATACCCAGCACAGCAGGGCATTTAAACTTTAAATACCCACCAAAAACACGTCACAGCTACGTCACAGCTGATGACGTCACTTCCGGTCACGTGACCGGAAGTAGCTGTCAAAAAATTGACTGCCTGTCAAAGTTTGATTGGGCCAGCAGCCCCACTATTGCACTACTGATATGACCTGGATTAATAACCTATTCCAAAATAAATATTCCTTTCATTCAATTTTCATTTTATTAATTTCCCTTACATCGTAATGACCAATTTCTACTTTTTTTCTCAGAAATACACTTTGCTGGGAAACCTATCGAATACTATGAGGTGGAATACTCTCTGTATGAGAGACATGGAGGATACTGTACTGAATATTTCACTTTAAAAGGCCGCGCTGGAACAGATACTCAAGAGAACAAAGATATCACTGTAGGCCCTGACTGTTCAACGAATGGAGAGAGAAAATTTTACTTTTCTGACCAAGAGGTGAAACTAAAATCATTTCCAGGGGGTGATAAGAGATTTTTTTTATATGCTAACGTCAACGACCCCTACGCTGTAATAGTATGCCACGAGGAGAGTGACGAGTGCAAAAATTACGATGCTCGGAACACGAATAATTATTCTTGGAAGGAACGAACTAGTATGGAAAATTTATTAGAACGTAATAAAGTGGAGGAGGAGGACTTCATTCCTTTAGATAAAGGTAAGTAAGTCTGTGTTGAAGCTATGTTATCCCTTTCCTTATTAATGTCCACCATAGTATAAGGGAAAATCAAGCAACATAAAAGTATTACCAACAAAGCACATGGGACAGTCATTAATTAATTTTAGAGTAAATTTAACCTTCTTTCTGAATTCTAAATGATAATGGTAAAATCGCAATATTATGTATATTCAAGTAACCACTAGCAGTCATTGTTGATCAATTTTCATCTGGTTTTGACGAATTTAGAATTTTCGGACGCCATATTGGATCCGCCATTATCAAATGAGCTAAGTTGTTTAAATATAAGGGTAGTGTTGTGACCTATCATTTTCAAATAATTTTTAAGCTGAATTGAATGCCGCTATCCATTTTGTAATTTCACTTTTCGTTACTGAGATATCGCAATTTTTTAATTACCTCATTAAAAAAATTCAAATGGCGCCCGGAAACGCTAGGTCCGTCAGAATCAGGTAAAAATGTCTCAACAATAACTGCTGTCGACTACTTGTTGTTATCTAGCTTTATTCTGAGATTATATACTTACTTTTAAAATGTATAATGCTAAGTGAGTTAAAAATACAATTTTTTAAAACTATAATATCTTAAGAATGGGTCAATATTTTTTTAAACAGATTGCGGCATTGAAACTTGTCTTAAAATCTAATTTAAAATGATGGATTACAACACTACCTTGAACTTTGAAAAAATATTTTATATCCAATATGGGGGATCTAAGATGGCGGCCGAAAATTGCCAAACACTCAAAATGATCTATTTTCTATCCAACTATGTCTGGAGGTAGTCTAGTATTGATATTTTTTAAGTGGGGGGCAAAATTAAAACTCACCCTGTAGTCAGAAAGTAGGAGCCAGGTAGAAATCCTTCAAATTAAAAACACCAAGAACTAGGTAGGCCTACTTAAGGAATTCAATTACTTATTCATTAAGCGTTTGTCAAACTTAATTCTTGATAACGATTTACTATCAAACGTTGTGTAGCTTTTCCACGGCATTACTTATTATTTTAAATTAAATAATCTACTTGTTACAATTTTTGGTCCCGTAAAATGTTGTTATTTTTATTGATTTCAGAAGTAATGTACTTTAAAGGGGCACCCATTGCCTTTTACGAGTTAGACTTCGACTACCAGGGCGAAGGCGAAAACTGCATGGAGGAGATCAAAATAAACGGTCGCAAATACACCGCGACTAAATACGTTGAATTCACGATTACAACACCATGCAATCCACAGAAAGCTAAAAGAACAATTTACTTCTCGAACGAGGAGGTACTAGTGGGATCTGCGACCAACCAGAACTTTATGCTTTACGTCAATTCTAGTACTCCCGACAAACTAATATTGTATCAGAATGGAAAATACAAAGCTTACTCATTCACTGAATCAGGATCTAAACAAATCCCAGATAACCAGTTGAGTGGAATGAGGAATACATTTCGTGATATAGATAGACTCAATCAGGAGCTCATGCTTGATAGCTCCAAGATGCCGGGTGTATTCCTAGTTCTCGGCGAAAGTAAGTAAATTAGGTTAAGCTATGTGAGCAGTATGAGGAATAGTTGTTTCCGAGGCAGCCTCTTGGTGCCAAAAGGTAGTGCCGATGACGTCACAGGTCAATTGACCTTCTTCCCGTGGAAAAATAACGCGTTAACCTAACGTAAACTAACCTAGCCTAACGTAATATAACCTAACTTTGATGTGCAAACTAGTTAATTAAAATGCTAATCCTCCTTTCTCCCTTCTTCCTAGACGTCATTACTAAACCCCTATTGAAACTAGACTGACCAATTTAAGGAATTTTAAGCTTGATTGATATGTCCAGTAAGTCTTAAAATTCGATGACCGAATGCAAATTTGCCGCCTGCGCCAAGTCCAGTTGCATCGATACTGATTTTATATTCTTCTTTATTAGTAATGACGGTTTGAACACTCGCGTCAGCAGTTTTGCTTTTCTCATAATTCGTCTCCTCTTATGCGGTTGTTTCTTTCTCGCCAGTGACGGTGGATGCTTTCTCTACTTCCATGTTTTGTATCGGGAAATAAATCGCATTGTCATCAGCACCACTGGTCTAGCTCATAACTTCTAACTCTTTCATTAGTAGACTTCGTTAATAGCAGCCAATTTGCTGTAGTATAACACAAACACGCACTGAGCAGAAAATCACGTCCCCTCGCACTCACTGCTCTAACGATACTGACGTTATGCACTATGGTCTATGTGCGTTTAATCATATACTCTCACCGCTGCACACTCGTGATATAAATTAGCACTATCGTTCATCGTTTTTAAAAATACTTGTCTCGTATTATTTAACACTTATTTAACGACCGGCCAACTGTTGATATAAACCTCTACGTTTATAATTTATATCTCTGATTTTTTTAAAGGTCTTATCATTCACTTTACCCGGTTTTTCAAAACGCTCCCTCATCATGATGTGTACGTAATGAAATCGAAGGTGTGAATGACATTACAACAAATTCCTAGAATTTTTGTGCAACAGTGTGATAGTGTGAGGGTAAACCTTTTCTCAACCGTTGGCATCGAAATGGCGGGAACTCAAATTCCTAGGATTATTGCTCAATAAGCCTCGAAATTACGCGCGTGAGCGGGTGATTACATTCTGTCTTATTTACAACTATTCTACGCGCGTAGGTGGCCTTTACAGCGGCCAATTTATCGATGTTGAAGAGCGAGAGATAAAAGGTAGCATTATATTATATTTTCATAACCAATATTTCTCCACTTCAGGGAGTTTTTTGACTGTAGTAAAAAAGGCTCACCGAAAAACAAAGTTTATTACCTTGAAAGAGAAAACGATCCTGAAGAAAATGAATCTCAGCCTATGTTAATTTAGGTGGATTGATCCAGTCACAGTCGATCTCTGGTTCTTCATCCATCTCCATCACTTCAGTCTCAGCGCACGCTCTCACAAACTCCTCGTCTGTTAACTCACAGTCCCATCAGCCCATAATTGACACCGTCACAGGTAAGCTCTCAAAACAAAACTGGACGACGTACAGCAAAATAATGCGTACTACGATAGTTCAGCAACAACTCAAGTGTAAAATTCCAGGAAATATCATTCGTTTAGCTTCAAAGCTTTTTGATAGCTAATGACTCTGTCAATAAAGCTTAAAATTCCTAGAATTGGTCGGCCTAGTTTCAGTGGCTGAATACTGAATTCGGACCGCCCCCCCCCTTAGCAGGTAGAAACAGCGGCATACGGATTGCTCCCCTTTGCCGTGTTGGAATGCGTTAGAATGCGTTCCATGTTGGAACTTCCGGAAATGGAAACAAAACGGTACTAACCTAGAGCTAGAGAAAGAGGAAGCAGGAGGAAGAAGGGAGAGTAGGATAAATAGAGAGAGGAAAAGAGATTCCAACAGTAACATGATTCGGCTTCCTTCAAATATTATATTTATTGCCATATGCAGGACAGTTGAACTTGCCATATGTTTTATTACACATCTCACAGAAATATACAGGATTTATTGATTTGTTCATTGTCTTAGGTCGATCGACCTGTTTATACTTACCACCTCCAAAATCCTTAGGCTGAAAATTATTTTCCTGTTACCTGTTCCCTTCTGTGTCCGCCTCGTTGACCAAAAGATGGCATGAGACCCATCATCTATAACTAGCAATCTTTTTATGTTCTATTTCAGTCTTATATCAGTCTTTTAGACCTATCAGTCTTCAAGACGTTGTCAATCAGGCAAAATGATAAAAAGGGTAGGTGATGGTATTTGGAAAAGAAAATTTAAAAGGATGGAGTGAAAATGGAAGTAAGATTGTGGAATATTCATGGATGCTGTGGCAGATCATAGTAGCATTTGCCTATAAGGTATTCTTTTAACTTGTTCTTGAAGCTATTAAGATTTATCATCTTTTATGTTGAAAGAAGATGTGAATAAAATTGTCTACCAGGATAGCAAGGTTTGGTTTAAAAAAGTATTAAACTATGTTGAGCAGATGGATTAATGCTATGATTTCTAATATTGTAATTATGATTATGAGCCTGAATCAACTTTTGTCCTTTTACATACAGAATTACTTCAAAAATATTCAAAGATGGTACAGTTAAAATTTGCAATTCTTTAAACTTTTCAGAAACTAAATCTCGAGGCCTGAGCCCACAGATATTTCTAATAGCTCTTTTTTGAATAACGAAAATGCGTTTCAAATTTTCTTTACTAGATCTGCCTCAAAGCACTATGGAATATAGCTTCCAATCAAACAAAAGTAAACTAATTTATTCAAAGCTGATTTTTTCAATCCTTCTGGAAACTGAAACAACCATCAAAATTAACGAGCTCGCACAATACTTTGCCTCCAATCATTTCGTAATTAATGCCTCCAAAACCAATTATTTATGCATCCAAACTTCTCAAAAAAATAAATCAAAATTTTACAGAACTCCAGACGTTTTTATGGATGAGGACCAGCTTGAGGGATGGGAAAGTGTCTGCTTTCTAGGAGTGAGACTGGATGAAAATCTAAATTGGGGAGATCACATTAAATATTTGGAATCTAAATTAGCTAGAGGGATATTTGCAATTAGAAGATTAAATAAGCTAGCCAACATCTCACTTCTCAGAACAGTCTGTTTTAGTCTGATTGAATGTCACATAACCTACTCTTTAATCTTGTGAGGAGCAGTTCAAAAACACCATTCACCATTTTCATCTGGCAGAAAAAGCCATCAGAGCCCTAAGGAGATGCCCCCCCGGACAAGCTGCAGAGAGGCCTTCATTATTCTAGAGATAATGACCTTGCCCTGTCTTTATGTTTTTGAGGCGGTCACTTACATAACACAACAAAAATTAGATGAGAAGATCCCGATTCATAAATACAACACAGGACATAATACTCATTTTGCCCAGCAACACAGACTAAAATTTGTTGAGCCACAACCAAAATACAGTTGGGAAAAAAACGTTTTCACCACACTACGACGAAATCACCTGTTTTACAAACGTCAAACGCGGACCGAAACACACTGTTTGCCGCCACAAGACCGAAAACGTTTAGGGGCCCTAGGGCCGAAAGTCAGCTGATCGTCTATTTGCTTGAAACAACGTCAGAAAATCACATAATTATACGGTATTCAATAGGTTCCAAAGACAGGATGGTTGCGATCATATGAATCCATATGACATGATTTTCATAACTGTGTTTGTTTCAATCATAATAAAGAAGTTGTATCGTTATTCATAACCTTAAAGATTTGTTTTCAATTGAGTCAAATAATAATTAGTTTTTTCAATTATTTAGGGTGTATTACATTGGGTAGTGTGGTGAAAAATAGCGTTCGTACCTCGGCCGAAAGGGTTTTGCAGGCTCGAGATCGTGTTTCAAATTCGAGACGAAGTCGAGCTTTCGGACCTTATTTTCGGACCTTGTTGAGAAATATACTATTTCAGGCCCTCTCAGAAACTTCAAAAATATCAGTATATTAGACAAATTTAAATCAGCAGTAAAAAATAGGTATCTAAAAATAAACTGCTTCTGTAACCTGGAGGCCTACCTTAACCCCCAATAACAAGGTTACCTATGTAAAAAACCCTTAAAACCTACTAACCTTTGTCTTATCTAATGAAACCTACAGCCTATAACCAACTATAGCCTACTCAGTGATCCTGATACTATGGACACTTTGACGCCTTCAGAGCCATCTTTCAAGAGGGCCTACGAAGAAGATGTTATGTCAATAGTAAGTGAAAAGTATAAATATGATCTTAGCGTTTATCGTGAGAGAAAGCGAGCCACAGGAAGGGGTTCACAGAACCAATAGCCAGGCCATCTAGAGACATTGTTACTCAATAGTCCAGTGCTATACAACAGTGGCCTACCGGGAAGTTTTCCCTTGAGTATTAGACCTTTGCTTTTAGACTAGGGCGGTGGCGTGTCACGTAATCCAGATACTTGGAGGTAACGAGTTGTGGATAGTTAGAAGCGATGGCTTCTGGATGCGGTGTTCCTTAATGGGGGTTATCGTCCGCACTATTGAGTATTACGTTCATAGGACCATCCTCATAACTAGACCAGTTCGTAAAACTGTAAACCCGGCGAAATTGTGGTTCGGACCTCACGTTAAAATGTTGGTCCCTCAGTTGTTGGTCCCTCTCATTAATCAACAGTCCTGTCTAAGGAACATGTCGGCCTTAGTCAGAAACGAGACTACAAGATCTCGCCACAATCATCCTACACTCATCCTTCACTCATAATCGCCTTAAAATACCCCTTAGTGGTGGTCGGGTTCGGTGTCTAATATGGTAATGTGGTAATAACATGCCGACCCCCAAACAGTAACAAGTAATAAGGTTAAAAGATCTCGCCACAGTCATCCTACATTCATCCCTCATTTATAGTTGGCTTAAAACCTTATAGGTTCCATTTCAAGAAAAAGTATTAAAAGTATTTATAAAAAATCTGCTGCGACAGTAATTTTGTATCGGTTCGCCCAGTTAAAATTTTACATAATTAATTTCCTGTTGTTTCAAGGTCTCCTGTTTTATTTGATGAAAAGAGCAACATCATAAGCAAAAGCTATGGGCTCCGAGCTGACTGGTAACTTACTTGTCGCAAAACATTGAAGGTAGGCCTATGGTTCCAAAGCACCTTGGCACCGGTCACCGTTGCCCGTATGCCCAGTTGCACAACCCCTAACCCGGAAATTCTTCTGACCACAGGGTAGGGGTTTTGAGTTTTCTGACTGCTTTGGCCAGTTGGAGACTAAAATATATGCACAGAGAAGAGTAAGCTGCTCATCTGAAGCTGAACCCCTCTTCTTCTCCAGATATCTCAAAATTCAAGTTTTATAAATATCCATACTACAGTAGAGTGCACGAAATAGGAAGGGCACCAAAAACTGTAAACACAACAAATCGTCTGCTAAAACTCAGGTGAAATTGCAGAATTAAATGTTTTTCTTGTCCTTTCAAAACTTTGTTTACGTTTTTCAGGGCTTTTTTGCGTGTAAATTTGTGTTCACTGTAACATATGATCATTAAATTTGATTAACTACGCAAACAAATTATGAGAAATAATTTCGCCAGCAGTGCATTGACTCACCCGCCCTATTTGGTACCCAAGATAAAGTGATTTTACTGAAAACCCGTGAGTTCAAAGTTGCTCTTTTACCGATAAAATTGTCAACTCTTGTTCCAGAAAAACGTCTAGAAGGAGGGAAAACTTTGACGACGTTATATGAGATTGATTTTGATCAGGAAGAAGATGAAGGCGAGTGCAAAGAAAATATCAAGATAAAGGGTCGTCAAGAAACTGAAACAAGTAAAATAAATTACTTCGAAAAGGGGAAATGTGAACCAGTTATTGGAAGAAAAATATACTTCGATGGTGAAGAGGTTTTGGTAGGAGGAGCAGACCAGAATATTTTGATATACGGCCATCAACAAATTCACGACCAGTTAATAGTAAAATCAATTGATGATAATTACAACATCAAAAAGTTTACGGACTCCGGAGTGTCGAGTCAAGATTTTCAGGGATCCAAAGAAGAAACGTTTAAAGAAAACATCAATAATTTTGCGGGTAAGTTAAACTTGCTGAGGAATATTAAAAATGTAAATCTTAAAAAGGATCAAAATGATTTAATTAGTTACCGACGGAATATTTTCGAACTACTGGGGATTGAAAACCTCGGAATCCAGGAGGACTCGGAGGACACGGGTACGCAAGGACTCCTCGAAAAAATTGAAGAATTGCAGAAGAAGATGCATACGCTAGAGGAACAAACAAAACAAACAGAAATACTTCAGGCAGAGCTCAGGGACCTAACAAGTCGACTGGATGAACAGGAGCGAAGTTCCAAAACTGAAGAACAGCAGAACAAGATTCAGGCGCTAGAGGAACAAGTAAAACAAATAGAGACAATTCAGGCAGATTTCAGGGACCTATCAAGACGACTGGGTGAACAGGAGCGAAGTTCCAAAACTGAAGAACAGCAGAAGAAGATTCAGGCGCTAGAGGAACAAGTAAAACAAATAGAGACTTTTCAGGCAGAGTTCAGGGACGTATCAAGACGCCTGGATGAACAGGAGAAAAGTTCAAAAACTGAAGAAGACGAGAAGAAGATTCAGGCGCTAGAGGAACAAGAAAAACAAACGAAGATACTTAAATCAGAGTTAAGGGATCTATCAATACGCCTGGATGAACAGGAGCAAAGTTTCAAAAGAAATAAGTTGGAAATCATCGGAGTACCTTTGTTTACACCCGAAACCCATGAACTACTGAGGAAGACTGTGGTGGATATCGGTAAGGCATTGGAAGTAGAATTGACGAAGGACGCCATCAAGGAATGCCATCGGTGGGAGGGAGGGTCAGGAGTCACCGTCACATTCGCCCGAAGACGGGATTGCGACCAGCTGCTTAGTGCATGGATGGCAAAGAAGAACTTTTCAACCAAAGATGTGGCTAACTTAGTCCAAACCCATGGTTCATCAACGGAAAATCCCATCATTATAAGGACCGCACTCACTCCTAAGAGGTGGGCTTTGCTCCAAAAGTCCTTCAAGTTAAAAAGTGACTTTGGATACCTTAATGTATGGGTAGACAGAGATGGGAAGGTAAATGCTCAGAAGGAAGACCATTCTCAAGTCATACAAATAGCGGATGAAGAAGCCTTAGACGAGTTGATGAGACCTGAAGGAAAAGAGTGAACATTTTTCAAAGTGTCATGGCTATATTGTATACTGAAATGTATGAATTAAGAGAAAATATATTTCTTAGAGTACATATCTTTCCAGAGACATCATTCTTATATTTCCTAAATTGAAAACTTATATATACAAATCTAGAATATACGATTTTTTTGTAACGTGTTAAGGATGTTTGGTTTATTTTTAAGGGCGTTGGAACAAAAAATTGTTTTGAAAAATGACAAATAATAAAAGAAAATAACACTTACTCAATTACATATTCAATTCTTGAATTTTAGCGGAACAAGGTAACTCAAAACCAAATCGTAAACGGCGAATGCATAATGATTACGTGCAATAATTGGGTCAGTTCATTGCATTATACTTGTGTAAAAGTGAAAGTAGCTCAAGTTCACAGAGCATAGTCAGTATAGTGACTCAGCCTCAACTAAATATTATATATATACTTCAATATTTGTTTTTATAAATCATAGATTTACTATGTTTGAATTTAAAAATAAATTAACTTTGAACTCATTGATTTGTATCTATATATAAAGCCTAAAGCACCCATAACGTTAGAAAAATCCATAAGTCCAACACCCAGGAGAAGTTAGTGTTACAGAAAAAAACAAAACAATACCGAAAAATTTTGACCAAAAAATCTTTGACCGAAAATTTTTAAAATTTTGAGCCAGATGTCTTCCGATTGAGGGTTTAAAAACACCTTATAAATACACTACTTATTCCACTACAAGTGTATTTGCTTAGATTAAGATCATATCAAAGTAATTGACAATTCGGACAAAAAGAACAAAGTTGACTTTTTGACCAATTTTATAATTTAATTTTTTAAATATACAGGATAATTAGGATTATACGCCATTTACAAAGATACTAGCTTAGGTGAACAACATATCTAAATAATAGATGGGTTCAAGGTCAGGATTAGGCGAATGTCCGCAAAATAATCCCCATAAGAATAACATGGGATAACGATCGCAAGTATTTGTTAGTAGTGGGTGAACGGCTAAGAAAACTTTGTGGAATTTGTAAACGGCCGCGAAATACGATAGCGCGTATCAGCTGATCACGGATACATGGCCGATGTACTTGATACTTACTTGATATTTGGCGTAGTCCCACTTGTATCGCATCTGCGACGTGGTCGTCAGGGACTGTAGTTAGGCCCACATTTCTTCGACACCATAATAGGCCTTTTCACACAAGTGACCCTTCAGTTTCAATTTAAATTTCTTGATACATAATTCTTCCGTGATATGTTTTGGAAGCTTGTTGTAAATTTGTACGCTTATGTAGTAAGGACTTTTCTCAGCTAGCGCAGAATTAATTTGAGGGACGTGCACATTTCTGCCACTTCTAGTGTTATACTGATGAACTAAGTTATTGACTATAAAGACATCAGGATGTTTTCTTACAAGTAGAGCTGATTCCATGATAAACAAAGAGGGGAGAGTCAGTATTCCTAGTTCAATGAACAAGGGCTGACAGTGTGCTAGGCGTTGTACTCCACACATTCTCCTTACATTGCGCTTCTGTAGCAGAAAGGCTCTCTTAGCAATAGGACTTCTACCCCAAAAAACAATTCCATATGATAAGATACTGTAGAAACATCCATAGTAAACCTTGAGCAATATTTCAAGTTGGACTAGTTCCTGCAACCTGCAAATCAAGTAAATAACTGAAGTCAGTCTTGAAGCTATTGAGTCTATATGGCGGTCCCATTTAAGATTATCACTGATGTGAAGCCCGAGATATTTTACCTCCTCACAAGTTTCAAGGGGAACTCCGTTCAAATTCAACTGAGAATGGTGCACAGATTTTTTCCTATTGTGAAATTCCAATAACTTAGTTTTCTCAGTGTTCAAGATCAGACGATTGTCAGTGCACCAGTTGGACATGTCATCCAGGCCAGTTTGAGCATCTAGAAACAAGACATCTCGATCGAAGTTACAAATCAAATGACAAACGTCATCGGCAAATAGCCACACTGTGCCAGCTGAAATAGCACTCGGTAGGTCGTTGACATACAACAAATACAACAGAGGGCCAAGGTTCGAGCCTTGCGGGATCCCAACATTCATTGGCGACGAAGGTGTTGACCTATAGGTTTGATGTACATTGTCACTACTTAGATGTTTCAGCGAGACGACCAACTGGCGGTCCCAGAGATATGAGAATATCCATAAAAGTGGCTTCCCTGCTACTCCTATAGCACGAAGTTTTTGCAATAAAATTGAATGATTAAGAAGGTCGAAGGCCTTCGTCGTATCATAGAAAAGGCATAGCAAATTGTCTTACAAATCGAGTTGACTGTAAACATCTTTAAGGAGAGCAAAAACAGCATCACAAGTGGACATATGTTTACGAAAACCAAATTGGCTCTTGGTCAGTATGTTATTAGAATCAATATACGAAAGGAATCGTTTCAAAAATACAATCTCAAAAATCTTACCAAGGCTTGGCTGTACTGCTATAGGCCTATAGTTGCTTACTTTATGAGGGTCCGCCTTCTTAAACACGGGGACAACCTTAGATGTGTTGAGCTTTCTTGGGTAGCAACCGGTCTCAAACGATTTATTAATGACATTTGCTAGTGCAGCAATGACATCCTCATTACACGTTTTCAAGAGGCTACAAGGGATTTCGTCAATGCCGGAGCTTTTCTTTGAGCCAAGCGAGAAAATGGCCTTTTGACCTCGGCAGCAGAAGTGGGGGTTAACATAAAGCGACCCTCCTCCAAGTCAACAGGGATTTCAGGAGGGGTGTTATCATTCGCCAGCCTGGAGATCTCATCAACAAAATATTCACAAAAATGGTAAACAATAGTTTGGGGATTACTGACCATAACATTATCAATATTTAAACTCAGGTTAGTGAGGGTATTATAATCCTCCTCACTCAAGGTGCGTACAACAGACCAGGAGTTTTTACTTGTGTTACCAGAATTCAATATTTTATTTCCAAAGGAAGACCTTTTGGTCTCCGTAACCAGTTGAGCATGCTGACTCCTGGCCCTGCGATAGGCCACCTTAGTGTCTACACTGCAGTCAGGGAACCTGGTGCCCCAGTATAGGCCCAACAGATCATCATGTGAGCGAGCAACCTCATCGCTTATCCAGCAGGAGCTAGGTTCATTCCTAGACTTAGATACACATGTAGGCTAGATTTAGAAACTAACATTAAATACATCATAAAAGTCATTAAATATATCGTCAAGTGTCGAGGTGGCCGAATTACTAGCTGGCAGCCAAACTTCATTATTGATCAAGATACGAAACATGTCAAGGGTAGCAGCAGAGAATTTTCTCCTCTTAACCTTTAACTCATTTGTTTTCCCAATAACCTCACATGAGAAATATACAGAGAGAAGATAATGATCATATACATATATTGCTTTGCTGAATTCACGATCGGCCGTGAAAAACGATTGCGAGTATTTGCCGATCGCTGATAAAAGGCAAATGTAAGGGTGGTTAAATCGTGGCATCGAACAAGAATGGTTGAAGAGAGGTAGAAAGGATTATGTGTTTTATACATCGTGTTATTGAGGTGAATGTCGATAATACAGGGTGTTTTTTTTAACGCAACCCATTTTTAAGATTGAATAATTCACATATAAATATGAAATAAGTATTGTTTTATGGTTCTTTACGTTTTATACACTCTATTATTTTAATTTGATCACATTTAGTTCACTTTATGTGCTCAAAAAATCCGCCAGTGGCATTGTATGAAGTTATGCTCCCTTTATCAAATTCCCAAACACGTGTTGCTAGGTACCTCTTTGCATTACATTTGTTTTGTTTGTTTTGGGGTACTGAATATGCTGCGACTGTTTTTTTAGGCATTACTTTGAATGTATCCCCAAAGAAAATAAAAATATATTGGCGTCAAATCAGGGATATTGGGGGAAAAATCCTTCACCGATAAAATCAAGTTTTGGTTTGCGTTTTTAATGTGTGTGTCTTTAAGCATGATAACTCGCGTAAAAATGGTCCGATCTGAATGAAATTTGCCACAGACATGTTAAGTAGTATTATTCTTCGAAAACAATTCACGATATATTCAGCACCTCAAAACAAACATAACAAATTTAATGCAAGAAATTCAAAGAGATACCTTACACAGGGGTGCCCAGCCCCCCCCCAAGGGCAATGGCACATGCCCCCCCCCCAAACCAAGCCTAATGCCCCCCCCCCCCGAAGCATGACAACCACCCGCCACCTTTAATTTCTAACATTAGTTAGTATGTCAATAAAAACAAACACCTTATATCCTGCCCTATCAAAGGGTAGTATTGCGTTTTATTTACCAAACTCTTAAACACAATTGACTACTAAGTATCAAGTAATAAAGTGATAAAGCATACAATAATAAAGCATACCAGCATAAGGTAATAAAGTGATGTCACATATAAAACACATTTATTTATAAGTAAGTTTAGTTCCAATAGCGTGAATAAAAAAGTCACCAATATGTTGCTAGTTAATGAAAATAATGAAATACTTCTTACAGTATGTGATACTAGTGATACAATAGAAATAGGCAGTGTTGTAATAGTATATTTCGCAAGGACCGAAAATGAGGTTTTGCAGGCTCGAGATCTTGTTTCAAATTCGAGACACTCAATTTCGTTTCGTTGTTTTGAAACGATCGAGAGCTTCAAAACCCTTTCGTCCAAGGTCTGGACGCTGCTTTTCACCATATTACACATTGAAATATAGCCTATATAACATTAAAATCATATTAATTATTTGACACACTTGAAAACAAAACTCTGAGGTTATGAGCGCCGATACAACTTCTCTGTCATTGTTTAAACAAACACAGCTGAGCTATGAAAATCATATGATCGCAACTATCCTGCCTTTGGAACCTTTTGAGTGCTCTATAATTATATGATGTTCTCACGTTGATTCAAGCAAATAAACGATCAGCTGACTTTCGGCCCGAGGGCCGAAAGATTTTTGCCTTCTGGCGGAAAAAAAGCTGGTTTCGGCTACCACATAAAGTTAGTAAAACAGGTGATTACGTCGTTGTGTGGCGAAAAATCTTTTACAACCTTCAAGTATTTTTAATTTTCGCAGTTTATAGTGATGTATTAATTTAATATGGTTTCCAAAATGTTTAGGCGTTATTGTTTCTACAATAACCAGATATTTAATTATTTTTTTTAAGTTTAATAAATTACTAAATGAATGAACATGACTGTAAATATAATATAATGTTGGGATTTTACATCATTAAACACTAAGGCCTGATTTCACCAACCATCAGTTAAGGGTCGGTTAGTAAACCGTTTGTTAAAGATAGGAAAACAGTATTGAACAGCTGATAAAATTAAACAAACCGAGCCTTAACGGTGGTTTAAAGTTTGGTGAAATCAGGCTTAAAACAGTGGTATTGAAATGCCATCATTCTCGCAGGTACGTTCAAAAACATATTGGATGCTTGTTGGTTGAAAAACATCTTGGTCTTGGGTGCTGGCAGAGGTATGAGGAACGTCAACGTCATGTGTGCTTGATGATTTGACTTGAGTTTGGAACGTACTTTTTCCATGGTCCGTTTGTCGATTTTAATTTCAATCCTCAAGACTAGACTACTAGACTAGGCTGGGAGGCCTACTGCTCATTCAACAAAACACACATAAAACCACTCCGTAGTTTGCCACGGATAAGAAAGTACAGAATACAATTCAGTTTCTGTATATCTAACTAGCTAAAATTGATATCCAACCACGATATCACAACACAATGTGAACTGTAATCACCATTCACTTCTCTCAGTAATTGTACTATTTGTAAAACTGCGCAAACTGCCTCTCCGCAGTCCAAGCAGGCAAGCAGGTACACCAACCGTGCTTCATGCGACGGGCGATTGACTGTTGCTATAGTCTTATCTCTAACGGCCAGAGTTGCATTGTACAGGGTTTGGCATTTTACCCGCCAACTCCAATAATTATCCTCACTTTTACCCGGTTTTCCGGCACTAATCCCTGCAAAATCGCCCCAGGTACCAAAATCCGGGTTGTTAGTAGAAAAACCACCAATGACCAATGACTACCCTTATGGAAAAGTTCAGATCTGGCCAGATAAAAAAAATACAGATCTGGCCAGATCTGGTTTTGGACCCTTAAAAACCAGATCTGGCCATATCTACCCAGATCTGGCCAGATCTGGCTCCCCAGATCTGGTTTGATCTGGTTTTTAAGTGTCCAAAACCAGATCTGGACAGATCTGGATTTTTTTATCTGGCCAGATCTGGCTCCCCAGTTTATATGTTTCATATACCTTACCAAAAATACTATAACTTGAGCAACTTTCCAGTTAGTAAAATCTCTCCAAAAATAGTGGCCTTAGTATAATAGTACCAAAGTACCAAGACCACAAAATGGAAAAGCGATTCAGTTACTGGATTAGGTTGTAAATCACTTGAGGACGTTCGACACTGTTTGTGAGATGGCTTCGCGAGCTACATCAAGCCAGGCTTGGGATGTTGGAGGCTTGGGTGT
Source organism: Flexamia atlantica (assembly GCA_035578135.1). Taxonomy (NCBI): domain Eukaryota; kingdom Metazoa; phylum Arthropoda; class Insecta; order Hemiptera; family Cicadellidae; genus Flexamia; species Flexamia atlantica. The sequence continues at coordinate 791,938 of JAQJVK010000079.1, read as the reverse complement.
GGTCGGAGCCCGAGGTGATCGCGAGGCTCTGGCGCGAACAGAGCCTCCTGAGCCTCTGGCCGACCAGGCGCAGGACCAGTGGCGGCTGGTGGGTTAAATGAACAGGAGGACTTCCAAAAGAGTATTACGGATTTTGTGTATTTCACCTACCTTCCATTGCTATTCACATTTCATGGTCTGTAATATTACCAATATCCGCTGAATTCACTATAAATAATATTAATCACTTGTCACCATCCCTGATTACCGTCTCATTGGAGTAAAATAGATACATGAAACACAACATGTAAACATATAACCTCACTTCAGCTCCCATGCCTCACCCACCGTTTAGATTACGTTACGGTTTGGAGGTTAGAGAGGTTGGTTGCTATGGTTACTAAAACGAGCAAACAACAGGTGAGCAAACATGAATCGTGCAATCATAACGGCAGCAAATGTTCAGTTTCTTATTACCCTAAAGAGATTGTGGTGTGGCTGCACTGATTGCTGATGTGCGCGCCAGGGCCGGATTTAAGCATAGGCGCCATAGGCGCGCGCCTAGGGGCCTGCGCCACAAGAGGGCCCGCGCGACACAAAAAAATATAAAAAAATATTTTTCTTATTCAGGAATTATCGTCGTTTGGTACTCAATAAACCTCGACCAAGAATAAAATAGTGTATTTCGCAACAAGGGCCGAAAATGAGGTTTTGCAGGCTCGAGATCGTGTTTCAAATTCGAGACGAAGTCGTGAATTTGAAGCGATCGAGAGCAGCAAAACCCTTTCGGCCGAGGTGCGAACGCTATTTTTCACCACACTACATAATGAAATGTACCCTAAATAATTAAAAAAACTGATTATTATTTGACTCACTTAAAAACAAAACACAGCTATGACAATCATATGATCGCAACTATCCTGTCTTGAATACAGTATAATTTTGTGATGTTCTGACGTTGTTTCAAGCTAATAAACTATCAGCTGACTTTCGTCCCTAGGGCCCCCAACGTTTTCGGTCCTGTGGCGGCAAACGGTGTGTTTCGGTCCGCGTTTGACGTTTGTAAAACAGGTGATTTCGTCGTAGTGTGGTGAAAAGATAATTAATAATTGTTATCCTAATTGAACGTGAAACAAAAGCAACGTACATGTAATTTAAGTACTTAAATACGAGTAGTATGCAGACAGCTCAAAAGATATATGACATCAACTCCACTATAGGTTAGACGTTGCGGACGGCGCCGCTTTGTATGCCGAAAAATTCTCGCGTGGAGAAAGTTCTGTAGTGAAGAAGGAAAGAGAATAATAATAGTGTTCAGGTTATCTCAGTCGAAAGTGTAAACAAATTGTGACGTCTTTTGAGGACTGGAAATATAACCTACAGCTAGGACAAAATTGTTAGCCAATCAGAGGAAGAATTATATTATCACACCTCATTAAGCTATATCCCACCGGTCTGACACTTAAATGGAGCCAAGTGGTAAGCTTATTGGAGCGCGTTAGTTCGATGCACTTTATTCAGATGGCGTTGTAAAAACATGACTTTCTTCTTCTTCACTGATTCAGCCAAACAGAACGACGATAACGATCTGCTAACTTCCCATTCCGTTTCCCCTGATTTTCTGTCACGACGCGACGCGTACACAACCATAACGAGTTGGAATTAATTTGAGTGTGGGAAAATACCTAAAATACGTTTATCTACGACCATTGCAATAAGCACCTATTATGGTATTACAATAAACATTATAATGATATACATTAAGACACCAAAAACCAAGCAGTACTCTAATGACGACTTTAGAGTACTGGAGTCACTTTAGAGTACTGGTTCTAGACCAATGAGAGCTCGGCATTTGACGGAAGTAGTGTCATAATAACAATTACGCAATTCGCACATCAGCTGATTGTTGCATTACGATTCATGTTTGAGTTTACTTATCCCATCAGCTGATTGTTCCACAACGGTTCATGGTTCAGTCTGCTTATTTGCCTAACCTCAAATTTTAGTTGACCTATTCCATAATTATTAAAAGTCATGAGTTTTGTTTAACTTCGGGGGAAATGTTGTCGTATATTGTTGGTAGTAGATAAAATAGTGTATGCAACGATTGTATTATGCCTTTAAGCCACTCGTGAGATATTTAGAACACTCGCTTCGCTCGTGTTCTAACTTACATCTCACTCGTGGCTTAAAGACCTTCATTATACAATCGTTGCATAAACTACTATTGCAGAAAGTCGTTCTAGTGTAAGTTGTTTCGCGAAATACTGTACTGCGTGATTCATGTTGTGCTTAAAGCTATTGATGGAAGATAAATACGTAGATGTTTACATAAAAGCACTTAATAAAAATTAACTAAGATAATTTTTATTAAGTGCTTTAATGTAAAGATCTACTATTTATTTTCTATCAATCGTTTTAAGCACAATAAGAATCACTCAGTACAGTATTTCGCGAAACAACTTGCACTAGCGGCAAACGCACTTAATCTAAACAAACCGGTAAAGTCATTAAAATTGAAAGTCTAGCAAACAAAACAAGAAAACGAAAATATAAACAAAGCAGACGACGACGATCGATATGTCGTATCGACGACGATCGATATGTCGCATCGACGACCATCGATATATCGCATAGACCTTTTTAGTTCGTTGCACTTTATTCAGATAGCGCTGCTGTTTCGTTACCACCGAGTTAACATGGGAGTGCCATCTCTTTACGAAGTTCATTATTACTCTATGGCTATATTTTACCCAATTGGCTAGTAGAGCTTGCAGAACCGGATATGAGTCTACGATTGAAGACACAAGTTTTGGTTCCACCACAGGCCATACGGGAGTTAACATGACAGGATAATAATATTCATGGGAGAAATTCAGCAATTTTAATGGGGGGGGGGGGCAAGATTTTTCAGACCTCTGCTCAATATTAGCCCCCCTTCTCTTTAAAATGTGTTAGACGCTGTTTTGTTGAAAAATATTTGCCAAATATATGACGGCCGTGAAAGGTCTGAGAGATTTACCGACAGCAATACGACCGATGTTCGCCGGTTACGATATAGCTTATTCACCGGTCTGACACTTAAATGGAGCCAAGTGGTAAGCTTATTGGAGCGGGTTAGTTCGATGCACTTTATTCAGATGGCGTTGTAAATATATGACTTTCTTCCTCTTCACCGATTCAGCCAATCAGAACGACGATAACGATCTGCTAGCTTCCCGTTCCGTTTCCCTTAATTTTCTGTCACGACGCGACGTGTACACAACCATAACGAGTTGGAATTAATTTGAGTGTGGGAAAATACCTAAAGTACGTTTGCAGAAAGTTGTTCTGGTGTAAGTTGTTTCGCGAAATACTGTACTGCGTGATTCGTGTTGTGCTTAAAGCTATTGATGGAAAATAAATACGTAGATGTTTACATAAAAGCACTTAATAAAAATTAACTAAGTTAATTTTAGCGAATTTCCCCTATAGGGAAGAAGCTATTACCGTAGGTCTCATGGTAAGACCTAAGCCCGAGACCATGATAACTTTTCGTTTTGGGGCCACCAGAAGCAAAAAACACCATTCGTTCGAATTTATATATATCTATCTATCTATCTATCTATCTATATATATATGTGTGTCTGTGAGCACGATAGCGGCCGTAAATATGGTCCGATCTTAATGAAATTTGGTACAGACATGTAAAGTGGAAATCGATTGGACAAGTTCGTAAACCAGCCCGATCGGACCATCGGAAGGGGGGGTAAAGGGGGAATAACCCCCCCAAAAATGGGTTTTTTGGGGTTTTTACATAGAAAAATAAAATTAATCAAATTTTTGTTGGCACCATTGGATTCGCCTCAAAAAAAAAACAAACAACTTAGTATCTTGAATCATTGCTCTATGTCCTTTGGTTACTGAGATATTGAAAGTGGTAAACACAGTACGTTGTCCCAATGTTAACCTTATGGGGAATAAGTAAAATTCTATATCTCGCTCATTTCTCAACATATCTTAATTAAACTTGGTTTGTGGCTTCATATAGATGAGATCTAATGTATTTTAGTCTAAAATCCCCAAAATTTCCATTTTTTTGGCAGCAAACCTGCATACTCATTTCCCATGTTATTCTTATGGGGGAAATTGTTGTATGCTTATTTTGGGATTTGAGTAGATTTTACTTATTCGAGGCCCCGCCTCAATGATTTATTTAAGCATTTGAAATTCGCTGAGTATGCAGGTCTGCTGCAACGGGGATATCTTATTTTTAATTTTAATATATCAAAATACAAATATTTATAAAAAATTTATATTTTACAAAATACTCAAAAACCTCCGATTTTATCGCTGAAAGTGTAATAACCTTTATTATAGATGATTAGTAGACCTTTCAAATAAGATGTCTCACGTCAAAATCGGTTGAGTGGTTTCCGAGATATGTGACATTATTAAGTTGGCTGAGCGGCCATATTGATGACGTCACTACCCGTGACGTAAATATTTTTAAGCTTGCCTCCTGGCTGATTTTCACTCTTTTATATGTATTTAGTCAATTACCAAAGTAAGGTGCTGGTTTCAGGAAGTGAAAGATTTCTAGGTATTAAGTCGTTTGTTCCATACACTATATGGGAAATAAGTAACATTCTATATCTCGCTTATTTCTCGAAGTATCTTGTTAAAGCTTGGTACATGGCTTCTTCTAGATCAGATCTACTAAATATTGAATTAAAACCACCCAGTTTAATACACCCGTAGCAGCAAACCTGCATACTCATTCCCCATGTTATTCTTATGGAGCTTACAAAAACATGTAAAATCTCGCTATGTTGAATTTAAATAAGTTGTTTTGTATTTGAAATTCGCTGAGTATGCAGGTCTGCTGCAACGGGTTTTTTTTATCATTTATCAACTATTTCGTAACTAGCTTCCAATAGTTGATTTTTACTGGATTATGGCTCATAAGTCCCATTTTTCTTCATCCCCTTGTCAGCAAACCTACATACTCATTTCCTATGTTATTTAAATGGGAAAAAATTATGATATGTCAATTTCTCTTATATTTTCAGTTCTAATGACAATAATGAAACTGTTTTAGACCTATTTTACTGGGGAAATCTTTGGCTTTCAGATTAACCATTAACAGCTCAATTTGGTTTGGTTTAAGGCTAGTTGAAATGCTACTATCAATGTTGTATTTTTTAAAATTATTTTTGATTTTAATTGTTAATAATGAATATCTCAGCTCTTAAGAAAGAGGATACATTTGTTTTGGTCTTGAATTGTTCCGTAAATTATTTTCTTTCATTTGACCCATCATTTGATAAAATTTGTTTTGGTTTGGATCAGTTATAATGCGTAAAAAACCAAAATAAAATCAATAAAAAATCAGTTTTTTAAGTTTTACTTACAGTGAAAGGGTGATATCTCCAGTTCTAAAGGAGATAAAATGTTAGTTTCGGTCTCAAATTAAACAGAAACGTAGCAGCTTTAATATGAGCTATTATTCGATAAAATTGGTTTTGGTTTGGCTCACTTATACGTAATTCAATGAAAAATATTTGTTTTTAAGTTTTACTTACAGTGAAAGGGCGATACCTCCGGTTCTAAAGGAGATAAACAGTTACTTTTGGTCTCAAATTTAAGAGGAATGTAGCAGCTTTAATATGAGCTATTATTCGATAAAATTGGTTTTGTCCTCCATGAGGTACCTGTCTTATTAAAGTGATTAAGTGATTAAGGTCAAAGTTAATAGCAGTTAGTTAACAAAAACCTTCAGTACAGAAAGCACTAACATCAACCGGCTTAAAGGGGAATCCAGCTACACTCAAAATACAAACACCTCCTCTGATCATATTGGATCGACAAAAACTGGCAGCGGTAGTGTAACCAGGGAGACAAAAGCTATCCATTACAGGGGAAGTTAGAAAATGTTCCGACAAACAAATTATATCAGGAGTGACAGTTTCAATAAATGACTCAAGCATAATAAGTTTTGAAATGATACCCTGAACATTTTGATGAACGATCCTAAAAGCCTTTGTGTCCTCAAGAGATTTATCTATCAAAGCCGTGGGGGTACATGATGAGCTGTCTATAAAAAAGTCTTCCTATTAGGCATTGCGAGGCTGCTTGGGTTTCTATGGAACTGGAGTGATGGATTTGGATTAGTGGATGATGATATGTGGACTGGAATCGGTCGGGAACCATCATTAGAAGCAATGATTGGGGGAGCGGGTGAGGTTTAATGGTCCTGCAAAGATGGAATTTGGTTTATTGTTGATGTGATGTGTACTGGAATTGGTTGGACACAGGCAGAGTCAGTCACGGATAAAAAGCAATCCGAGATCATCTTGGCAATCAGTTTCTTTCCAGTCATATTGAAGTGTAAACCAAACTTTGTGTAAAAATTCTGCTTGTACAGTGAACCAAGAGAAAGAAGTGACGCATTTTTACTCAGAGAAACTGTTTGCGAGATACCTACATTGATCTCAGAGATTCGTTTGTTAAGACAAGGCTGGTCTCGTCTGAAAGGTAGTCCAACAATGACCACTTGTGTGTTTGAAACATTTTTAAGCAAATCTGAAATTTGAGAGGCGATATCGTTTCCACAGTGTACTGAGTTTACATCATTCGTACCACCATAAACAACGAGTACATCATTAGTGTTCATGTCATTAGTGAGGGTAGCAACATTCTCAATTACTTGGCTAAGCTTACCATTAGGCTTAACTGTACCCAAAACATCGCATTTCCTTGAGCATCTATTGCCGATGAAATCGGTCAAGTGGCGTCCGTGGCTGTCCGACACAAGTCTCACATTTACCTTGTCCATTACGTTCTTATGAGAGTCACTGTCAAGAACGTTGTCACTTAAAGACTTACCAGAAATCTCTGAAGCCTTTTTGGCACAAGACCTCATTACAATTTCATTCTTTTTGATATGACTACGATTACTTGTATTAACTACTTTGTTACATACAATCGGCTCAGTACTGGTCAAATTACATGAAACGGAGTCCACAACAGGGGAGTTTTCAATAGTTGAGCTCAGTGGTGTTTGATTTACTGGCTCATCTTTATCTGTACCGAGAACATGAAATTTATTTTGGGTCACAATAGGAATGGGGATACCTTTCTTAGTAATCTTACAAGATTTATATTAGGTTTGACAATTTTCCAGTCATTGCTTTCAGTTTTTCTAAGCTTAATTTTAAGATCGTCAGAACTAACCTCTACAAGCTTAAGATTAGCATTTCCAGCGGGAACTGAATTAGACTCAGGAGTCACAAGATCAACTCTATGGCTATCTTTAGATTGAATATCCTTGGTATTCATGCTATACCAATCAAGGAAAGATTTGCACTTGCTTTCAACGAGACAGAAATGGTATAAAATAAACTAAGCATTAACTAGGACATTAATACCACACTCATAAGAGTTAGACTGTTGCTGGCATTTAGTTTCAATAACATTTTTCTTATTTATACCAAGTTTACGAGCTACTAAAAGCGCTGCCTCTTTGTTGGAACCGAAGGTGAATCAAAGTGATATCCGTGCTTTAGAATCATGCCACAAAAAATAAGACTCCAATGGGAGCCGCTGTCATGTACCACCTATTTTATTTGCGCCCCAACAAATAAAATAGTTAAACTCCTCATCCAGTACATGATCATTTCCACTCTATAATTTAGATATACTGGAGTGGTAACACATGGCGTTGTAATTAAAACCAACAAATTCAAATAAAATTGTATATATTTTAAAAGATCAAAGTAGGATAATTCCGACACTGGTTTTAATCCTAAAACCTAAATTACACAACTTAACATAATTTCTTGGTAGGACCCAACATGTACTGTTTTAAATTTGAGTAAATCAGAAAAGTTTATGATAAGGTGAGGAATGGATATAAGAAAGGAAAACCGCAGCCATGAGGTGACTCGGAACCCCGATCGTGAAACCCTGCACAAAACAGGACAGGAGTCTTACTTAAATAAATAAAAATAATATATCGCTGGAAAGTTTAATACACGAACAACCAAATTAAATAACCCTTGAAAAACATTATGATTTATAATTAATCTCAAAATCGACGGTTGCATACGTCCTGTCGGTCCACCACCTCGCTCAGGAATGGAAAATTTCCCTTACACGTCTAGCTCCACAAAGGTCAGTACATGTTGAGACCGAAACTTTCACTTTTACCCTCCTACCTGAGACAATTTCCACTAAAAACTCCTTTTTTTGTCAAATAATTTAAAATTTAAAACAAACGGTACAGTCATCTGTGTCAGGATTTTTACTGTTACTGACACAGCAGAAATTAAACGTAGCTTGATATAAACCTGTTATGTTTGCCTCCCTAACAGCTGAGTTTGATTCACTGAACTTCACTATCTGGGTGGTAGAGGGACCTAACATTGACACATCACTTTTTGATAAGCTACTAGACATCGAAGAAAAATAGTCTCCAAGAACAGAATCATCCGCCCATTTGTTTTTGTTCCAAGAACCATTACGTTTCTCAAGGAATTCATTTGTTAATAAATTAACTTTGCTTATTAGAGAACTGTTAGCCAGATCAAGAGACTTAATCTTACAGTCTAGGGCTTAATTGTCAGACTTTAGGCAAATTAACTTATTGTTAAGGTTTCTATTTTCCTACAATAAACTATTACATTCACTAACATTATGCACTCAACTTATCTCCTACAACCTTCAACTTTTTTTCCAGATACTTTTTCTCACATTCAATGGCATCCTGAAGGCTGAAGGAGTTATTTAGTTCCTTCTGTCTTCAGTCCTTTTCAAGCTCGAGCTTAAATAAATAAATAAAAATGCCTTTATTCAATCAGGCGTTTCTCTGGAAGATCAGCTTTTCAGAACAACTATCGTCACAATATTTACAACTTCAAACTAAACATGTGTACAGTATTTTACGAAAAAACTAAAACTAAGCATTTCCAATTAACATTCTTTTTAATTTAAGTTTAAATGAAACAGAGTTCAAGCATTTAAGGTCATCGTGGAGCTCATTATACAACCGGGGGCCAAAGTATGAGAAGCTTCTCCGCCCGAGCTCAAGAGTGACTCTGGGAAAGTGAAGCCTCCCCCCATGGCGAGTCCTCTCGCAAAGGTAGTCGGGCTCGCTTGTCATCAAAACCCTATGTATCATGCAGCATGTCAACATCCTGCAAACAGCTTCCATGGGCAACAGCTTAACCGCTTCGTGGTATGGGGATATATGGTCAGATCTCTTCAAGCAAAAAACAAAGCGAATAGCAGAGTTTTGAAGCTTTTGGATCCGACCCAAATCGCCCCTAGAAAGACTGTTGCCATAAGCAGGAAAACAGTAATAAAATACTGATAGAATCAGTGACTGCACAAGTTGTAATTTGGCGGCCTCTGGCAGCAGACTCCTAAACCTATACAGACCTCTCAGCCTCCCTACGGCTCGCTGGGTAGCATGTGTGACATGGTCCGTGAAAGTGAGACCCTTGTCAAGAATTACACCGAGATTCTTGATCTTGTCACACTCTGCTAGACTCCCACCATCAAGTGATATGCTCACTCCACTACTTTTGAGAGTCTGTACGAGGTCAAGAGGTGCAGTGTGTAAAACGGTGCACTTATCGGAATTGAGCTTGAGGCCGTTAGCAAAAGACCATTTTGAAATGTTCTGCAGATCAGCGTTGATTTGACTGAAGGCCTCTTTCATAAGCTCTGGCTCATATGAAAAAAGTAGCTGGGAGTCATCAGCATACAGGTGAGCCGTGCAGTATTTTACACAATTAGGAAAGTCAGCTGTATAAAGAGTGTACAGGATAGGCCCCAGGCAACTACCCTGAGGAACACCTCGCCGTTTGGCAAGGGGTTCTGATGTTTCACTCCCCAGTCTGGTAACCTGGAGTCTGTCTTTGAGATACGATTGAACCCATGCGGCAATATCTTCACCAAATCCCAAGTAATGCAATTTTGCAATCAACATATCGTGATCCATAGAATCAAACGCCTTTGAGTAGTCAAGCATTACAAGGTTACTCTGTCTGCTCTTGTCCTTGTTGTCAATCATTTCACTGAACAAGTTTGTTAGGGCGGTACATGTACTGTGGTTCTTCTTAAAGCCTGATTGAAGTTTTGGGAGCAATTTACAGTTATTCACGTATTCAATTATCTGTTTGATGACAACTTCCTCTAGGATCTTGGACATAGCTGGCAATATAGATATTGGTCTTAACTGTTCAACACAAGTGGGGGCTGCTGCTTTAGGTAGTGGTCGAATGATACTTTTCTTCCAAGCTTGTGGAAATATTCCTTCTTTTAATGACTCATTTACCAGATGGGTAATAAACTCAATAGCAAATGGACTCACAGTTTTGATCATTTCAATGGATATTTCATCACTACCTACAGCCTTAGATTTAATTCTATTCATTTCTGCTTTGACTGTTTCTTCAGTGACAGCAACAAATCTAAATTCACCAATGATTTCGTTTTGCCTGTTATTCTTAAAAAAGTCAAGAACATCAGTATTTATGTCTATGTCAGACCCCATTCCTGCGAAGTATCTATTGATGTCATCAACATTGAAATCATGTACAATTTCAGATTCTGGGTGTCTATGTACATCACATTGCTTCAAGCAGGTTCAAAATTCTTTACTATTGTTTGTCTATGATATTTTATCTTAGAAGTGAGAGTTTCAATATCCCGCAAGGATTTATTAAAAAGATTGGTTGCTGTCTCATTGTCGGATTTTATATTTTCAAAGGTGACAAGAATTTCACTTACTTTAGATATGAGGTCACTTAAGTCAATAGAAGGATAGGAATCAGCCAGTCTGTTCATTTCCGTTGATAAATCAAGTATCAAACTTTCAACATGGTTGGAAACAAAAATATCTATTGTACAATCGTCCATGATGACAATACAAGTCAAAAATTAAAATACAGTACAATTTTAAATATTAATTCAATACTTAAAGATATTTCAATAAAATAGATTGGCACATGCAATGAGAAAACAGGTATTGTAAGCTCCTGCAGATCGCCGACGCAGCAGAGTACAGATGAGTGCAGCAGGGAGCGTTCACCGGATTGAAGGCGCAGCGGTTGACGGCGAAAACCCCAGTCTTGGTCAGCGGCAGTGAGCGGGACACGTGTTAGTGACAGGTAAATCTGGCCAGCCGGTGGTCGGGTGGCAGTAGTGGCTCGTTGCTAGGCGACCGCCGACGCGCGCTCCCCTCTCCGGCGAATTTCAAACTCGCCAACGGTTATCAGGCAGGAAAAGCTCATGTAGTCTGGTCAGGCGAAGGTTAGAAACAACCATAACAATTGTACTCACAGTCCGGTAATAAGTTGGAGTTGCTTATAATGAGCGCACAAAACTCCTGGTCACGTGTGTACACACTCGAAGAATAAAATACTGTTTTCCCGGCGTATTAATAAAAAAGTAAGAGAGTTATAAATTAACCGTCTTCTCATGACAATCAGTGTTGCCAACCCCACCTAAAAAATTGAGGTAAAAACAAACACCATTTATCAAGTTGAAGCCTTTCAATTATATTAGGAACATTATGCTTAGGTAAAACAACTTTAAAATTTAAATTTACCTTCGGTAGGCCTTTTGGATCTTTATCTAAAGCCCCACTGGGCCTAGACCTATTGGGAGCTCTCAAAAAATTTAAACCACTATGGTGTTTTGAAAGGAAAAGACTTGCTCACTTCACATTCCATCCAATCGGGGTTACAGTTTACAAAAACATTATCTAGGCAACTGTTGCCTCTGGTAAACTCGGGAACCCACGCCTTTGAGGTGGTGACATCGAAGTTAGCATTGATGTCGCCCCCAGCTACGATGATGTAAAATAAATAAATAAAAATGCCTTTATTTACAGCGTTCCTCAGTCATAAACTGATTTTCAGGACAACTTAAGTCAATACTAATCTAACAGCAACAAAAAAAGATAACAAACAATACTTAAACAACACTATTTTACTTTATACAAATCCTTTAGTTGGATTTTAAACTTTGAAAAAGAGCAAGATTTGAGGATACCGGGGAGATCATTGTAGAGTACTGGACCGAAATAAGAAAAGCTTTTTCGGCCCAGTTCCAGCCTCACCCTGTGAAAGTGAAGCTTTCGATCATGCCGCGGAGCGACACGCTGCGAGACCTCATCCCGATACCGCAGCCTCTCACTCAGGTACTGGGGCTCCCTCATGTAGTCCTCCCACTTAGATAAGCGTGTCAGAAGGACTTCAAGGGACTTTAAAACCTCCACAAGACCGTATCCAGGTGAGTGGTAAATGTAGTCAACAATAAGCTTCAGTTTGTCCACAATAACAGCCGCAGCTTCAAAATGGGATTTTAATGTGGACATGCTATTATCCACGTTTCTAGCTTCAATAGTGTTTGAACAAAATGGTTGCACCCCCTCTGATATGATCAGTTCGACAAAAATGGTCGGCACAGTGAAACCCTTCCTGGTGAGAACCAACCAGCTCATCATGACCTGACCAATATTCGGATAAGCAAAAGAAAGAGATAGGGGCCACTGATGTTGAAATCTCTCACATAGCCCTCTATAATAATAGGTTTTCCACTCAGTCCATGGATATTCAAGAATTAAAATTGTAGGTACAAAGGATCTAAGTTTATGAAGTTAAGGTTCATGCAATCAACTAACCTCTGCGGTAACCTAAAAATACCCCCGTTGCAGCAGACCTGCATACTCAGCGAATTTCAAATGCAAAACAACATTTTCAATCCAACATAGCGAGATTTGACATGTTTTGGTAAGCTCCATAAGAATAACATGGGGAATGAGTATGCAGGTTTGCTGGTACAGGTATATTAAAACTGGGAGGTTTTAATTCATTATTTAGTAGATCTGAACTAGAAGAAGCTACTTATCAAATTTTATCAAGATACGTTTTACCTAGATATAGAATTTTACTTATTTCCCATAAGGTTAACATTGGGAAAACGTACTGTGTTTACCACTTTCAATATCTCAGTAACCAATGGACATAGAGCAGTGATTCAAAATACAAAATTGTTTCTTTTTTGAGCTAAATTCAATGGTGCAAACAAAAATTCTATAAATTTTATTTTTATATGTAAAAAACTAAAAAAACCGTTTTTGGGGGGTTTATCCCCCTTTACCCCCCTTCCGGTGGTCCGATCGGGCTGGTTCACGAACTCGTCCGAGTGATTACCACTTTACACGTATGTACCAATTTTCATTAAGATTGGATCATTTTTACGGCCGCTATCGTGCTAACAAACAAAAATATATATATATATAAATTCGAACGAATAGGGTTTTTTTACTTCTGGTGGCCCCAAAACGAAAAGTTATCATAGTCTCGGGCTTAGGTCTTACCATGAGACCTACGGTAATAGCTTCTTCCCTATTGGGGAAATTCGCTAAAATACCTAGATGTTGCTCTCTTGGTGGAACATACTATTTCACAAAAAAGGCTATATCCCATAACTCAGCATCCAGCAACGTTTGCAACAAAGTTTCATTGTCACAAATTTTAAATGACTTTTAGGTATCGTATTTTGTTTCCGATTCGTAACAAACAAAGTCCTCCACTTTATAATCTGTTAGGAAGGATTCAAAGTTTTCCTTCGAGACACTTGGGTCCACACGAAAAACGAATAACTAAGATCGTTGGCTTACAACTTTAATGCCACCACCAGCTTTTTTTACCTAGGATAGGCTTAGCTACTGCAGTCTCTTGTGTAGCTAATTCACCATTAACTCTCTCCTGATTACGTGTAATAGCAGACCTCCTCTTGCGTGAGTGATAAACTTCAAAATCGCCGTCATAACTTTTCTCACTCTCATTAACCATGTTAATTTCCTTAGATTTATTAACATTATAGGTGAATAAAAAATTTTGAACGGAGACAGCTGTGAGTACAATAACTTAGGACTAGAGATCGTCAGTCGTAGAAAATTCGCCCAGTTTTCAAATCGAGAAATAAGGATAGCTAATTCTTTAAATTATCTTTGCAGACATCAATGCGTTTATAAGTATATTTAATATAGGAAAAATTTGCTATGAAACACATCATGTAACTATTAAACGGGAACCGAAAGCAAAAGAGAAAGACTCAATCTTGGAATAATTTTTTACCTCACCTCTGCGTATATTTATGGCATGCTTTATATTCTGGATTATTAATTTTATGAAATCACCATCGTTATGTTTTATAAAATTTTAAATTGAATTGTTTACATGTATAAAAAACTAACATGAATTTCAAAGGGATTGTGCAAATCTACAGTAAAATACAATTCTATTGATATGCCTAGATTTTCGCTACGTTGCACAGAGGAAAATCGTATTACAAAAATGCTTGTCCATTAATAAACAGACAAGGTCCTAGGTTTTGTTCGATACAGTTTAATATCTTGCTTACTGAACATGAATTAAGAAAATTTATCATTTAAAATCTTGAAATCTTAATCAGTCAATAAATTGTTCAAGAGATTAAGAAGTGATCTTAAATAATACATAAGGATTTTTGAAATTATTATTTTTGGCTACTTAAAAAAGAAAAAGAAAGAAGTATTAGACGATTTATGTACTTCAACCGTCCTGTCTTCAAGATCGTCCGATTCTTCATAAATCCAGTTAGTTTCATTTATTTGCCTTTCTTCAAGTGCTTCAGGCATTAAATGTTCAGGAAGGCGAATAATTGTTGGAACTTCTTCAACATCCGCATTGCATCCAGCGCTGGAAATTCCTGCCAAGTTGTCTTGAATGTCCACATCAAGAGATATAGGAACTAATTTCTCTCTACGGAATAAATTCAACACTCTTTTCCAACTACTTAGTTTGACCGGCTCGTCCGAATGTTTCTTATTCACCATGAATACGTATGAATCATTATACAAATCTTCAGCACTTGTCGACTCAGACTCTGAAGATACGTAGCTCAATTCAGAAGTATGTTCTACTTGTTCTTCCTGAATTTGAGTCACTGTATCATGAGAATTTTTGGAGTTGAGATTTAGAATAAACCCCTCGTTTAGTTGCGTTTGGTTATTTTGTTCCTCGGTCGTTCCTGATTTCTTTTTAGAGAGAAAAAGGTTTTTGAGACTCTTCTCAAAATCTACGGAAAAATTTTGGGGTACTCTCCAAAAATGGATTTTGTCCCAAAAATGTGTTTTATTAGAGCTGCTAAAACGTGTAGCGATACGTTTACTTGATCCTTGAAACTCGTTTTGTCCTACATAATTTTTCCGTGGAATTTCCTCCGTCATCGACTTGTTATATTCTGATCTCCCTCCTTCATTATCTCTTATCATGATCTTAATTGTATCGCCTATATCCTTAAATACACTTTCAAGAGAGTTGTTAGTTCTATCACTGTTTTCAGAGAGAGCATTAAATGACGGCAGTGGAATGTCTATGTTGTAAAAGTCAACTAAACTATCGTCGTTTATGATTTTCTTGCTAGGATTAAGTGCATCTTTAATGGTTCCATCTCTATCTATGATCTCTTCTATTTTGTCTACATCTTCTATAATTTTCCTAAATCCCTCATTTTCTGAAGTGTTCTCATTTTCCAGTGTTGTTGCTTCCTTCACATTCTCTTTGTTTTTGAGTATTGGCGTTTCTTTTGATCTAATTTCATCAACTACCTTGTTCATGTGAGGTAATTTTTGTAAGTTTGTAAACTTATCAGTGTCTTTGCTGCGAAATATAAGCCTCTTTATGATATTCCATTTGCTAACTCTTGTAGTTGGTTGGATCAACGAATTAATCTCTGTTGTCGGTTTTACTGTTTCCAAATTATCAGAATAATGCATAAACACTGTTCTATTTTCCGTAATATTATTTAATCTGTTTTCCATTTCATTTATTGTTCTCATTTTCTGTCTAAGCTGTTTAACAATATTTTTAAACCTATCCGTATTTATCACTTGATCATAAAACTCTTTTACGTCATTCTCAGTATCAGCCTGACTGAAAGTATTATTTATCATCAAAAACATGAAATGGTTTTTAAAACCCAATTCATCAGCCATGGACGAATTAGTTGTAATAGGCATTACAATGTTTTCATCCCCTATATGGGACGAATTAGTTGTAATAGGCATTACAATGTTTTCATCCCCTGTATGGGACGAATTAGTTGTAACAGGCATTAGAATGTTTTCATCCCCTGTATTGGACGAATTAGTTGTAACAGGCATTACAATGTTTTCATCCTCTGTATGGGACGAATTAGTTGTAACAGGCATTACAATGGTTTCATCCTCTGTGTGATTACTAAAGGGATTGCAGTTTTTTGGTAAAGTTGCAGATTCGTCTGTCTCTCTTTCCGATTTCTCTTCAAATGCGTCTACTAGGGAGACATTATCTATCTGGTAACTATTTAATACATTCTCAGCAGAACTTGAATCTACGGATTGATTCCTGTCCACATCGCCAAAATTAGCCAAAGTTCCGTTGTAAAACGCGCCGTTTGCAACCTCTTCTTGAATTTCAGAAGGGTTGACTACGTCATTCAGCGGGGGAGCGGAAAACGTTAGATCCGTCAGTAGAAAGTCGTATTGGGAAGTGTTATAAGAGTCTCGGATGTACTTGATGTCTTCAGGTCGAAGATGGTGCACGGAGAGAAATCTCTTGCGGAATCTGTCATCGTGTTTGTAGCCCGGTACCAGACAGACTGGGGCTTCAGACCAAGAGGGAAGAGCGCAAGTCGCAACCCCGCAGCACTGGGCGGTGACCTGACACTGGAATCATCACAAGAGTGTATTAGACAACTTCAAAATCATAAAAAGAAAAAAACATTGAAGACGAAATATATTGTATTTCCCATATAAATCCTGTCTAAGGAACACGCCAACCTTAGTCAGTAACAATGCTACAAGATCGCGCCACTATCATCACGATCATCACACTCATCCTTCACTCATATTCAGGTGTGGCTGTAGCCTGTAACCATTACATGTGTTATTTATTTTTAATTCAAAAATATTTTATCACATGTTTCTCTTGTTTGTTTACTTTTTAATTTTTCATTCTTTCCTAACTTGTAAAACCAGTTTTATATTCCTTTACATAATAAATATTTTCTTCTTTGTATTTGGAATCAAATTATTAAAATATGAACTACATAATATATAAATAGCCACCACAACAGTGGTTACCACCGACGTGATATTAAAGTAACGTGTTAAATTGTCAATTTCAAAAGACTCAAATTTGCACTTCATATCGTGGTTCATCGTCACATACTTCACATCTTATCGTAGCTCTTCCAAGTTACCTACGACTGAGCACCATTGGACCCAACACAACAAGCTACCTAGATCATCTCGTCAATTTGGTAAAAACTGAATTATTTTTACAACCAACTGTAAACGGCAAAAAGGTGAGTTCACAACATGTCTGATACTGATGAAAATAACCTTGTTACGAAAAACCCAACTGATTTCGGCCAAGTCTCAAAATTGTCGGTAAAAATTCCTCCATTTTGGAAAAAAAATGTAAGAGTCTGGTTACATCAAGTTGACGCACAGTTTATTATTAACGGTATCACAAAAGAACATACAAAATATTATTACGTTCTTGGTAACCTTGATACCGATGTAGCAGAGTTAATTTCGGATTTACTTGAAAAACCATTAAGTCAAACTCCTTATCAGGACTTATGCCAACGCTTAATCTCAGAGTTTGAAGAATCTGAAAGTAGAAAACTTACTAAACTGATGGACGAACTGGAGCTAGGTTCCAAAAAACCTACCCAGTTCCTCAGGGAAATGCGTAATCTTGCCGGTGACCATATTAAAGACGATTTCCTCAGAACAATTTTTTTGAAACGTCTCCCTACCCATGTAAGTTCAGTATTATCATCTAGTTCTGATTCTCTAGACAAATTAGCAACAATGGCGGACAAAATTGTGGAATATTCCCCCTTTCAATCTCACTTAAATTCATTGAAATGCCAACCATCAAATAGCTCAGAACCTGAAAGGTTATCAAGACTGGAAGACCAAATTTCGAAATTGACCAACGAAATTTCGTCTTTGCGTTTAAGATCAAGATCCCACTCTCGATCTCGTCAACCTTGGCGACCGAACAACACAGGCTCCTTAAATTCCAAAAATCCTTTCTGCTGGTACCACAGTAAATTCGGGGATAATGCTCAAAGGTGCGTAAAACCGTGCAGTTATCATTCCTCAAACAAAGATTCGGAAAACTAATTAAGCACTGTCTTGATACGGCGGAAGACAGCGCGAAAACACAACCTCGCCGTCTCTTTGTATACGACCGTCTAACTAACACCAAATTTTTGATTGATTCGGGAGCCGACATTTCTGTAATCCCCCCTCAAACTAAAAGTAAACCAAAGTCATCTTTAAGACTTCTTTATGCTGCCAATGGTTCCAGTATTGCAACTTACGGCGAAAAATTACTGGAACTCGATCTTGGTCTACGAAGGTCGTTTTGTTGGCCTTTTACCATTGCCGATGTTCAACAACCAATAATAGGAGCAGATTTTTTATCCGAATTCGGTCTACTAATCGATATTAAAAATAAAAGGTTGATAGACAGTAAAACACTACTTTTTAGACTTGGTTCCACACCTTCTACAGCAATGCGCTCTGACATCCATCTTGTAGATCCTAATAATAAGTATTGTCACATATTACAACATTATCCAGAACTTTTAAGAGATATTCCTGGTCACAAGACGCCAGATATAGATTTCTTTCATACAATTAGCACCAACGGACCACCCGTTACCGCTAAAGCCAGACGCTTAGCTCCGGACAAATTTACTCAAGCTAAATTGGAATTCCAGAAAATGATCGATATGGGCATTTGTAGACCCTCTAAAAGTCCATGGTCTAGTCCACTGCATATGGTACCAAAGAAGGACAGCTCCTGGCGCCCTTGCGGTGACTACCGCGCTCTTAATAAGATTACCGTTCCAGATAAATATCCGATACCCAATTTACAAGACTTCAATTCGCAACTTGAAGGTAAGAATATATTTTCCAAAATAGATTTGGTTAAAGCTTATCATCATATACCTGTCCACCCGGATGACGTTCCTAAAACTGCTGTTATCACCCCATTTGGTTTATTTGAGTTCATACGCATGCCATTTGGATTGAAAAACGCTGGCCAGACCTTCCAACGTTTTATCCACCACGTATTACGTGATCTCCCATTTGCATATTCCTATCTTGACGATATCTTAATCGCTTCTCAATCGGAAAAGGAACACGAACAACATATTCGTTTACTTTTCGATTGCCTTTCTGAACACGGTCTTTGCATTAATGCGGCTAAATGTGAATTTGCTGTTCCTGAAATTTCGTTCTTAGGATACCGCATCAACAAACATGGAATATTTCCACTACCAGAACGAGTGAAAGCAATTCTTGAATACCCACTACCGGTAACAGTTGATCAACTCAGACGTTTCTTAGGTATTGTCAACTTCTACAGGAGATCCTTACCCAATACGGCTGCAACTCAAAAAGCTCTCTATGACCTATGTCCTGATCCGAAAAAGAAAGACAAAAGTAATATAGTTTGGAATGAGGTCGCAAAGGATTCTTTCAATAAATTAAAGAATGAACTAGCGAACGCTGCCTTAATTTTCCATCCTTCTAGTGATCTTCCTTTGATTCTTATGGTCGATGCATCGAATTTTGGAATTGGTGCCTCGCTCCAACAGTTGAGAGGGAATATACCTGAACCCATAGGTTTCTTTTCCAAAATCCTCAATAAAACTCAACAAAACTATAGTACTTACGATCGTGAACTTCTGGCTGCTTACGAAGCTGTTTGTTACTTCAAACACTATTTAGAAGGTCGTCATTTCACTATTTTAACTGACCATAAGCCTCTCAGTTATGCCTTTGAACAACGACCGGACAAAGCAACTCCTAGACAGCTTCGACACCTTGACTACATAGGTCAATTCACTACTGACATCCGGTACATACCGGGTAAGCAGAACTACTCTGCAGATGCTTGTTCACGAATATCCGAGATTACCATCTCTTCTGCAGTATCTCTCAGTGATTTATCTAATGCCCAATGCAAATGCGAGGAATTACAACACTTACTGAATTCGAATCAAGAAACATACTCATTTAAAACCATGACTCTTGATAATGGGCTTGAACTTATTTGTGACTCTTCGACCGGGAAACTTCGCCCTTTCATCCCTCGTCAATATCGTAGAGCTATATACGATTCAATCCACAACTTATCCCATCCTGGTATAGCCGCATCAGTGAAAATGCTCCAAGAGAGGTTCTGTTGGCCTTCATTGAAGCGTGATGTCGCGTTATGGGCCAAAACTTGCATTCCGTGTCAAAGTTGCAAAACATGGCGACACACCTCCAGTCATTTAGGTTCCTACCCATCTGCCCAAAAACGTTTCTCACATATCAACGTGGACATAGTAGGACCATTACCTCCCTCAAGAGGATATCGGTACCTCCTGACAATAATCGACAGGTTTTCCAGGTGGACTGAAGCGATTCCCATCACTTGTATAACTGCGGAAGAAGTGGCCAATACTATTCTTCAATCCTGGATATCCCGTTTTGGAGTCCCTCGCTTCATCACAACTGATAGAGGTAGACAATTCGACTGTGAGTTATTTTCTTGTTTAACATCTACACTAGGTGTGAAACATATAAAGACAACAGCTTACCACCCTGCTGCTAACGGAGCCATAGAAAGGTGGCATCGATCTTTGAAATCGGCTCTTAAATCACAATTATCTGCAGACTGGGTTCTAAAACTCCCATTGGTTTTACTTGGTCTTCATTCACAAATAATGCCTGAAACTGGAGTTTCGCCCGCACAAATTGTCTATGGGGAACCGATCACACTTCCAGCCGACTTATTTGAAGACTCTGAACTTTCTTGTGACGTACCTACATTAGTTTCACAACTCCGTGAATACGCAAGGTCAATCCGTCCAGTCCCGTTTCAACACCGTCATAAAAAATCTATTTTTATTCATCCTGATCTCATGACTTCATCTCATGTTTTCGTCCGACAAGATGCTTCAAAGAAACCACTTCAACCTACTTACAACGGACCCTTTAAAGTGGTATCACGAAATGAAAAAGTCTTTAAGCTGGAACTTCCGACAGGTGAAGACTCGGTTTCGATCGACAGACTTAAACCAGCATTCCTTCTGCAAGAACAGTCTGAAGGATACCACACGTACCAATCAAAGTTGAAGCCAACGAACGAAGAGAAAACTTCCCCCACACTTCAAAATGACGTCCCGATAAAACCTCCACATCCCAATAAGACACCAAGACGGACTCGATTCGGACGTGTTTTAAGAATTCCTGCACGATTTGAAACTTGATTCCTCTCGTTGCCACTGGGAGGAGAGTATGTGGCTGTAGCCTGTAACCATTACATGTGTTATTTATTTTTAATTCAAAAATATTTTATCACATGTTTCTCTTGTTTGTTTACTTTTTAATTTTTCATTCTTTCCTAACTTGTAAAACCAGTTTTATATTCCTTTACATAATAAATATTTTCTTCTTTGTATTTGGAATCAAATTATTAAAATATGAACTACATAATATATAAATAGCCACCACAACACAGGGTAACGTCCTCCATGAGGTACCTGTCTTATTAAAGTGATTAAGTGATTAAGTGATTGAAGACAAAATACAATGACGTCACATTTTGTGTCTTTTGACATTGACGGAGACAAAAAATTATTGAAGCAGGCTGCCATTTGTATAGATTAGTAGAGACGATTCTTGCGTTAAGTAAGGCCAATGAAAGGCAAGGTCAAAAAATACTTGGTTTGGCTATGTGACCTTTAGTAAGCTTTTCATGTTTCAATTTTTGTCCGACGAGCTATCAGGAGTCTACTGCTGGCCATCAACGATTCTAAGTTTAATTTACACAATGTTTTACAATTGTTTAGTATTTATGTTCTGTGGTATAAAGTAGACTTTTTAGTGGTATTTCATTCAATAAACAACACAAAGTGTACAGTGTATATTGAATTGCAAGGACAGGGAAGACTTTCCTTGTTTGCATACGTTTAGCCTTTGTAGGGGAATTTTCAAGTTCTTCAAAGCATGAACTTTCTTATAAATAGTTTGTTTGGGAAATTAATAATCTTAATCTAATTTTTATATATGTAATCAAGGGACGTGTTTATATCTGATGAGACAAGGGCAAAGTTTCAGTTCATTTTCAATTGTTTCACAGGGAGCAGGTAATTATTATTAGTTAATTAATTAATACTACGGCACACTGTTGGTGGTTTTGTCAAACTAGGTCCACTTAAAGTTCCTAGAAAAATTAAAACAGTCATAGAGGTTGGTTATAGTTTTTAGTTAGTAGTTGTGATTCTCGGCAATATTACTTTAGAAGCCCCTAAGAATAAATTATTTCTTTTTTTATTAAAAAGAGGGTGGTGGCATCTTTTTCACCTTGCCTTTGCACCGCCCACATAGACTATTGATCTGTGCGAGGACGTTATCGAGCAAAGGTAAGGGAAGATCCGGTACAGTATTAAGGTAAACAGTACTGCTACGCCGAGTCTCGAACTTGTTACGCTTAGAGGCCACAGTTCCGAAACTGAGTGCTCTACCGACTGCGCCACCGACTCACTACAATTAAATCTTTAGTGGGTCAAGGACCAGTGTAAGATAATTAAAAATCGTTTTTCTTACGATAAAGTACAAAATCCTCTGGATATCATTTTGTAATTATAACATTTATTGAAAAGTATTCTAGCTGTTTTTTACATTTCTTTGGAAGTTCATGAAAAGAAAATAATACGACTTAAATTCAGCAACATATTTTTCAACAAGAAGAAGAAAATATTATTATCTAACACTTACCTCCTCCCCTAAATGAGCGCATTCAAACCCATTAGAGTTTGATTCATCCAAAGTTTTGTTCGGGTCGTAAAACTCAACTTGATCAAAACGGATCGAACATAAAACAGAAGAAAGACTTGCTAAAAAAGCAGCGCAGAAAATAAATCTTAAAA
Source organism: Flexamia atlantica (assembly GCA_035578135.1). Classification (NCBI taxonomy): domain Eukaryota; kingdom Metazoa; phylum Arthropoda; class Insecta; order Hemiptera; family Cicadellidae; genus Flexamia; species Flexamia atlantica. Next base: position 768,925 of record JAQJVK010000079.1, on the reverse strand, counting down.
TTATATACATTGTCACATTCTTTCGGATGTTTGTGCAGTCCCATTACAGAATGTCGCAGTTGAATATCTCCTAGAGTGTTATGTAATCTCTTGAAACGTATCTCCTACGAACTTACTAATCTTATCTCAAAAATCTGATGACAGATTGATTGCTCTATGTGAGTTATAGAGGAGTTTTCTGAAAGTATTTCTTTTCATAATTGTATTTCGCCAAACAAAACCAAAAGTCAAATAAGACATTTGGCAATTGGCAGAATTTGAAGTGATTTTCAAACAAGGGACAAGTTAGCTTCTGCGGTTTGAGTAGCGAATTCTTTTTGGGTAACTGACATACAAGTGGTCCTCGCCTCAACGAAGATATAACTCATTTGATATATATACATCTTCGATGAAACAAGGCAAACAATGTCACAGATTGGTTCCCCAATAGGGTTCCTAATCAATGGGCAACCGCCCATTTGGCACTTAACAGAAAATCACTTATGTTTCTGTTGAACGTAAAAGTTTCCCAAGGAAAACAACAAAGTTAACAACAAAATGAATTAAGTTACACTTTCCAGAAGGGAAAAGTACTCTAAAGGGGACACCCTAAGGGGTGGGCACCTTTCAGAAGGGGAGAAGGGTGGGGGTAAGTTTACGGAAGGGAATAATCATAATGGGAGTAATCGTTTGGTCTAAAAGTGTTTTTCGAGAAGTATGATAGTTTATCCTCTACGGGCTTTTATAGTGAACTTATTAACCATGGACTTTGAGAATGGTATTATTTATACAGAATTTTTAAAGGAAACACGTTTTTGAATTGAATGCTAAATACTCCAGTAAATATCCTCCTAGGTACTTTGGTATTATACGACGGCTTCTATTTTTAGATAAATTTTTTAACTGGATGCCAAAAATAACTACATAATTGGAAAGAACATACTTTGATTGATTCCCAGTCCAAATTGGACATAATTATGATAACCGGTCTTCGTTTTCTGCTTCCCAGAAGGCAGCGATGTTGGCGAGGATTGAGTTGAAAGCGTCATCGCCGCTAGCGGCCACACCCGATCGCTACCCTTATACAGCGCGCTGCGGCGGTTATTTTAGGTTAGGTTATCATAAATATGTTAGTAGGACTTTCCTCGTTTCGTTATGAATCGAACGATACCGGATGAGTTATACTTTCGCCCGCTAAATCCTGTAAGCAAGTGATGCACCACACACTCCGGTCAACAACCTGACCTTGGCCTACTTGGAGGGGATTTGGCGGGCGAAAGTATGACTCATCTGGTATCGTTCGATTCGTGACTAAACGAGGAAAGTATATTGTACATATTTATGACAACCTAACCTAACATAACCCCAGAGGGTGTTGTACAAGGGTGGCCTCCGTATAACACCAAAGTACCTTCTCGGGTTACTTAATTACGAGTACCATTTTGGATAAACGTCCCTGACTATGTTAGTCTAAGAGGAAATAATTAACTTCTTGATTATCATGATACGTGTTATATTCTCTGGGATGTAAATAAAAACGCCTTTCAAGTGTTGTAAGATGTTTTTTATTTACATCCAGTAAGAGAAACTAAAATGCAAAACAAAAAGTGGGTACACAAACCTCTCTACTTTCTTTGTTCCAAATCAAAACTGTATTTTGGAACATTCCTTATGAACCTAACATAATAAAAATACTCAACTCAACATTGTCACTTTTTCATTTTATTCTACAACGCACGACACTCTCTTATCAGAAGATCTCGATATCTCCATCACAGTCCATTTCGTCAAATGTTCTAATTATAGATTACTTAACACAAAATGACCCCTTTTCGGGTTCCATGAGGTGTTGGTTTAGGGGGAGGGTGGGCTTGTGCCTCGGGGTGGTGTCGGTGGTTCTATGGGGTTTGGGGAGGGGGGAGGAGTCAAAATTTCGACGAGAAGAAGATGAAGGATACGGGAGCAGTTATGAAGCGTTTGTGCGCCGTGAACATCTGCAGTCTGAGAGTGTGATTGTGAGTTTTAAACGTTATATAAGACTATTCCGGCGTCATAAACTAGCGGCACACTAGTTTAGTTTCGAAATCACTTTAACTGTGCCCCTTAATGGTAGAGGGAAGTGACCAGCTGTTTGACTGTTTATGAGGCTCGCATTGTATGACTCTAGAATCAGCCATGCGCTAAGTAGAAAATAACTTAAGGATAGTGTAAATTTAAAAGTTGAAATAAACATGGTTGAATTCAGCACTTTATAATTGGTTTACTATCTACAAAATTATTGCTAAAGTAGAGTTCACGAAATAGGGCGGGCGGCGAAAACTGTAAACTTATCAAATTGTCTGCTAAACCTCAGCTGAAATGACTAAATGTAATGTTTTTATTAAAAGTGAAATTTCCAGTGAACGTATTAACATTATTGGAAGAAATGGATGAAACAGTTTTGGACTTGATTTTTGACTTTATAGTTAATAACAACATTTCAATTTGATCAATGTGAAATTGTGACTTAAAATTAATTGTAATCATTATTGTAAATTGTTGTGGGCCTTTCTTGGGTAAACCCTAGGCCGTAATAAAGAAAAAAAAAAAAATATTGAACTGTCAAAACTTTGTTTACATTTTCAGGGCCTTTTACGTGTATATTTTTGTTTACTATGACATATGATCATAGAAGTTGATTTACTAGCCAAACAAAAAATAAACAATAATCTCGCAGGCAGCGCGCTCACTCACTTGCCCTATTTGGTGCCCTTGACTATAATATCAACTTGCTTGTACATATTGCCTTATTCAGTTCCACTTGTGAAGAACCGTGTGGTTGAAGAGTTACTAGGTATAAAAAACTGTGTTATACAAATATTGAATGAGTGAATGAAAGAAACGTTTATTCCAAGAAATATACAGCTTTACAAATATAATCATGAAAACATAAGTCTATAGCAAATGCAAAAAATAAATTAAGAAGTTTATTACAATTTTATTGGCTGCTAAAGAAAAAAGGAATGGTCTTATGGAATCAGCAGACATAGGCAAATGCCTGTGCGTCTGCTTCGTTGAAATATAAAAATATCGTAAGTTTGACCTCGTTATTGGAAATTAGTGTGTAATAAAAATAATTAATGAAGTTATAATTAGGAAATTTATTGAGAAAAGTTAATTTATTTTGAAAAAATAATGGAGACAAAAGTATGATTTAAAAACTAAGTTACGGTTTGTGCTTCTTTATCTTATAATAGTCTGATATAAAAGTAATAGAGTGGCTGGGACGAAGTTGGAGCGTGAGCGTGAGCCGGCCGGAGGTGGTCAAGGTTAAAGGTCAGTCAAGTCAAGGGTCAGGTCTGGCGCGCCGGTAACTCGCCGTAATAATCCGGTCTGCTTCGCCGATACTTAAACTTAGTAGCCATTTTTTTACACGAACTTTAAATACATTAAGAGAGGGCGATTCAAACAGATTTAATTCGGGAAAGTTTATTCGAATGTTTCGAAAAATAATATGAGAAATAAAAAAAAAAAATTGTCGAGGAAAATGCATAGTTTAGTTGCAAATTAGTAACTCTGACTCTTGACAAATACCGTGTATCATGTGAATGTGAAATTTCTTGAAAAATGCTTGAGAAGTTCTTGTAAATGTTAATTAGAATATGTTCAATAAAAGGTTTTCGAATAGAAAGAACGGATGTTTCATGAAATAGAGCGTCAGTCGGGAGTCGTTTGTTTTTACCTAATCCTGCTTTTAAAATTGATTTTTGCACAACATTGAGAGGTTCAAGAATACTTTTCAAGCATCCGCCCCAAGCTACAATCCCAAACGATAGCAAAGACTGAATATGAGCAAAATAAGCCAATTTGATTTCCCCCGTTGTTAAAATTCCATTCATTTGGTTGAAAGCAAAAATATATTTCCTGACCTTATTTCTAACAAACTGAATATGATCAGTCCATTTGAGTCGACAGTCAAAAATAACACCCAACACCATAACTCCCAGTCAAGTCATTTATAAATAATGATAAATTTATATGAAATGACTTTATCAATACTTTCACAGGTGCAATTACTGTTTTGAAAATTAATACAAGTGTGAATTATAAGGTCTTGGAGACTATAATTAGTGGTTTTACTAATAGAAACCGGCAAAAATTTAGTTTTTGATATATTTAGGGGTAATATATTTTGATCTAACCATTTCTTTACAATCATGAGATTGTGTTCTGCTTTTTCACGCACCTCAGGCCAAGTCTTCGCCTGAAGGAAAATAAGGGTATCATCAGCAAATAAAAATAATTTACCAAAAATATTTAATTTGGATATATTGTTTATATAAATTAAAAAAGGACAGGCCCAAGATTACTGCCTTGAACAACACCGTAGTCCATTGGCATAACATCACTATTAGTCCTACAAATTGAAACAAACTGAACTCTATTACAAAAATAACTCTTAAACCACGCAAGGCTGTTTCCATGAATACCGATTCCTTCTAGTTTGCTCAATAATTCTGAACAATCGACGGAATCAAAAGCTTTTTAAGGTCAAGAAATATTAGCATAGGCATATTAGCATAACTTCAGATGGGTAAATATTACGCCAGCAGCGCTTTCAATCCTGTATACTTGACTTTAAGATCACATCAACCGTGTAAATGTGACAGATATGTTTATGTTTTTAAGTATTTTCTTTTCGCCTGCCCATGTCCCCAGGTATATGATGTGTGTGTTTTTTTAAGGACTGGCTGCAAAAATAACAAATATATATATATAAATGGTTTTGTGCAAGTGATAAAAAACTAAAGGACTCTGCTGACTGTAACTCTTCTTCCGCACACAGATCAACAGTCTATGCGGAAGAAAATTTCCATATAACTATGTATATTGTCCTGTAATCTGTATTCTTGGAATAAAGTATTTTTGACTTTGACTTTGAATCACCCGCCTGATGTTGCGGCTGGAACTTTAATATACCCAGTGTTCCCTCAAAAAACTTCTACTCAATTCCTTGACTAACGGACAAAACGGTGCATATTGAAATTGAACTTGATCTTGTATTTTTTTATCAAACAAAATCAATCAAACACAACCCCGTATATTTATAAAGTTGTCTGTTGTTACAGAAAGCCTACAGACCCAGGACCGCCCGCGAGGCGTTCAGGTTGGCCGGGAGGATCGCAGAAAAAGAAGCCAAAAAGGAACCCAAACAGTCGTTCTCTCTTCTGTTTGATAATACTGTAAGTGTTCAACGAGAACTCTATCTAATATACCACGAAAACACCGTCAAGTTAGCCAGCTTTATAACAATCTGACCAAATCAACGTGAAACAAAAAGTAGAGGTGGTGAATTAATGAGGTCCCACATACAGGGTGTCCCATAAGTAAAGTGCCAAACTTCGGGAATAGGTTATATGGGTCAAAATAAAGATCAAATGAAGAATAAATTTTTTTCCAAAAACGCTTTGTTTTCCAGATATCTGCCATTTTGTATTTTTAACAAAATATTTTTATCTCCCAAGTTTTAGAATCGATTTTTTTGAAACTCGGTATGCACCTGTATCTAGTCAAGGTTAGTTTATTAAAAAATAATCAGGATTATTGAATCGTAAATTTCAATGGCGGCTGTTTAAAATCTTTAAATTGAAATATCGAAAAAATGGTACATTTTACAAAAACATATAAAGAACAATAATATTTAGGAAATTTTATTTCCATTGCAACGACACCAAAGTTATGAAAATCGATTCACAAACAACTGAGTTATGTTTGAATTAGCGCATGGCTCAGCGCAACAATGGACTATTTTGCTTCAAAAAATGCTGCCTCACTAGCTAAATACGATCATAACTCAGTGTTGTTTACCAACCGATTTTCATAAATTTGGTGTCATTAGATGGGAAATAAAATTTTCTATAAATTGTTATCCTTTATATATTTTTTTAACGTACCGTTTTTTGTTATTTCAACTTAAACATTTTAAACGGCCGCCATTTTGAAATTTATAATTTAATCATGCTCATTATTTTTTCATAAACTAACCTTGACTAGATACCGGTGCATACCGAGTTTCAAAAAAATCAACTCAAAAACGTGGGAGATAAAAAATATTTTAAAAATACAAAATGGTGGATATCTGGGAAACAAAGCATTTTGGAAAAAAATTATTCTACATTTGATCTTTATTTTGACCCATATAACCTATTCCCGAAGTTTAGCACTTTACTTATGGGACACTCTGTATAGCAGCATTTAAACCCTAAGTGCTGGCGCGGGGTGTTTTATTAAGTCCCCAGGTCGGGAACTTTCACTCTGATGGGTAAAATAAGTTAACAGCTGAGCTGAACGCCCTGGTGCCTTCAAGTTACATGCCCCTTCCCATCCATGTCAGTCCAGTTTTTGTCGGTTCTTCACATTCTGTTGTGGGTAGAACTTGGGGTGCAGCTAGACCCCATGTCACTGGTTGTATTTTGTACGGCGGTGATTTTTACATGTTATTAATTATCATTAGAAATTAATGAATATGGGTGGATAATGAAAATTATTCATTGAATCTTTTCCAGAGGGGAGGTCGTGCGGTGAGAGTGGATGTGCAGGTACAGTTCTCTCAAAATTTATTTTTTATTTAATTTTTACCATTTTAAACCCTTGTTTAAACATTGAACCCTCGCTGCACGATAATTTTGGTTAAAAACCAAATGTATCAGCTGTTAGGCCCATTTCTTCAAATTGTTTCCCTCAGGGAAACTTTGAAAAAAGTTTCACGATTATTTCTCGTGGAAAACCAAAAAATCACAAGCGAAAAATCTTGAGGAAACGTTCTCCCAATGTATTTTACTAAATCGCAGACAAGAAACCTGCCAGAGAGTTAGTTGATCCCCATCAGGTGGGAATCAGCTGCTGCTGCTCTCTGGTGGGTGTCTTGTGACTTGTGTGTGATGTAAGCGCTGTGGCTACGTCCACGGCAGGCGGCTGTTCAATTAATTGGGTAAACGGCAGGTGTGACGACACTAATTTTGGCCTGTGCATGCGCGCGATCTTAGCTGCGGGATCTAGCATCACTGAATGAGAATAATATGATAAATTAATGAGGTTATGTTATGGTTGTGTAATGTTTAACACTCCTGTTTATCCAAGGTATTCGGGAAAAATACTGCAATCTATAATGATAACAGTATTTTCAATAAACACCAAGAATCTATAATAACAGGATATCAGGAATCTATAATAACACATAGGCTGGTTAACTTATATTTTCGTAGGCGTTCCCCAGAATAAGACCACACAAATAATGTTATGGTTTTCGAAGGAATACTTTTTACAACAAATTATTGGTATAAAATCTGACAGAATTAATATTATTTGTATTAGAAACTCATGCTTAGGTGTTATTTGTAATAACCAAACACCCCCGTTGCAGCAGACCTGCATACTCAGCGAATTTCAAATAATTAAATAAATCATGTACACGAAGCCTCACATCATGTATAATCAATGGAGATCTGTAAATAACCATGCAAAAATATTATCAATAAGAATAACATGGGAAGTGAGTATGCAGGTTTTCTGCCACAGAAATTTAAAAATGAGGGGATTTCAGGCTTCAATCCAGTAGATCTCAGTTAGATAAAGCCATATACCAAGTCTTACCAAGATTGGGAAATAAGCAAACTACACAACTTTTTTATTTCCCATAAGGTTAACATGGGAAATGAGTATTTAATAGGTTTTCTGCCACAAAACTTTAAATATCTGTTAACATTCTTGATTAAAACCAAGTTTAATGAATTTTAATCTTTGACATACATAGTTAAATGAGTCAACATTCAACAAAAGACAATCTTATTCATCAGAGTCTCAATAAAACAATTATTTTTCAGGAGAAGAAAACAATTATTTTATAGCCACTATTAAATTGTTGGTTGGTAAATGATACAGACTAGTACTACCAAGTGATTTGTCACCACCAAAATAATTAATTGTGGCAAAAAGCTTAAGATAAAAATTAAATCCTAAAATATTACTATATTTAAGATTTTTGAAGCAAAACCATCACAGCTAGAGCTAAGGTTATTTAGCAATGACTTAGGATTTAGTATTGAGTCTTGGGTATGCTATATTTTAATTTTATATGAAGATCGCGATTACTTTCACAGTGCATTTGATGCTGGCATGCTACTGTTATGATGGGTTACATTTTAACGATGTGTAGTTGTAACTTATGTAGGTATTAGGCCTAAAGGAAGGTTAAATAATTATCTCTTAACATATTATCTTCTTACCGCTCGTGTTTATCATGATAAATTTAAGAGCAAAATCAAAAGAACAGGCCCATACCTAGCCTACTGTAAAGTGGCGTCTGGCTTGCATTTTTAGAGCTGAAGGAAGGGTCAGTAGGCTAAGTTGAAAATAAAGGTTTGAGTTCATAACAGGACTGCAATGTGTGGTTGTTGACAAGGTAAATCAAATTTCGTAATTTGTTGATTAATTTTCTTCACAAGTAAGGGTGACCATTAATGGGGCTAAAATCACTTAGCTTATTATAACCACTACCTTAATTCAATTTTTATTTTATAGGGAAAGAAAATCCAAGAAACCATCTTAACTCGGTCATTATAATCCAAGATGAATAGAACGAAACATGTTTTGAACTTCTTTACGTTAATCCTGTTAATAATTAGTTCACTAGGTAACCGCTATAACTCAGGGCGAGTGTTAAAAATCTGAGTACGACAATAAATACGCTTCTCTTGTGACGTCACAGTTGTTTTTGACGCCATTTATTTCTGATGACGTCATCAATTTTTGCCGTTTACAAAATTGGAGAGCCGGTTGCCGTGAACGTAGCCACAGAGTTAAGTAAGTCATTGGGAGAACGTATCCTCAGGATATTTTGTGGGTTAATTTTGGGTTTTCTACTAGGAATAATCATGAAACATTCTTTGAAGTAATTGAAGAATCGTTAAACATACGGCTTATGATGTACCTTTAACGTAATATTTATTTGTGTGATGAGTGAGTAAAGGGAAAGGACAATGTGCGAAACTATTTTGTTTCGTATTAACGCCTGCATCTGGGTACCTGCAACCATGCATGCACCAGCGATCAGCTGATCGTTGTGGGGTAGCGGATTTCTACCCCCCACAAAAAACGCTACGTCATTTTGACGTCACAGGAGGCGGGTCCTAAATCGCTCGAGAAACAGCCCGCGACTGGAAATGTACCCCCCAATACATTATTAAATCATCAACACCTAAATGGTTTGCAATTGAATTATTTCCCTTAAGTCTGACTCCGGAATTGTACCCCCCGTTGCCAAATCTTCAAGTACTACCCCGGATTTGTACCCCCCGTCACCAAATATTCAAGTACTACCCCGGATTTGTACCCCCGATTGAGTTAGTACGAAATGAATGGCTTAAAAACCTCCTCCGTGAAATGTTACATATTTGAACCAAGTTTCATGGCAAAACGTCCAACGGAATACGAGACCATAAACGTGAAACATATATAATCAAACTAACAAATTTGTTATGAATTTAGATATTCAAAACAATATTTTATCCAATACTTTCATCACGTATTATTGACAGATTTTCTAGCCTACTTAATGATGAATAAGACTACACGACATAATAATAATACTAATAATAATAAGACATATTCGTAGAATAATATTAGGCAATAATTTAACGAACAGCCGTTGATTTACGAGAACTAATTAAAATAGTCAACAACAAAGACGAATATTGACCCGGTATGTTTCCACAGGGGTACAAATCCGGGGTAAGACTTAAGGATATGGCCACGGGGGGGGGTACAAATCCGGGGTAAGACTTAAGGATATGGCCACGGGGGGGGGGGGTACAAATCCGGGGTAAGACTTAAGGATATGGCCACGGGGGGGGGGGTACAAATCCGGGGTAAGACTTAAGGATATGGCCACGGGGGGGGGGGTACAAATCCGGGGTAAGACTTAAGGATATGGCCACGGGGGGGGGTACAAATCCGGGGTAAGACTTAAGGATATGGCCACGGGGGGGGGGGTACAAATCCGGGGTAAGACTTAAGGATATGGCCACCACGGGGGGGGTACAAATCCGGGGTAAGACTTAAGGATATGGCCACGGGGGGGGTACAAATCCGGGGTAAGACTTAAGGATATGGCCACGGGGGGGGTACAAATCCGGGGTAAGACTTAAGGATATGGCCACGGGGGGGGGTACAAATCCGGGGTAAGACTTAAGGATATGGCCACGGGGGGGGTACAAATCCGGGGTAAGACTTAAGGATATGGCCACGGGGGGGGTACAAATCCGGGGTAAGACTTAAGGATATGGCCACGGGGGGTACAAATCCGGGGGGTACAATTCCGGGGTCGGACTTAATAAGCCAGGTTTAATTGGATTTATATCAGTTATGCAACTGTTCAGCCAACCGTGAAATGTCAGTTGATTAAAATACATAGTAATTTATCCCTCCTAAAAGTTCGCGGCCGAAATTGTAACCCCCGTCCTGTGACGTCAAAATGACGTAGCGTTTTTTCTGGATAGTACAAATCCGGGGTGTACAAATCCGGCGACCCGTTATACTGAATTCTTAGACGTTCTCACAGCTGATTGTTGTTAACGTCATACTTGACTTATTAGATTATTACTGCCACTAAATCAGCTGTTAGCGCCTGCATCAGTTGAGCTGCAACATATTTGCACATGTGCGTAGAAATTTGAAGGGGCTTTAATTTTTGAACTTTTGATATAAATGTTATTCTTGTGGGTTTACTTTGTCTGCCGCCGGGAGACGAAGTAATCGATTCATTCCCACTGGGAGACAAATTATCATATTATTTACACATTACAAGGAGGAAAAAGCGTCTAAACATAGCAGGTGGAGGGAAATATATTTGCCGAATATTAATCGGTAGTTTCTTTTGTATTTAAAATTATCTTCAGTCGTATCCCATTGTTCAATAAACGCAATTTTTCGCCGATACTAATTTAATGGCATTTTAATTACAGTTTTTTTCAAATCAAATTTCTAAAAAACGGTTCAGAGGATTTGCTTCAAAACTTATAGGCATTTTTTCAGTGGGACAATTTTTGAACTATCTTGTTTCACATAAGTTACGGGTAACTGGTGCTTTTTATATTGATGTATTTTTATATATTTGAAGTTTTTGTATTTGGACACTACTGAACCGTTTAACATGGTAGGCTATATATATATAGAATTTCACGGAGAAGGTTTTAAGTCATCCATTTCATCCTAGGTAAATAAATTTGGATTCCCCCATAAGATTAAAAGTGTTCCCAAGTGATTCTATGCAAACATATTGTTTACGTAAAAGCTAATGACGTGTTTACTTGAACAGGTGATCCTAGGTGAAAAATCAAAGGCATGACAACGTCTGCCCAGCTAGTTAGTCTTTGAAATAGGTGTAAATGTTTAATTCGATGTTTCTTGAGTCAGAATTGTCCTTAACATTTGAAAATTTTGCAGCCAAAATTTTAAATCAGTTTTATTTATCCACTTGATTGAATTCTAGATATTATTTTTGAGCTCACTCGATTGTATTTATTGTATAACTCGTTTTGTTTATATACGAAACATGTTGCTTATTTTGTTCGATAGAGAAGTAAAATTTGAAAAAGGCAAAGGAATACCAAAAATGATTCTCTTGTGTTATTGTACTTATATTTAACGGTTTAATCATGCAAAACTGGTTGTTTTCTATTTTTTATTAGGATGTGGCGGAAGCTACAACATCAAGATGGGACTTCCGCCCTCTCCGGAGAGCTGCAAAGGTAGGCTACAGACCGGGTCGAGTAGCGTGGCTTAATTCAAAGTCAAAGTCAAAGTCAAATTCTTTTATTCCAATAAAAAGTTCATACAATTATATTACACAATATACATTATAAATAAAAAACTATTATAAGAATAAAATAAACAATACAAATTATATTGGAACTAGTGCCTACATAGGTTGCCGAACCTGTGCGTAGGCACGAGCCGCTATACTAAAATAGTCTTTACCAATAAAAAACCTGGCTGAAAAAGTGAAATTGTTAAGAAAATTAATTAGATAGGAAATAAAGTAAATAAATGTTATAAAATTGATATGATTGTTAATAATATTAAGACAGAAAAAAATAACTGGCAATTTAAAAACTTCAAATAAACGACGGACCCCGGCTCAGCGATAACCTGTTTTATGTTAAGTTATTGGTTGAGACAAGTCTATCTGTAACCGGATGAGATGACCGCCTCAATAGCATCCCTTCCTATTTCCTTTAACCAGTTTATAACATGTTTCTTGTAAGTGGTTAGTGTGCAGTTATGATAGTTTTGAAGATATGGTGGAAGATTTCTGAAAAGAATTTGAGAAATGTAATGTGAATTGGTGACTGAAAAAGTTCTGACTAGCTTGTTAACTCGGATTTTACTGCACTGTGAACTTCGAGTAAAGTAACTATGTTCAAAATTAAGAAAAATTTCCTCTGAATGTTTGAAAATGTATATTAGTAAGGTTTTTACATATAACTGCCTCAAGTTTAAAACTCCAAACTCCTCAAATAACATTTCCGTAGAATATCTTCGCCCTCTACCCAAAGCAGCTTTGATAATTGACTTTTGAATGATGTTCAAAGGTTCCAATATGGATCGGTAACCTCCTCCCCAAGCGATAATTCCACCCATGAACAAGGATTGACAATAAGCATAGTAACAAAGTTTCAATTCATTTAAATTTAAAACTTCTTGAAGCTGTCTAAAAACAAAAATAAATTTCCTAACTTTACTTTTTAAATAATCTACGTGGGCGGACCATTTCATACTACACTATTGAAAACAACTCCTAAATATTTGTAATAATCGACTTTTTGTATAGCCCCACAGCTACAATTTTCAGACAAAACATTCCCACAAGAATACAATTTGAGGCTATCAAAGTTTGTATTAAAATTATACTTCAAGGCAATTGGCATAAATTTAGTTTTCGTAATATTGACAGTTAATGTTTCGTCCATAGAGCTAATGTCACTTTTAGCATTAGGTTTATAGACGACTTAGGCTAAGTTTTTTGACACGCACTAAATAAATGCTTATAGTTAGCCTGATTTGTTAAACTAATCTCAGATTTATGGAACAATAGAACTAACTCTGTGATGAACGAAGGAGGGAGGGTTGGAGAGGATGCCCAAAAAGATGTGCATAGCCCGAGTCAACGTGGCTCCGTGGGGGAAAGTCGGCCGGTATCGGACAGAACCAGTTTCCGGAAAATTACGCTAGGGGCAGCAGCTGTCAGGCCGTCAGTACAACTTGAGCAAGTTAGGCCATCGCCATATTGAACAGTTATTGTACACGGTTTTTGTTGTGGTTAGAGTTTTTTGTTTTATTGAGTTGGGACACGTGCACGGATATAGTTTTCCCAAGCTGCTGCATCGATTGAAGTAAATGATATTGGTCATAGTTGAGTTTAAAATACTTAGTATACTTTATACTAAGTAAATACGACGTTTAGGTCCAGTCGCATTGTAGATTGCGGCTTGGCAGCCATTACAAACTGTGTTGTCCGGCGGCTGGTATCGGACAAGTTACAATCGGGTGGTATCGGACGATGTTATAACCGCTTAAATTCACGGATTTTTTCAGGTTCTTTGATTTTTCAGGGAACATGGGGAAAATAAGAAGAAATTAGGATAAAACGTCCATTAAATTGGCAATAGGCAAGGTTTTAGATAAGGAAATGACAATACGGACTGCAAATGAGAGGTTTGGTGTACCGAGGAGCAATCATTTAGGAAATAAAGAAATCATCAGAGAAAAATCTCTTAGGAAGTAAATACATTCTTAATTTATTAAATTGTATAAGTTAATATCGACCGAACCTAAATTTAGCACTATTTTTAGGTCTGTCCGATACCACCCTCCATAGATTGGAAGTCGCATTTTGTAAACAGGTAAACTTTGTTAAAAAATAATATGTTGTTATTGTCATTATCATAAATAATTTAAACTAATTGCACATCAAATACTGAAGTATTATTTTACACATATGGTGGTTACTTATCGACATCTTTAAACTGAGTAGTCAAAAAAAGCTAAGGTGTCCGATACCTGCCGACCTTCCTCCTAAGTCAATTGCTACAATTTACAAATCTAATGGGAGGTTCGGGCCAAGTTAGTCTTTTTGACACTCAACAACTTCAATCATTACTGTAATCAATAAGAAATAGTATATTTCACTACTAGTCTCCAAATGGGACTTTTGTGACGAGTTGTGCACAATACTTTTCATCACGATGCAAATAAGTAACCAAACTGATAAAAATCATCCAACATTTCATAATTCAGTCATTTTTCCATAACCAAACACAATACGGCTGAACTGTCTATTTTAGTTATTTAGAGTCAGCTGGTTGATCTGTCAAAATAGGAAAACCGTTTGTTTGGGTACGGCAAAATTTAGTTTTGGTAAGGAAATGGTTTGTTTGGGAACGAAAATGAAATGTTTGGGTACCGAAAAAGCGGCTGATCATTATTTGTTTTGATGTAAGGAAATTGAGAGTTTTCGTAGATCTCAGCTGTACGGTAACGGGCAATTTTCGTGTACAGAGTGATGAAAAGATTATTTTTTGAGGCGCTTTATTTCAAAGTTTTAGTGAAAGGTGTAACACTACAGTATTTTTTTAGTCGTTGGACTCTTATGTTCCGATTTTTCCAAATTCTTCTCAGTGTTTCTAGGTCCCATTTTACCCCGAAATAAAAAAAATGGTTCGATCCCTGGGATAACAAAATAAGTAGAGAGGCTTAATTAGGCTAGAACATATAATTCTTTCATGCTTGAATTTTATTCAGGGTGTTTACAAAAAATCATTCAAGACTTCGGGATATGGTTATTTACATCAAAACTAAGAAAAAGTTCCTAAACATGGGTCCTAAAATGCTCGGTTATCCGTCTGTCGGTTTGTATGTTTTTTAACATGATTTTGCATAACTTTGGAACCACTGAAGATATCAACTTCAAACTTGGTACGTATAAGTTGACTAATAGGACCTATTTTGGTGCGGAGTATCAAGTTCCTACTTTGTACCATTTTAAAATGGCGGCTGTTTTTATATTTTAAAACATTATCTTATAACCGTACATTTTACGGAAACTGTACAAAACACAAAAAAGTTGTGCGATTTTATTTCCTAAAACGCCATATAAAAATGATTAAGATCGAAACAAAGTTAAGGGAGTTACTGAAATTATCAGAAAACATGGTTACTTAAGACAGTTATAGCACATTTTCATTTAAAAATTGCAAAAACTCCGTTAATTATGGTTCTATATTATTATTCTTCATATGAATTATTAGGAAATGAAATTACGCAACCTTTTTGTCTCTTGTACAATTTTTGTAAAATTTATAGTTTTTAAAATATTAGGTTTAAAATATATAAATGACTGTCATTTAAAAAAAGTAAAAACTTGATACTACGCACGCGAAAATAGGTCCTATTAGTCAACATATACGCACCAAGTTTGAAGTTGATATCTTCAGTGGTCCAAAAGTTATGCAAACTCATGTTAAAAGCGCGCACAGACCGACAGGCGGATAACCGAGCATTTTAGGACGCATCTTTACGAGAACGTTTTTCTTAGTTTTGATGTAAGTAACCATATCCCGAAGTCCTGAAAGGTTTTTGTAAACACCCTGCATTATCAAAATGTTTTCCAGCTTCCCGTAAAGAACGAACGGCCCGACTCCAGTGGGTTGGACGAGTCTTCTGTGGACGGACCCGCGGTCAGCAGGAGGTGTGACCCTGGGAAGCCTGCGAGAAAATCCAGATCGGTAAGCTTTGCGAGTGGGGTGAACTTGGCATGTACGAAACACGTTTTTTTAACGTAATAAATAAAGACAATTTTATTTTTTTATTTATTATTTGTTTATTAATTATTTATTTTTTATTTATTTATTTATTATGTATTTATTCTTATCATTAAAAAGCTGAGCCGTTCAAAGAGAGAAGTTTGAATTTTTAGAAAAACGAATTAAGCTGTTAAAATCTGTTCTTTAGCTTTTGGAGTGGACGAACTCGGAAATGTCAAGTGAGAACTGTGTCCAAATCACGTGGCCCTAGGGTGGGTGCCCCAGTGAATGACCAAGTGAATGGTCGTTTTGCTTAAAAAAGCCCGCATTAAGCATATTCTATGGGCCAGCTAATTAAAAATAAGCATAAAACTAGCCTTGGATATTATTCATAAATAATCTTATATTGGTTAAAATTGTTGGAGGCGAAAATACTCTTTAAACATATTTAATATTGAGTGTCCCACTATCTTCGACTTTATGATGTTTCCCGCTATAGTGACTACCCCTGCAAGGCTTTCCTGGATGTACATTCATTTTTTATTTGATGATTATTTCAAAAAAGAATTGCAATTAAATAATATTTAACACTATCCTACAATTTGAAATTAATTTTATTTCTCTACACGATATAATTAATTATTACTGAGGACGGTCATAAATTGGAACGTAATTAGGGCAAAACGAGTGAATGACCGGGGAAAAATTTCGCGATCATTCACTGGAGCAATATCGGTCATTTACAAGCTATGATCTATATTCTCAGCTGAATTATTCTTATTCATTGTTGTCAGCTGATTTTCAATATTTTGTCAGTTATTCAGCCAAAAGAGACCGGTCATTCACTGGTGCAGGCTCGGCCATTTATTGGAGCATTGACATAGTTGCCTTTTAATTAATATTACAATCAGTATTTTCATTAAGTAACGTATTTAACTTAGGCTATATTGCTTTATCCTCAAAGAATAAATGAACTTTCTATCGTAAAATGTATAGCTGTGACTACGAAATCAGGACTTATGTCAAATTAACACGAGACATCGTCCTCAACCGGTCATTCACTGGTGCAATCACCCAAATCGAAATATTAATTTGCTATTGGGCTTGGGGACAGCTTGGGTCACGGCATCTTCTCGGACTATACTTTTACAACCTATCTTTGTTACAAACCTTTTGCCGTTCGAGAAGGACATTTTTTCCAAAATAAAGGGAAATTAGGGCTTAAAGGTACCGGGTATTTCAGCAGGACTCTTAAAACGCTTCATATACGATTGATTATAGAGTAATTTTTTATAATCATTTAACTTGGTACTTTTTCAGGAGAAAAATAGTTATGGACATCTTCGAAAGCCAAAGCGATCGAGATCCAAGAGAGATGTAAGTGTTGTTTTTTTTATTCATTAAGACATATTATGTTGTGCATTCTTTCATACATTATTGACATGGTTTCTTATGTACCCAAAATTGGTACTTATTCCAAAAAAGGGTTTAGTAATTGGTTCACTTTCCCAATAGTCCTACAATCCACTTTTTATAATTTTTTTCAACTACTAAAAATTACTCTTCGCTGTTGACAATATTAAAATTTGTTCCTCTTAAATAAGAATCTAGCCTACTTAAGAGTTTTAGCACACTAGTAGGCCTACTAATAACATTGTACATCTCAAATGGCCCTACACACTGAAATAGTTGTAAGCACTTAAAGACGCTGTATAGTTTGTATTATTTAATCGAGATAGGGCTACTTTTGCAAAAAATGTAAGTAGTTGATTGAAATTGTATTATTTGACTAATTGCTTGAATTAACGGCAGTCTCTTTCATCCAACCATATTTTCACTTGTTTTAGTCTATTTAACAGATCATTACTCATCGAACTCCCTTACGTTTCGTCTTGATACAGGGTAAGCTGATTACTCAACTTAAGATTTACATTAAATTATTATACACGATCTTTTATATGACTTTTACCCAATATTATTTAACACAAACACTTCTTGTAACACCAGAATGTTTTGAATAACATTGTTAATTTAGGGAGTTACGAGCTACCCTTTAAATCTATTATAGTTCTATCTTTCAAAACCTCTTGAATCCCTGGGGGATCTTTGTCTCCTTAAAATCATCTTGCACTGTGAAGGCTCTTTGGCTTCTGAATCTCTCACGGAATTTGTAACTGAAAAGGATTTTGTAACTCTTGGAAATGTTCAGTCGTATCCTAGACACTTGCAACTCTAGAGAAGCTGGGGTCCTCCTCTAACCCTTTTGAAAGTTTTTGACATTTCAAGACACCTAAACCTGTTGTTCTTCATTTCGAATCGAGCTTCTATCTTCCTGCCCCTGAAGAGCGTTTTCCGCACGATTCCGCCTCCAACACCAGTAGAAGCGTGCCAAGTAGACGATTCCCGCTATCTTCAGCGCCGTGTCATGGATCAAAATAACGGCGAATTTCGCGTCCGAGTCGTGCCAAAGTACGAACACGACGAAACTCAAAACATCCGCCGAGATCAACAGGAAAACGATGGTAACTCCCAGCCAGATGATCACAGATTCGTAGTAAACGATAATTAAAACACCGAAGAACACATAACCTAATCCAGTTATTAGGAGAAAGATCACAGTCGCGGTATGGGTGCCTGGTGATTGTGTGTCACTTAAAACATAATAGAAGTCGTAAATTGATAAAAGAACGGCGAAAATACCACGAATGCAGAGATACACGCCGATGACGATCCACCATTTCCTGGAGGTCAAACACGAGCAATCCACCATGTCTAGGTTAACTGAGCGATAAACAGTGGAATATCACCTGGAATGTGTTTAGTGAAATCAGCCAACATATGTTTGTCGTTTAACACAGGTTCTGAAGTATGTACAAAGTTGTCTGCTTGATTTATATAAGACTTTACGTTTTTATATTTTAATTTGTTGTCCTTTTCTCCGTACGTTCTATATGGTCAATAACGTACTTTTAGGGCCTCCTAAGGGATTTTTGGTTACATGATTTAAGACCCTTAAAAGACTCAAATGTCGGTTCGAAACAACAAATAAGTCGTCAGAATCTACACTGTATTTTCTATTAAATGTACTGCTAAAAATCATCTTTGTTTTAAGAAAGTAAATAAGAAAATACAGGTTGAGAAAAAATAGAAAGCAAGAAAACTGGACCTTAAAATTTCCAAGTGACCTCAGGAAACAACCTCAGGCTACAGTTTTAGAATCGGTTATTGTCTACGGGTTTAGTTATATTTAAAAGAATTGTTTTTCTAGAATTAATCTTTATTAAATGTACACTAAACGTACTTATATAAAACCAGGAGTACTCTCTTTTATCACGTAATCGGATGAGCTCACAAACAATGACAAACCAAATCCATTGTCAAAAAATTAACATTGCGTTTATCAAATCATGGAGTACAAATAAAGATAATTTCAAATACAAAAGAATCAAGCGATTATATGCCTATACGCCTTAAATATATTTTCCGTAAAATGTACATCACATGCTGTTTGGTTAACGATTCTTCATTACTTTGAAAAAGTTTCATGATTATTTGTAACCCACTAGATAACAGCAGCTGAACCCCATCAGGTGGGAATCAGCTGCTGCTGCTCTCTGGCGGGTTTCTTGTGTACGATTAAGTAAGACATTGGAAGAACGTCTCCTCAGGATTTTTTCGCGTGTGAATTTTTTTTTTCTAGTAATAATCATGAAACCTTTTTCAATGTAATTGAAGAATAGTTAAACACACAGCATATTATGTACCTTTTACGGAAAATCTATTTTCCGCATATTTAATCGCTAGTATTTCGTATTTGAAATTATCTTCAATTGCATCCCATTGATAAATAAACGCAATTTATCGCCAATGCCAATTAAATAGCATTTTTAATTTTTTTTAATCTTATTGCTAAAAAACGGGTTAAAAGGTTAACTTCAAAATTTATAGGCGTGAGCTATTAAAAGTTTATGCAAAATTTGAGAATGATCAGTGGAACAGTTTTCGAGTTATCGCATTAGGCTTCTCAGTCACACAGTGAAAGACAACGAACCTTTGACTCCGCCAATACATTCTTCATTCGTTCATCAATAAAACAGTGGTATTTGACTGTAGTGCAATACAATATCCTATACTCTTATATGAGTAATGTTATCGTGCTTGTATGCTTGCCTGCTTGCGTGCTTGCGTGCTTGCACAATTATCTCAAAAACGGCTGGGAGGATTTCCTTCAAAGTCTTGAAATAAGTAATTTATGGCTCATAAACGTTTTCTATGCAGACTACTTGGCCAGAGAAAATCTAATAAAGTAATACAATTAATTTTAAATTTGTAAAATTGTAACAAATTTACAATAAAAATTGTTGCCGTAATAGCAACGAAATGAACAAGGAAAGTGTAAACAAATGAAGTAATCATAACAGCTGTTTGCAATCTACAGCCATCAAGTGAAAATACAGCAAATGGGATGAACAGTCCATGGAGCAAAAAAGGTTTCTATTTATTAATTTTATGTCATTGAAATATTTCATAGTAACTGATTGAACTGGTAAATATGAAATAACACCGAGCAAGGCTCAGTCCACCAGGTACTATACTCTTATATGAGCAATGTTATCGTGCATGCGCGTTTGCTTGCTTGCTTGCTTGTTTGCATAATTATCTCTAGAACGGCTCCGAGGATTTCCTTCAAAGTCTTGAAATAAGTAATTTATGGCTCATAAACGTTTTCTTTGCAGACTATTTGGCCAGAGAAAATCTAATAAAGTAATAAAATGAATTTTGAATTTGTAAAATTTTAACATTGGCCTTATGAGTTGCCGTAATAGCAACGAAATGAACAAGGAAAGTGTAAACAAATGAAGTAATCATAACAGCTGTTTGCAATCTACAGCCATCAAGTGAAAATACAGCAAGTGGGATGAACAGTCCATGGAGAAATAAAAATGTTTCTATTTATTAATTTTATGACAATGAAATATTTTATAGTAACTGGTTGAACTGGTAAATATGAAATAACACCGAGCAAGGCTCGGTCCACCAGGTACTCGTGCATGCGCGTTTGCTTGCTTGATTGCACAATTATCTCTAAAACAGCTCCGAGGATTTCCTTTAAAGTCTTGAAATAAGTAATTATGCCTCATAAACGTTTTCTTTCCAGACTACTTGGCCAGAGAAAATCTAATAAAGTAATACAATGAATTTTAAATTTGTAAAATTTTAACGTTGGCCTTTTGAGTTGCCGTAATAGCAACGAAATAAACAAGGAAAGTGTAAACTAATGAAGTCATCATAACAGTTGTTTACAAACTACAGCCATCTAGGGAGAATACAGCGTGTGGCATAAATATTCCAGAGAGTATCAAAAGATTTTGATTTATAAATTTTATGACGCTGAAATGTTTGATAGTCATTAGATGAACTGATAAACATGAAAACATACCGAGCAAGGCTCGGTACACCAGGTACCTCCTCTATAATAGAAGGAATTGACCAGCTGTCAAAACAATGTTGAAGCTTGCAATTTCATGACCCAAATTATACAGCAGAACCTCGATAAGAAGACACTCGGTCACAAAAAACCTTCCTAACAATTGCACTTTTCAGTGGTTATACTAAATCAGGGCTAAAGAAAAAAGAGAGGGCTGAACCATTTCGCCATCCGACTAGGCACCTGGGTCACATGACGAGATGACGTAGTCAGTGTGACATCTGGTCCCTGTTTCAAAGAGATTCCTAATGACTAATTTGAAACTGCAAATCACCCCACTGCAAATAATTTCCACACGAAATCACAACCTAACAACTCATCTTAATAATTAATCACTAAAAACCTATCTTACATTTACAAGCACAATTTAATCTCGTTAAAACTATAACAGCAATGTACATAAATGTTTTAAAAAATCAATTTTTTACTTTTATTTATAAAAATCAATTCAGTAAATAAACAACACATAATAATCAACTTGTCTCTGATAGGCCTAAACATTTCTAAAGTCAGCTGTCCATAAATATCATACTGAGCATTACATTTATATTAGTTGCCTCAAGATCCATGAGTGGCAGCACTTGATGTCAAACTAACTACGTCACAGAGATCACATGTCGGCATTTCATGAAAGATCAAAGAAATGAATCAGCCCTCTCTTTTTTCTTTGGCCCTGATACTAAATGCCAAACATATAAGAGTTCTGCTTGACAACAGTAGTTTTTAAGCACCATTGAAACAGTAGTTGATCCGATTTCAAGTAGCACCACTATTTGAAATTACCTGTCCCGTAAGGTATAGGTCGACTCAAATTACAAGGCCTCGTCCGTCCATAAGACTAATGTTAATTTTAGCATGGGGCTTATGGACGGCGTTGGTCACGTTATCTGACTATTTGTCTCGGACAATATTTTCGCGTATGTCCCTTTTGCTCTACGGTTAAGGCATGGTGTAAAGAAAAAAGAAAGGTGTGTGCACATTCAGCTGGTATGTCGTAGTTGGGCTCAAGAAACTAGCGGACCTGCGGTACGACGGCAGAACTAAGATTGTACAATAATTTTTATTGAGTTGTATTAACTGATTTGTACTTTAATCGTCGTTAGCGCTAGTTGCGTGAGCTCAACTACGTAACACCAGCTGACCCTGCACACACCTTTCTTTTTTCTTTACACCATGGGTTAAGGGGCATTTTAGAAACATCCCTTTGCTCCATGGGTATGCAGGCAGATTTCAGAACCGCCCGAAACATCCCTTTTGCTTCACTAGGGAAGGGCCTGCCCTTGACAAGTGCCTTTAAGAGGCCGAGGGAAAATCTAAAGGACTTCCAGATTGACTGGTGAAAGTCTGTATGTCGAAAAATAATACACAAGTTTAAAAAAAATCTAATTTTAGTAATATTCGAGAAATTATTTAAATCTCACAAATATAACACAAACCTTCATTAGGCCTAAATGTTAAGCTATTGAGAGCAACATATATCTTTACATGATAGGATAAAAGTTGGCAAAAGGCCACAGAGGTGCAACAAGTTAAAGTTTTTTGAAAATCCTAATAAAATCAGACAAATAATAGAGTTTGAGTTTAATAAAATATTTAAGGTTTTACCATAAGCTAAAATTAAAATTAAAAAAATAAGTATCAAGGCAAAATAAAGTCAAGAGTTACAAGTTACGGAAAATTTGGCAAGTTACATTGAAATACAAAATGCAAGTAGTTTAATTTTTCACATATAAGCCCAAAAGATACACACTTCCTCTCCCCCAAAATCTATCGTTTGCCCACCTCTAAGCTCTTTCTTGAACACTGCAATCTAAACTTAATATTCAACTTTGCTTTTTTTGCCTAAATGATTATTTACAATTGAAAGAATGATAAACTACTTCAAATTAAACGGAAGAAAACAATACTATGTACAAGTAATAGCTTACACGATAAAATGTATAGAATTTTCATGTTTAATTTATTTTACTCAATAAAACAGTATAGACCGATTTAAATCATAAGGCCCAGTCCGTCCCTAAGACTAATGTTAATTTTAGCATTGGGCTTATGAACGCAAAACGCACGGTGTGGGCCTTGTGTTTTGATTTGAACTATAATATGTGATGTGACGTGCGATCATTGCAAAGCAGTTTGGCGCTGCCAATTTGAACAAAGCAACCTTACTACCACTACACTCGGCCACGGTAACTAAAAGAAGGCCGTGAAACTCGGCAGTATTTTACTGCAAGCATCGTAATTCCTTAAACAGCTGGTACCTCCCTGAGCCATGGAAGTGGCTGGTTGATTAATTTTAAGTCGAGGCTAGCAATGGGTTTGTGCCATGTATATAGTCTATAAATATGACACTCCTGTAAATGTGTATTTTTATAAAATAGAATATTTTTAGAAGGAATTTCGTAGCCTCTTTCTTGCATAAGTGGATAAAACTTTCTTTAATTTATGCTTAGGTTATAGTACCATAATATATTTAATCATAAAGTAGAAGCGTACAGACAAGTGTACCGGAAAGGATTTATTTTTTTCTATAATTTAATCCATAGCCGAACTTTTTAAAATGCATTTTAATATTTTGATCTTTTACAGGTGGGGGACTCTGATTCGGTGAGTTGTAAAATATTAAAACTAAAAAGTATATGATTTACTCATATCAATAATCTTCTTAATCTCTCTTTTACTTCCGAATGACTAAACTTACACATGCAATTGATAATATATTACCCCTTTAACATAATACGAGAATATCTCATTTTTTTCTATGCCGCTACGAAAACGGCAATTTTCATCTCATGGTTTTCGGGGCTAAAGAAGCTCTTTTTCTCTCTACGGAGTAAAAGAATCATCTGTTCGTTTTTTACTGTGGTAAACCAAGGTCTTTAGAGAAAGAGACAACAATAAGAGCCAGAGCTTGTGACGTCGATGCCGGACGTCAATGCTTATTGGGTAAAAATGTAGCCTCAATTCAGGTGTCAGTAACATGATCCATCTGATTGGTAGATATTGCAAAACTAGTTCAAAGCACCAATCGATAATTCCATGTGTTTGATACATCAATTACATCAGGGCACTGTCAGTCTAACCAAGGCCGTCTGCAGTGTTAGTAGAGATGGCTATGGTCTACAGAAAAAAGGCTATTTTAAGCAATGTTAAATTTTGAAGCCAAAACATGTGATCATATGTTACAATACTTTGCACATTCTGGTAGAGAATTCTGGTATTACAGAAATTAAAAGTACCTTTCTTTCTCTCTTTTTCACTCCTAGTTTTGACGTTTTACAAATAAAATCCCTTTTTCATCCGTGTAACATATTTTAATCCGGTAGAAGCAAAAATGTTCCATTTCGGGGATAAAAATCTTTGGTATGGAATCACACTTCTGACGCAATCTCTAGTGATGAGTGTTGAACTAATTTAATGAGTGCTCAATTTCTGGCTTCAAAACATCTGTAAGCATGATCAGTATCCTTTACATCGGGAAGTTGGACTGGATACTGACACAGTGTACATTAATACTTCAACATAGAAGTTCTCCCTTCGTTTGGAAAATGTTCCTGGTGCTGAGCATTTTGGAATCGGCCAACCTCTACAAAATAGGAGATTGAAGCCAAGACTGTTTCAAGACATTATGCATTGACATTTATCAAAGTTGCCTATTAAATTTTGGAAACAACTCACAAGAGGGCGTCTCCTTACGGAGCGACCCCGATATGCGACTCAGTACGTTATTTATTGCTAATATGGTTATAAATTCTGTGTAAAACATTGTATGTTGATCCAGAATAAAGTTTGTTAGAAAATAAAATTAGTTATAGTCAATATTCTAACCTAAACACAAATGAAACAGACAATTAGCTGATTGTTTTAAATAGCAAGAACAAGATGAAAACTTCGTTGTGAGAAATCTTTTAATGGTAATCGAGCTATAAAATTGTTTTTTAAAGCAGTTAACGGAACATATTGAGCGGTATAAAGAAAAATATAGTTCATATATTTTGTTTCGTGTTTTTCAACGTCAGTGGCATTTTTAACGTTTTGATCCGAACTGACCAAACCCGGGTCTTGTTACTATCTAACAGTGACCTCTTGGTTAGATAGATCGTTAATTCATAGACCAATGACAAAATGGCAACTGGACCCAGTTTCGATCCTGTCAGGAATCGAAACGGCGACCCTCAGGTTATGAGGTGAACCAAGGTCGCACACTGAAAAAACAGGCCATGCTGCAGCGATCCAAGCGCTGCGCCACGTCACAACAAGTAGGCAGTGAACTAACATCCTATGTTTACATTTTGTTGCTATATTACTTGTTTATATGCGTTTTATTGTTTTGATTCAAAAGTAACTGATGAGCAGCACAGCTGTGAGTCCTGAGCCAGACTCTCAGACTGCCTACTTGTTTGACGTCATAAATCCTGCAGCCTGGCCTGTATTTGTACTGCGGCTAGGCAATACAAATACCCAAGGGTGAGAGCTTTATCCACTCGGCTATCAAGTCAATTAGTTCATACAGTTCATAATGTACGAATTATGATTTTTAATTGATTTTGTAATCCATCTCCTTTACAGCAATTCATTATTAGGCACAGTTCTTCATTTTATGTCTGATGGCGTATTCCGTCAGTTGTCCTACATTTAGTTATTTTATAAGATATTATAAGATATAAGATTTCTACTCAATATTATGGAACATGAGATTTTCTAAACAGTTAGAATATTAGCAGAAAAAATATTTTAAGGAAAGGTTTTGGTGGAAAAAGTTTATTTTTAACAACATTTAATTACTTAATTACTATACATGAAGTTTTGAAGTCATGTCACCACCAAAAGAATAGAATTACATAGTGTGTATGATATTTTCAGGGTTTCAACCTGCCACCCATGTCAAATGAATGGCAAGTGAAGAAAAAGAAAAAGAAGAAGAAAAAGAAGAAAAGTACTGAGGTAAAAAATGTCCTTATGCAGTAATTATGGATTTTAAAAATAGCTTATTTTAAGACAATAATGTGATTCAAGTAACTTTTGTCTCTTTCAAACCGCCAAAACATTTCATTTTGAGTTTTTTTGTTTGTTTTAGGCACCCGTAGCGAAGCAAATGCAGACCAGGTCTAAGAAGTTTAGACTAGTAAGTATGGAATTAAAAGTATTTACACGAAAGGCGTAATTTGAATGACATTTTCAAGTATCTTGGATACATATGATATTATATTATATACAGGGTGTCTGCAAAGCCCGCCACCAAACTCCAAAAATTGGTTTATTGGGTCAAAATAAGCAAAAAAGTTCCGTGAAGGTATGTCCTAAAATGCATATTTTACCCAGATATCCGCCATTTTGTATTTTTCACAAAATAATTTTTATCTCCAAAGTTTGTGAATCGATTTTTTTGAAACTTAGTATGTACCTATAACTAATCAAGGTCAGTTTATGAAAAAATAATCCGAATGATCGAATGATAAATTTCAAAATGGCGGCCGCTTAAAATTTTTAATTTGAAATACCAGAAAAACGTTACGTAGTACAAAAATTATGAAGGATTAAAATTTTAAAAAAATTTAATTTCCAGTTTAATGACACCAGAATTATGAAAATCGGTCAATAAATAACTGAGTTATGGTCGAATTTATCCAACGAGGCAGCATAAATTGGAAGGAGAATGGCCCATTGTTGCATTGAGTCATGCGCTGACATAGGTCAATTACGCTGCCTCAGTAGATAAATTTGACCATAATTCAGTTATTTATTAACAGATTTTCATAATTCTGGTGTCAATAGACAGGAAATTAAATTTTCTAATTAAATTTAAATTTAAATTTTAAATTTTCTAAATTTTCTAAGGATTAATTTTAATCCTTCATATTTTTATACTAAGTAACGTTTTTCCGATATTTCAAATTAAAGGTTTCAAACGGCCGCCATTATGAAATTTAAATTCGATCATGCTGATTATTTTTTCATAAACTAACCTTGACTAGTTATAGGTACATACCAAGTTTCAAAAAAATCGATTCAAAAACTTCGGAGATAAAAAATATTTTGTAAAAAATACAAAGTGGCGGATATCTGGGTAAATATGCATTTTAGGACATACCTTCACAGGAACGTTTTTGCTTATTTTGACCCAAAGTTATGGCGTTTGGTGACGGACTTTACAGACACCCTGTATAATTCCGTAAGGGGAATTTCCGCGCCGAAACTGAGGACGTTTGGAAAGTCACAGGATGATGGGAGAGGGCTCAAATTGAAGGTCGTGATCCCGGGACTCTGGAAAAATATTGAAGTTGGTTTCCGGTTGTTTTATAAAATGAGAGATAGCGTAAAAATTTCAGCCATTTAAAAGCATTGGGATCTAAAAACGTCGCTTTATAAAATGTATAATGCTGATATTTGATTCAAAACCATATGCTAGATGAAAACATCAAGGTAATTTGTACTATAATAAAGAAGGATTATACGCTTAGGGGCTTTTAGCAAGGCCGCACTGGAAAAAATAACAGGCCATGCTGCAGCGATCCCAGCGCTGCGCCACGTCACACAAGTAGGCACGAACTAACATCTTGTGTTTACATTTTAATACTAAACGTCAAGTATTCCTTAATTATTTACGTTTTTATGTTCATATTTTATCACTACACTTAATTCCACATTAACCTTTTCAACACAAGCCTTGTTTTTCAAATGGCAATTTATTTATTTATTTATTTTACATATCAACGGACATCTCCATTTTTACAATTTTGTACAAAAATAATATTAGCTCTTAAGAGGCTGACAATACACATGCAAAATGTATGAAACGTGCTGTGAAATACATGAAAACTAACCTAATTGATAAAACCTAACAATTTAATCTCCCTTCTGGCTTTTTCATGCTTTTTTGACTTTTTTTTTGTGTTTGTATACTTTATTGAAAGCCAGATAAGGGTGTTAAAATTTGTACACCGTAGGGGGATGACTATAGTATGAATAAGAATAATACCGATGTAATAAATAATAGCAATGATAATACAATATATGATGACTGTAGTAACAATAAATTATATGTAACAATACCAACAGCAAATTACCACTCCTTGCAATTATATTAAAGAAGCAAGTAAATAGCAAATATAATGGGTTACTAACAGAGTAGAATTTATAAATAGCACACTGAGAAACATATAAGTACGGGTCGACAAATTTTCCTCCTCCCACCGAGGCAACTCCTAGGCAGAAAACTCGTGCAGACTGGCTATCTTGCTCTTGAGCACTGGTATGCTGTCCGTAAAGAAGTCAACGACGCCGGCGACACTGTTGCCAGATCTCTGAAGTCGGTTCATCGTGTCATTCGCTGCATAGTTGGTACGATGGTGCTGCCTAGCGAACAGGTCTCTGGAACGAGTGACTGATGGGTTCTTAAGCAGGATATCAGGATAGTCGATTTGGCCGTTAAGAATCTTAGGTAGTAGAACAACATCGGTAGAGAATCGACGAATTGCAAGAGGCTGTAGCCCCAGAACACGAGACAATTCCTCAACGGGGACCTGGCGGTAGGGAAGGCCATTCCTGACACCCACCATGCGGATAAATCTTCTTTGAACGATCTCTAGTTCATCGATGAGAAATTTCTGGTGGGGATTCCACACTGGGGAGCCATATTCGAGGATTTGACGTACTAAGGCGCAATACAAAGTTTTTAGAGCCATGTCGCTTAGGTCTCTTGAAAAGCGGAAAACAAATCCTAGCATTTTGTTTGCTCTGCTGCAGATGTTTGGCACATGCGCCTCAGGGTTCAACGAGGGAGACAATATGACGCCGAGATCCTTCACCTGCATTTAGGTTGTACAGATTGATTCACGGTGCTGGGCGCCTCGTCTGCGCATGCTCAGTGATGTCTTTCCCCCACCACGGGACCTAATACAGTCAGCTCAAGAAACTGTCATCTGTCAAAACATGATCTGTCAAAACATAATGTTTTTATTATTGTGACTGTTTAGGTTTTGTTATTTTGTTGGGGGCGCCAAACTCCGATTTTGCCCCAGGCGACAGTAAGTGTAGATCCTTCACTGTAGACGACACGACGTGCAATGCACGGCGTGCAAGGCACGTACACGAATGGTCATCTAAAGGCCATGCCAAACAACCGTTGTGTCGCGTCCGTCCTTCCATCCACGTCCGCCGCGACTGTCTCAGTCTCAGACCCCATCACACTGCCAGATGCGCGTCAGTAGGCCTCGACACATATATCTAGGAAACGGAGGGAGTTCAGTACCTGGGGATGTGGTATATGCGCATGCGCGATCCACCGTCCGACCGGCGACGTTTCTCAAGAGTCGCTTCAGTCGCGACTCTCGGTCGACGTCCGCGGACGAGATGGACGCAGTGTGACATGGCCTTTTTGGCTTCTGGATAGGTTTATGATTTTTAAAACGTTGCTGGTGGTTTATTTACTATTCTAACTAATATTTATAGATTGTATTTTTTGTAACAGTAAATAACATATGTATTTTTAATTATAATTCTATATTAAAAAAAACTTACATCGATTAAAAAACAATCCTTAAACATATAACACATTCTTTATAAATTTTGTTGTTTATGGATATGTTTTTGTTGGTCTGTGAAATTTGAAATCATTCAAATTTTCTTCAAAAGACAGCTGATTATTTTAGAGTTGACTGTACGCATTCGTTGTAGGGGAAAAGTGGTGGGGGAGTCTCCATCTCTATCGCACACTTCCCTCCCTACACGCCAGGCACTGAGAATCAATCTGTAGTAGCCTACTTCCCGTACGAAATAACAATCAGCTGATGATTTTACCATCACATGATATGGAATTTGTAAAAAAATACATACAGCAAAGGAAATAGAATTGTACTGAAAGGTGAACGTGGAATTGAGTGTAAATGTCAAATATTACTTGTTTATTGTTTATTTACGTTTTAATGTTTTGTTTTGAAAGTAACTGATGAGCAGCACAGCTGTGAGTCCTGAGCCAGACTCTCAGCCTGCTTACTTGTTTGACGTCGTAAATTCTGCCTGTATTTTTAGTGCGGCCTTGCTTTTAGCCCCTTCAAGCCACTAGTATAAAACTATCTTGATTTTTTATTCTAGCTTTATAATAGTAACAAGTATTATATAAACAAACAAATATGTATTTGAATGACGTAACGAGCTCTATAAAGGTTTCACCTATAACAATAAAAAACAAATATTCATATGAATGACGTAATTTGAGTTCTGTAACAGGAACACCTTTAACAATAAACAATAAATATTTACATGAATAGTATAATTTGAGCTCTGCTCAGTAACTCTTAAAATAACAAACAAATATTTATATGAATGACGTATTTTAAAATATAACACAGAAACACCTATTAAAATTTAAATATTCATATGCATTACCTAATTTGAGCTACTTTAAAAGTTCCAAGTGGCCGCTAAAACAGCGATTAGTGTTTTGTTTTCAAGCTTTAGGAAAATAATTCCAAGGCTTGAATTCTTGCCTGTTTTTACACCAGGCAAGAATTCAAGCCTTGTAATTGTGTTTCTACCTGTAAACTGAAAATGAGTAAAAGGCCAGATATTTATCACACGATGAACATTAGGTTAAATTTTCTTATTCTGTACATGTTTTCATGTTACCAATCTTTTACTACCTTTCCCTTTTAGTCTAATTATTTCAACTTTATACTTAGCCCTCCATCCAACTCACGGTAACTAGAAAATCCGACTGCATACTATTGTCTTGCGTACTAGGTTCAATGTCATAAGATCGTATACTGTAATCAATTCTTGCCCCAGTATATGGAGAGCGAAGAGTTGGATCTGAGCAAAGCCAAGGTTGGAAGAAGAACCGACATCGTCAAAGATCTCTCCAAGGAGCTCGATAACCTTCTGAACCAAGAGGAGAAGTTCGAACTGGCCACCAGTGCACCAACGGTAAAATCTAATCGATTTGTTATAAGAATCGGTAGCGGGTGGCCCAAAATCAGCTGAAATGGTTGCTTTAACATGCCACAAATGGGATAGTGTGGCCTTGGAGCAGGGGTACCTTTCTAAGAACACCATATTTCAAGTTTTTAAGAACGGATATGATCTTTGTTTTTCTGGTGTTTAAACGAGTATTGAATCTTCATCCGCCAATATATGGTGATGCTTATAGCTACTAAATTGCTATTTCAATGTGCAGGCTACTTTTAAGAAAAGGGAGCGTTTATGCTTTGTAATAATTTAATAATTTTTAGATTTCAGTTAGTTAATAGATTAATA
Organism: Flexamia atlantica; assembly: GCA_035578135.1. Classification (NCBI taxonomy): domain Eukaryota; kingdom Metazoa; phylum Arthropoda; class Insecta; order Hemiptera; family Cicadellidae; genus Flexamia; species Flexamia atlantica. Next base: position 737,368 of record JAQJVK010000079.1, on the reverse strand, counting down.
CAGGGTGTCCAACGAGTATTCTGCCAAACTTTACCAGGTTACTCAGCAGGTCAAAACAAACAAAAAATGTTATGTGAACATTTGGTCTATCTCGCTTCGTTTTCCGTCTGTCCGCCTGTACGTGATTTTTACTTAACTGACTATAACTTTTGAACGACTTGACGTACCAATATCAAACTTGGTAAATGTATGATGGCTAACAGGACCTATCTTTGTATGGAGTATCAAGTTTCTGCTTTGTACCATTTCAAAATGGCGGCTGTTTTTTATTTCCAACGCTATATATCTTAAAATTGGTAAATTTTAGAAAAATTATACAAGAGACAAAAAAGTTGCGAAATTTAATTTAATTAACGCCGATATTACGATTATGATGATCGGACAACTAATAACGGAGAAATTAAGACTTAACTGCATAATAACATAGTTCTTTAGGACATACTGTCTGAAATTTGGCTATTTTAAATTGTAAAAACTAAAATTTCTCCATTATTAATCGTCCGATCATCATAATCTTAATACCAGCGTTAATTGGATTAAACTTTGCAACTTTTTTGTCTCTACTATAATTTTTCTAGAATTTACCGTTTTTAAGATATTTAACTTTGAAAATGGAAAACAGCCGCCATTTTGAAATGGTAAAAAGCAGAAACTTGATACTCCATACAAAGATAGGTACTGTTAGTCATCATACATTTACCAAGTTTGATATCAGTATGTCGAGTCGTTCAAAAGTTATAATCAGTTACGTAAAAATCACGTACAGGCGGGCAGACGGAAAACGAAGCGAGATAGACCCTATGTTCATATGACATTTTTTGTTTGTTTTGACCTGCTGAGTAACCTGGTAAAGTTTGGCACAGTACTCGCTGGAGACCCTGTACAAAAATATATGCCCTAAAGGTTGAGCCAATACAATTCTTATGGAAGAATAAAATGTCCGGTAAAACAGCTGATGCAGTAAATATTGCAAGCGAAGCTGCAAAATGGCTTTAAAATAACTATGGTGTCCCGCTTCGCTAGGAAAAGTAAAAAATAATTGTCTGTTAGCCCTTTATGCAACCTACCCCTTTTCTTTATATTTGTGTCTTCAGGAAAAACTTGATCAAAAAACAATATTTTTCCTGGGATTGCCTTACCTAAACCTTTCGCTCAAGTACAAGATTGGTGGGTGTAAAACTTATGGTTTTCTGAAAAGTTATGGGTGGTTTGGGCTTTATATAAAGATGTGCTCTTGAAGCTTCTATTGGTTTGGTCTTAATCGTGATAGAAACGCTGTAGCAGTAGGCAGTACTTTCATTGAAAATGACTGGACTTTTGACGCAATTTTTAACACTTCTGATATTTTTTCCACCGTTCTTGGACCTTAAAGCTTTAAAAAATTATCAGAAGCCATGCTTCCTTTTTTCTACCTCGAGATTTTTTTCATTGGAATAGATTTGTTTATGTAGAGTTTGTTATAAATTAATTTCCATTCTTCTTTCATGGTTACCAGAGACTATCTGGCAACATACTTAATATATAAATAAAAATCCTTCCTTCCTACATACGAGGCTCAGCGTGAATCTGTATGGTGTTCCACAGAAATCGTTCAAAGGGGAACCCAAATTTACATTTTTCAGCACCTTAAAGCGGCCACATGTGGTAATGACTGGTTTTAAACAAAATTATAAACCCAACAAAGGGTAAACATTTTCGCATTTTTCCAGGAGCCCCCGGAAACCCCCAGAACAGAAGCGGTCAAATTTGTGGAAGTTCCTAAAAACTGGCAGAACCCTCCGTCTTGGAAACCCCCTACTCTCCGGCCTAAAGGGGTAGGTTTTCCATAGAAAACAATGAAGCATAAAAATATTCTTCAAATGATGACTCTAATACCCCCGTTTTAGCAGATCTGTATGCTCAGCGAATTTCAAACGCAAAAGAGCATATTTCAATCCAACATAGCGAGATTTGACTTGTTTTTGTAATCTCCAAAATAATAACGACATGGAGAATGAGTATTCAGGTTTGCTGCTACGGGTATATTAAAATTGGTTGGTTTTAATTCAATATTTAGTAGATCTGAATTAGAAGAAGCCATTTACCAAGTTTTATCAAGATATGTTAAAAAATTAACGAGATATAGAATTTTACTTATTTCCCATAAGGTTAATTAACATTGGTACAACGTACTGTGTTTACCACTCAATATCTTGGTAGCCAATGGACATAGAACAGTGATTCAAAATATTGTTTGCATTTTTAGCTGAATTCAATGGTGTTAACAAAAATTGGGTTATTTTAATTTTTCTGTGTATCAACTAAAAAACACCTTTTTGATCACTTGATCACTTGATCACTTTAATAAGACAGGTACCTCATGGAGGACGTTACCCTGAATATGAGTGAAGGATGAGTGTGATGATCGTGATGATAGTGGCGCGATCTTGTAGCCTTGTTACTGACTAAGGTTGGCATGTTCCTTAGACAGGATTGTTAATTAATAGTCCAACAATTTGGGGGTTTATCCCCCTTCACCCCCCCCCTTCTGATTGCATCGTGCTGGTTTACGAACTCGTCCGAGTGATTACCACTTTACACTTTACACGACTGTACCAAATTTCTTTAAGATCGGACCATATTTACGGCCGCTACCGTGTTAACATACATAATATATATGTATATAAATTCGAACGAATAGTGTTTTTTTTTGCTTTTGGGAGGCTCTAGAAGAAATTTTAAAATAGTCTCGGGCTTAGATCTTACCACGAGGACTACGATAACAGCTTCTTCCCTGTGGGGGAAATTCGCTAATATTCTTTAAATATCTCTAATAAAAAGCCGCTGTTCGACGCTTATGAATGACAACACCGCACCTAAGAGTTGGAATAACACACTATCTTATGGCACTATCTGCTGTTTTTATTTTAAGTCGGATTACTCTCAGGATGGGGTTTCCTGTATTTTAAAAACCTTTAAAAAGCGACGTTGCCAGTTCGAATGGCACGGCCTAAGTAAGTGATGGAACCTGTTTATGAAAACTAAAATATGTTAAGGGGCAAGAAACAGCTATATTAATTTAATAGTTGTTGCTATTGGCATCTGCCGAAACAGTTTATGTTAAACTAGGGTAGTAGTAGTGAATGATGCGTTCTAGCCCACGGCGTACGAGGCGTACGAGGCGTACGAGGCGTACGAGACGTATGAGTGCAAAGTCCAAGGTCATCGCTACGTCATTATTTCTCGCGCGCGCCACGAGCACAAAGTCCAAGGTCATCGCTACGTCATTATTTCTCGCGCGCGCCACGAGCGCAAAGTCCAAGGTCATCGCTACGTCATTATTTCTCGCGCGCGCCACCACCGTTGCGCCGTTCGCTCGGCTCGAGCGCGCCGGTTCCTACTAGATTCTGCCGCCCTGATACTTCGGAAGAATAAAAAACTGAATAATTCGATATTCGATTGTCGATTTCGATTTATCGAATCGTTTCGTTAATCGATTTTAAAGTTTCTACCGTATTCCGCCCTCCTGATACATAAAAATCAATTTTGAAAGCCATTTTGGGACTTGTAAATTTTTTCAATAAATACAGTTTGGGACTTAGAAAATTTTCAATAGTCAACAAATATTTTTTCGGACTTTGACAACTTTTTTCGGAGTTAGAAAATTATTTTTCAGGAACGAAAAAAAAATAAAAATAACAAGTATGATCGAAATAATAATAATAATAACGGGTATAATCGATTAAACGAATATTCACTCTCTCACGAACTTGATATCGTGTTTAAACATATCATTCGACATCGGGATCTTTCCGTGGTACACCACATACAACGGTTGCTCCGATTTCAATAGCGCGTTTATATTTTTCGTACTCATTCTCTCGTTCCAACTCTCGGGTAGTTGAAACCGCACATCATCGCATGTAACCAAAACTCTTACTCCGTAAGCGTAGTGCATTCTCTCTATGCTATTGACCAAATATTTTTTACCGATTTCTAAATCGCTTATCTTCGCGAAAGCGTTACCGTTCACTTCGTCGAGGATATCTTTATAATAATCCTTTTCCATTTCCATCTTTCTTCCGTCTATATATAAAAATATATTTTCACGGTCGAATAAAAAATTGAGAGCGTTTCAAAAGATGTAATAAATCATCGCTTTTGACGAAAACTAATTCATATTTAATTCCGACTCATCGACTAGTTTTAAATAAATAATATAATCGGCCAGAGCGTTTCGCAGGGGAACTTTGTTTTCATCCGTCAGATAAATGTTGATTTCTCTTATCGTCTGCGTGTCAGGTTTGAGCGGCATGTAATTTAAAACGGACGGTTTCTCGTAAATTTTATCTCTGTGTTCTCGCGGACTCGAGTGATACAACAACGAGGAGTTATCGTGTCTGTGCCAATGCTCCGCGTGATTGATATACGAATGTTCGACTAAATCGCAATGCACTTCGATCATCTCGAACGGTCTGATTTGTAATTTACTCTCTTCTTCGTAAATTGATAAAATAGTTTCCGACTCGAACATCAATTCGAACGCGGTTTCATCTTTTTTCAATTCTGTAAACCCTAGAAACCGTCGTAGCTCGTTGTTCATATGGAACTTAACTGGAGATTTGATACATATCTTAGACTGTGGGTCTCGAAAAATCTTAAACTTTTCCACATCTATCGCCGGTGTGATCTTACCGATCCTCATGAATTCCCTGATTTCTCTCTGCATAGTTTTCAAATCCCAAAACTCCGCATCAAAAGTTAGTGTAGGACGATCCTTCTCACTCTTAAAAAAAGTAATCGAAGCCGGCTCTTTCAAGTTATAAAAATAGTTATGAAATGAAAACCCCGTGAGCGCGAGATAATAACGCGCGTCCTCTTCCAAGTGTATGGGGTTTTCGAGCTTCAACTGCAGATGCGGTTTTCGACCGATCAATTTGAAGTACACCATTTTCTCTATATATACTTTTAAAACATTACGGTTACGATTATTTATTAAGAGTGGGGGAGAAAAAAAATAAAATTATTCGAACCATCTCAAAAATGTGTATTTATCGTTTTGTAAAGCACGTTCTATCGTATTGAAATCCTGTCCTCTGGAAAAACGTCGCAATACCTCCAAACACAAATGACCGCATATCGGGGGATCGTCATAATTTTGATATCTCATATGATTATAAAAAATACCTTTAGTCATGTTTAGATATTTCTCCAATTCTAAAGGTGGAGGCGCCTCACCGAACGAATCGAAATATATGACATAATTACCTTTTTTCGTATAACAAGTCCAATGCGTGCCGCCCGACTCCAGATCACCTAGATTAATAATAGCACACTCGTTTTTGCGCGGCTTGTCGGGTAAACACTCTCGCATAAAAACACCACGGAAATTGTTGATTTTCAACTTGTTGACCCATGTCTCCAGTTCGGACATGGTCAGCGGAACTAGTTTTTTTATCCTCTCTAATATCTTTAAGAGTCTTATGCAATTTTCCGCTTACACGTTTCACCAGACCGGCTCCGGTTTTATCTTTATTAATCAATTCGTCCAGTTCATTGTCTATTAAATTTTTCAACCACGGCACGAAATCATTCTTCAACACAGGTGCCACTTTATTCTTTATCAGAGGTGAGGCGAATTTCTTAAAATACGGAATATTGTTTTCGGCCAGTTCTAAAACTTCCTTCAGAAGACCTCCATCGATCATTTCCTTCAACTGCGAATAATCAAAAATCAACCGTGTCCCTCTATTGTTTTTCAACGCTTTTTCCACTTGTTTGTTTTGATCACCATCGAGTGACACTTCGGTATTACCATTTTTTTAATTGATCTTTTGTTAAAGTAAGCACTGCGCGTTTAAGCTTCTTATGAGCTATCCGCAGCTTATTCAGTTGACCTTTAGTCAAATTTATTTTCCTCTTGTGATTCCCCATTATCTATGTATAAAAATTAATATTTTGAATTCATATAAAAAATTAAAACTTGCCAAATGATTGATATTTTTTTCTATCGAACGAAAATTTAATTTCATTCATATAAGAGATGAATTCTTACTGTCGCACGTGTAAAACGCAGACCGCGTCAGAGAACATGAAAATTGTGAAAACGAAAAATAAAAGATGGTCGGCGAGTTCCGATTGCGCGGTCTGCGGCGGCGTTAAAAACTCGTTTATCAAAGAGCCGCCCGAAGTGGTGGAGGCTAAAGAACTGCACAAACCGGTAGTGAAAAAATTTATAAAACGCAGGATAATCATGAAAGGTCTGGATAATCTGTGGGCCGCGGATCTGCTCATCATGAAACAATTCGCCAGAGAGAACAACTGGTACAAATACATCTTAAACGTGATAGACTGTTTTAGCAAATTCGTCTGGTCCGAACCGTTGAAGAAAAAAGACGGCGCAGTAGTGACGGCCGCTTTTGAGAGGATAATAGAGAGAGCGAAAAAGGACGGTCACACTACGCCCGAACTGCTGCACACGGATAAGGGGACCGAGTTTAAAAATAAACCTTTTAACGACATGCTCAAAAAACACGGCATAAAAATGTACCATACGGAGAGCGAGGAAAAGTCGGCGATAATCGAGAGATACCACAGGACGTTAAACGATAAATTCAGAGTCAAATTCCAAGTGAGAAACTCGCACAAATGGTACGACGTCTTACAAGAGCTCACCGACGAATACAACAAACACGATTACCACAGCACGATAAAAATGCGTCCGGCCGATGTCAATAAGAGCAACGAGTCCGATCTGTTGAAAATGTATCAGGAGCTCGAAAGTGAAGTGCCGCGAAAAAAACCGAAATTCGACGTCGGAGACAGAGTCCGTATAACGGCGAGTAAAGTAGTATTTAGAAATAAATATAAACAAAACTGGACTAGCGAAATTTTTGTGATCGCGCAAGTTTTAAACACCAAACCCGTCACGTACAAAATCGAGGTTCTAGACGGTGAAGAAGTGATCGGTGGTTTTTACGAGAGGGAACTGCAAAAGACGGAGTTTTGATTATTTTAAAAAAACACTTAAAAATATAGACCCCTTAAAACTACAGGTCCTCGTAATTGTTTATTTTTAGACCCGTGGTTTTGTAATATAAGCCTTACTGAGCTTTTATCCCTCGAAAAGGGTTGGGACACAAATCGTGTCCCACCCTGTTTTAGGACTTAACACATCCCAATTTAGGACCGTTATTTATAATACCAAGCTATCCTAATTTAGGACTCAACACTTCCTCTTTTAGGGCTGTTATAAATAATTCATTAACGCATCCCAAATTGGGACTAATTTATAATTGAAACAAAAAACGTTTAACGCAATCGTCAAATGTATTTTTTAAATTGATCATAAAAAACATGACTCGACGAGATACATTTCTATATATTAGTGGGGTAAAATGGTTAACACGATTGATATAAAAAATAACGAGTTTACGTATGAAAATCACGATATTTACATTATATTCGACGGTGATAGAAAACCTTGGTTTCACGCAAATACCATCGCGGAAATATTGGGTTATGTCAGACCGGGAAAAGCGGTAAACGATCATGTCGATGAGAAGTATAAAACCACCTATTCGGAGATAAAACAATACGATACCGCGAAATCCCCTACAAAAGTGCAACCCAATACCGTCTACATCGATGACCCCGGCGTTTGTTGTTTGTTGGTAGCGAGAAAAAATGACATGAACGAATTTAAAGATTGGATTTTCGAGAAACTTTTACCGAAGCTTAGGAAACATCAGTACCGCGTCACTAGTTTGGAATCGGAAAATAGAGTGTTCAAGACTTTGATAAATAACGCGCAGATCCAACAAATGTTCGGTGTTCTAAGGAGGACGGATCGTGAAAATGAATATAAATTCGTAGACACGCAAAAACGTGTTTTCGACAAAGCCGTCAACGAATCGGGTGGATACGATCTATGTTTTGAAATTGAATACATAACTATCGACGATGAGATTTTAACTAAAAAGGTGTTGAGAGAAATAGTTATAGAGGATGTGAAATACGATTATAACCGTAAAAGCAAATGTATAAAAATTCACGATGACGATTTCGACCTGATTAACCTCGTTAAAAAAACATTGTCGGAAGTGATGTTGTGGTGAAATAAATACGTTTCCGATCGTACGAACTATATAATTTATTTTTTTTATTTTTTCGATCGTAATAAAATGTTAACGTTCGATCGGTTGTTTTTTCTATAGTAGGTACGAAATGAATAACAATAATAATATGGATATTGCGAGTGATGAGATTTCCGACGAAAGTTCTTCATCGTCTCGTTCCTCCGATGCGACCGACACGGACGAGTACGACATGGAGTACGAGATGGAGGACGATATAGCGAGTAAATTCATTTTTAAAAATCAAAAGGTCACAGTGATTTTTGACGATGATGATAACTCGTGGTTTAAGGGTAAAGATGTGGCCGAAATATTAGGATATTCCAATCTGAAGAAGGTCTTACAGACGCACGTTAACGATCGTTATAAGAGAAATCTGGCCGATTTAGGTGGGCCCCGATTTGGGTCCCACCCCTTATCACATAATAAAGGCTTAGAAGTATACATATCCGAGCCCGGATTATACGAATTAATATTTTCATCGAGGTTACCGTCGGCGAACGACTTTAAACGTTGGGTCTTCGAAGACGTTTTGCCTTCCATCCGTAAATACGGTGAGTACAAACTCAAAAATAAAATCGTAACGCTCATGGAATCGATCGATCGTATGGAAAATGAAAATCGTCGTTTAAACAATACGATACAAAACATGAAACCTAAAGTAGCTTGTATGCCGCGAAACCCGAACCTAAGACACGTCTTCGCCGTCTTTAAACGATATTCTTATGTAGGACGTATTTATACATACTACTGCGTGAGAACCGAAGATCGGTATTTTTCTAAGGTTTTTAAAAAGAAAATCGATGAAGGTTATTCACTCTCGTTTTACGAAGAGGAAGTGCCGAACAGTATAAACGTTTTGAACTGCGTAAAAGATATCATGAGATGCCGCTATATAGCCTATAAATCGCGCAATAATGTTGTAATCACGCCGTATAATTTCATAGAATTAGTAGAAGAATTCTTCAAAGATTTGAGAAAATAAATAGTAAACATTTTCCCATCCTAATAAATTCTTATTTCTCGTAATTTATTTTATTTCTTTTCTTAACCGGTGCATTATTTTTTTCCTCATAGAGAGTGATGGATATCGTCCCGTATTACGAAGAGAAGATCGAAGATAACCTTCTACCCCGACCATTACGTTGTCTGATAGTAGGCTCCTCGGGCTGTGGAAAAACAAACTTGTTGTTGAATTTTATTTATAATCCGCGCGGTCTCGTGTTTAGAAATTTATATGTGTTCAGTAAGTCTATAGAGCAGCCGGCTTATGTAGAATTACGCGAAAAGTACATCGATGCTGAAAACAAGTTGAATAAGAAGATAGCATACTTTTTTAACAATTGCGAAGATTTACCCCCACTGGACGAGTGCGAGAAAAACTCCCTCGTGGTGTTCGACGACTGTTTGATGGAAAAACAAGAAGCGATAAAAGACTACTTCATCAGAGGTAGACATAAAAAACTGTCCTGCGTCTACCTCAGTCAGAGCTACGGTAAAGTCGACATGCAAGTGATACGGAACAACGTCAACCTGCTATGCGTCTTCAAACAAAACAAACACTACACGAAACGTATTTATGACGATTTCGTAGGATCGGACATGACGATTGATGAATTCGAAAAGATGTGTCAAAAGTGTTGGAGCGAACCGTTCGGATTTTTGACAATAAACACCGCTAAGAAAGCGCACAACGGAAAATACATGTTCAAGTTAAAAGACGAGTTAAACGATGTTATCGAACGATAATCGATGTGTATGCATCGTTTTTAATAAACGATTCGTATACGTTATTTTCTAAGATCAATGTATATGAATCGTTTTATTTTTTAAAACAAAGTATATGCATCGTTTTTAATAATCGATTTGTAAACGTTATATTTTATAAAAACAACGTGTATGCATCGTTTTAGATTTTTATTTAAATTTATTTTTTTTCTTTATTTTTGAAAAGCGAAACTCTGAACCCGAAATCTATATATATAGATAATATAATGAAGAGGAAAAGCGATGATAAGGAGATCATCGGCACGCTGGTGAAAAAACAGAAGATGGCCGATAAGATGTGGCCGGACGATGCGGACGTGCGAACGGCTAGAAAGAACGAGAAGTTACAAGAAAAATGGCTCGAAGATAGTAAGAAGAATCGGATACGCGAAGCGGAGGAGAGGAGAAAGCTTTTCAGTTCACGCCCGACGTCGTTAGTAAACGCTAAACCGAAAGAACGATTGATCGCGCCTCCTCCTCCTCCGCGTGAAAACAAACCTATAACCGTCGCGGAGGCTAAGAGGTTGGATAAATTGGAAGATCGATTAAAGAGCGAATTCGACACGTCTAGAAGAGCGGAAGTCGAAAAGGTGCGCGAACAGGAGAAGCGACACGAACCCGTAGTTAAAGCTATAAAAGAACAGACGGAAACTTTAAAGACAGAGAAAAAACCCCGCGTCATTTTGAGAAGACCCATCCCCACTGTCGGACAGTTCAGACCTAGAACGTCGAGCACACCCGGTAGACCTGTAGGTAAAGTGGACAAAACACTTGGTAGACCGGTAGATAAAGCGGACGAAACGATAACTCCAATCGAGGACCCAGACGTATTCGATGCGTCTACAGTTTTATCACCGGCGCAAACTTCGCAGGAATTACAGAATCGTTCTATCCGCGAATTCACCGAAAACGAGGAAATTGGTGATATCGCAAAGCAATACCTCTCGAACTGTAACGATATGAGTTTCGGCGTTTATTACGATTTCGCGAATAGCAAACTCGCGATCGGATCGCAAACCATATCCATCGAAAACAACGATATCATACTGGACAGAACTATGGATAGATATATCGGCACCGAGGGACTGTGGTCACTCTTGACCAGAGCGGAGATCCACGGTGTACAATCCACAGCCGCGGTCGGTACGACACCGAAGGAGAGACTCATAAGTATAGGCGCGTTCACTTCTCAGGACTTTGAAAAATATAAAGATATTTTAATCAAAACACACGCTCTACATCATAACAACGATCCCACCTCACCCAGACCCAAGGCGAGCGGTGGTTGGAAATGGAAGAATTTAATAAGTGACATATGGAAAGAACTCAAACAAAAGCCGTCTTCGTCCGGCAGCGGTCTACTCGTGGATACAAACAACCCCGTGGAATATAAATATATAGACGATTACGACGAGTTGTCGGAGAGAATAAAGTTTATACAAGCCGAGGAGGAAGCGGGAAATAATAATTTTAATAACGAAAAAATCGGGATCGTCAAGTTTATAAATAACGAGATCGAAAAACTGATCACTCGGCCGGAAGGTGTTAAACGGATAAGTCGGTGTTTGTCCGCGTTGAAGGAAAAGGGTGTCGAAGGTGGTAAATTGACTAACACCGCGGATGTTAAGTTTCGCGTAGATAAATTGGGTTTGGCGTCGGATAGGAAGAAACGTATGCGCATGTTCGGTAGGAGATGAATATTTTATTCATCCGAAAATTTTAAAAGTATATTTTTCATTAAGTTCGAATCGCGTTTTTTATTTTTTTTATTCGAAACCGAAAACTTAAAATCTATATATAGATATGGAGAAGTATTACGAGGAAGCGTCCGACAAGATAGAACGGTACGAATTCCATACCGTCGAACCGGTGTCCGATCTGAATTTCAATTCACCCAATCAGATGATCACGTTCAGATTAGACGGCGGAGACGTTTTTTACGATAAGGAAATATATTTTCACATACGAGGCGAAGTGTTGAAAAAAGCGAATGGCGCGAAGTACGAGGCGACAGACCCGATCAAGTTGGTCGATAATTTCCCAGCGTTTTTATTTAAGAGAATCGAATTGAGAAAACACGGTCAGTTGATGGACTTCGTCGACGAAGTCGGTATCACGAGTACGATCAAAGCTCTGACGACATACGGCAAATCGAGCGAGAGCACTTTTCACACGAGCGGATTCAAATCTAAATTCGATAAAGGAGTCGGCAAGTTCGAAGCTTACGGCCCCTTGTCGCATCTCGGTTTAGGGTTTTTCGACGCGCTGAAATATCCGATGTACAGAGGAGGATTCCAAATAATTTTTACACGCAACGAAGATAACGACGCGATATACCGTTGGAAGGAGGGTAGCGGCGCTAACGAGAAAACTGCGGACGAGGGAAAGATACAAATCACAAGGTTCGATTTAAAAGTGCCCCTGGTCGAGTATGACGCTGCGAAAAAAGTACCGCTCATAGAGGGACTGAGACGATTGAGTACGAAGGGCGATTTGACATACAACTATTACCAGTGGCAGTGTATCGAGAAGTTCGGTGTGTCGGGGTCTTCGTTCAGTTTCGACTTATCCGGCTTATTCGGGAATATATCCGATCCGCTGTTCGTAATCATAGGTCTACAGACCAACCTCAAAAACAATCAAGAGAAGGATCCGAGCCGATTCAACGCTATAAACATAAAAAACTACCGCGTCAAAATCAATGGACTACGGTATCCGAAAGAGCCGCAGGATTTGTCTATAAACGATAAGGCGTACGGTATTTACGGAGTACGGAGTGGCCAGCCTGGGCCGTTTGTGGTGTCTGGAGAGGTTATTAGTCGTTTTAAAGTTTTATTAATAACTAAAGTTTTAAACACTTAATTATTTCCAATGTTGGTGAAAATACGTGTCAGTGCATTTGCTAATTAGTGTTGAGTCAAGAAACCGACCAGAACATTGTTTTAACATTATTTCAACTAACTTAAGTTTGCTATATTTAGAGGTTATTCAGCTGACTCATCATTTTTCACTGACCGCAAGTCAAACTTGACCACTGTTTATATAATTAAACTGACCTCTTTACTGCGCATCCCCATTGCGCAACCAGTGCTACCACATGTTGGGAAATGCGGGAATTGTCTCACAGTACCTCTCCGACTGAACGCCCACGCCATCTGTTGAAGCGGCTAAAAACTACTTGTACTTAAATTTCCTAACGCCTACATTTTAACGAACGCAACACTGATACATCCCTGTTCCAGTGCTTGCAAACAGGGTAATTAAATTGAAGGGGCAAGATACGTATATTTTACGTTTTTCCAGTTTATAAAAAAAGAAAAAATGACGCTTAACATTGAGTATACAAAGAATGGAAAGCCTAATATTCTGTTTAATAACCAGAAATATAGAGAAAGCTATTCTCTAAAAGGGGGTGAAATTGTCTGGCGCTGCCTTGGGAGGACATGTGGCGCGACAATAAAAACGAATCCCGGCAAGACTACAATTTTAGACACAAATAATAAACACTCAGGGCCACATCCTGTTACAATGCGGTCCTTGTCGTCTCCAAGTACCTCAAAGATCACGGTTCCAGTCACTCCACCCGGTTCTTCCGCGGCTGAGTCCGTCGCGGGCTGCGATCTCGGGCTACCGCGAGCGTCGCCGCCGGCGCCGGCCGCCGCCGCGGACCCTCCGAGTACTCCGCTCACCAATTCAGCCACAACACCTTGCTGCTCTCAGGTTACGTCGACACCACTGTTGCCGTATCCTAATATTGAAGCGGAGAATGGAGTCCTCAAAGAAGAAGTTTCTAAGCTCAAAGGACAACTAAAAACACTCTTAGATCACTCTATTGAAAATGACTTAAGGCTACTGCAGTATACTGATCAAGTATTTGCATCCAACAGCTCATCTCTTAGTACACCGGTAAACGATATCTGCAAGGTAGACTTTGGTGTACAATGCACTATACCATCCGAGTGTAAGGATATACGATGTGCCGAGCTCAGGTCCATAATTGATAGACTTCGCACCACCATTCAAGTTCTTGAGGCCGAAAATAGAAGTCTAAAAGATACATCCTCTTGTAAGTGTAAACTGGAAACCAGAAAATATAACGAACCCAATTGGGTGGAAGTAAAGAGAAATAAAAACGCCCCTACAAAAGTTTCTAACTACTTCAACGTGCTTTCAGACTGTAAAAATCAATCCCAAACTCAAATCAGCACGAATAAAAAAACCAAGCCTTCTCTAAAACAAATTAAACCTAATAAACTGACTAAACCCACACGGGTTTTGCCACCTAATGCATCAAAGACAGTGAAAAAATTAAACTTTCGTGTAGTTAATATCGAGAGTGACAGTCACGGCCGTCATATTGCTGGTTTAGTGCAACAGCTAGTCGACAAAAAAGCAACTAAAGTCAATGGATATTGCAAGCCTGGAGCGAAGCTTCTGAGTGTAGTCGACGGTGCGCAGCCTCCTCCTGGTAGCTGTTCTGTGCTGATCGCTGGAACGAACGACCTTGCTGTGGGACAACAGAAAAATATCTACCGACACCTCGAGCGCCACATCTCATCCCGCCTGAAAACCTCCAAGGTTATTGTTTCAACGCTACCATACCGCCATGACCTTCCAGAGAACCACATCACTAACGAGCACGTGGCGTTAGTAAACGCTTACATCGAGGAAGTCTGTCATAGGTATCCAGGAGTACATGTCCTCGACATAAATAAAATCAGCAGGAAGTTTTTCACCCGACACGGCCTGCATCTGACGATGAGAGGGAAACATCTCCTGGCGCAACTCGTAGTGGAGGGGTTGTCAAAAGCAGACAAACCTGCGACTTCTAGTCCTGCGAGTTCAAGACCTGCGCCACCACCAACTGCGATCTCAACTTCTCCGGCTCCCAAGACGACTATCCTAGGGGAAGAATCATTGATGGCATCGTATGCAGATGCTGTGAAGTCCCTCTCACCAACACCAGCGCCGTCCAGGACCTCCAAGGCAGACAACCAGCAAGATCATCAAAAAAACTTGTCCCCCTCATACCCCGGAAGACCGTCAGGATGAAAACAACAGTTCCAAATTCGGGTGCGTCAGGTCAAAAATCTGGGAAAATACAAAATATTCAAAATCACTTTTCAAAATTCAAATCTTTACATATTAACGCCCAATCAGCGACAAATAAAATAGACGAACTCACAATTCTCAGTGAGGAAATTCAGCCTGATATATTTATTGTATCTGAGCACTGTTTCGAAAACGGAAATCTTGGTCTTTTCAAAATTGAAAACTACGAATTGGCAAATCAGTTTTACCGAAAACATTTTAAGGGTGGTGGTGTGGCAATCTTTGTAAAGAATTGTATGAACTATGAAACTTTGAACTTAGAACAAAGTGAAGATCTCGATTTCGAAGTAAGCGGGATCAAAATCAATTTGGAATCACTTGGGAAAATAATAGTCATTGGTCTTTACAAATCACCTAATGGCTGCAATGACTCTTTTTTCAAAAAACTAGAACATCTTTTGACCTTTTTATTTTCAAACAACAGTAGATTCATCATAATGGGGGATTTTAATATCGATGTTCTAGACCACACTCACCACCAAACCCAGCGGTTTCGCGACATTCTCAGCACTTTCAATTTAACCTGGTCCGTGAACACCCCCACTAGAGTAACAGCAACTTCGAGTACGGCCATCGACAATGTAATTACAAACATAGAGAATTCAGAAGTTTCAGTCATTAATGCGGCCATATCTGATCATTTCGCACAGGAGGTGATTGTTATGAATCACCCACCAGAAAAAATGCCCCCTGTTTTTCAGACTAAAAGGGCCACACAGCCCAGAAATATAATTTCTTTAAACAATGCCCTTTCGGGTGAAACTTGGCAGTTTTTGGATGAGTATGAAACTACAGACCAAATGTTCCAGGCCTTTGAATCTTGTTTTAGTTATCATCTAAATAACTGCTGCCCCCTTAAAAAATCTAAAATCAAACTTTCATCGAAAAAAAGTAGTTGGATTACCCCCGGTATTTTAAAATCTAGAGAAAGACTCAAAAACTTGCATTCAATTTACATTACTACGCAGAACGAAACTTTTAAGAATTTTTATCGAACTTATAAGAGAATTTATAGGAAAGTAATCAAGGCTGCTAAAGCCTACGATGTTAACCACACCTTAAAAAATTGTGAAAACTTTTCAAAATCAGCCTGGAAGATAATTAATAACGCTTCAAAGTCAGTAAAAACCTCCAAACCAATACAAATTGAAATCAATCATAAAATTGTTGACGACCCCAAGGATGTTGCCAACGAATTAAACAAATATTTTGCATCTGTTGCTTTACCAGATAGTTCATTTAAAGGGGCATTTGTTAACTCGTTTGGAGGTACTGTTTCATCCATGGCTCTCGCTCCTGTGTGTGAGGCTGACGTGGCTCGCGTTATAGAAGAACTGAAACCAAAAAAATCTTGTGACATAGACGGCACGTCTGTGTGGCTGATCAAACGTTGCTATATGCACATTTTGAAACCACTCACAAAAGTAGTAAATTTTTCATTCCAATCTGGAGTTTTTCCTTCCCAACTCAAGTTGGCGAAGGTAATTCCACTCTTTAAAAAGGACGATCCCCATCTCTGCAGCAACTACCGTCCAATTTCAATATTGCCTGTTTTCAGCAAGGTATTTGAAAAGCTTTTTCTCGATAGGCTTTTGAAGTACTTAGAACGTTTTGAAATTCTTTCATCAGATCAATTTGGATTTAGGAAAAACTATTCCACAATTGATGCAATTACTAACCTCATCGAAACTGTTGTCGATGGCCTCGAGAGGCGAGAACATGTGCTCAGTATATTTCTCGACCTTTCGAAAGCTTTTGACTGCGTGCATCATGAGACACTGTTGCACCAGTTAGAGACGTATGGCATTCGAGGAGTGCCACTCAAGTGGATCACTTCCTACTTGGATAACAGAACCCAGTGTGTCCAAGTTCAAAATACACTTTCTCAAAGAGAAAAGATGGCCCAAGGAGTCCCGCAGGGATCTATTCTGGGACCAGTTCTGTTTTTGCTGTACGTCAATAACATTGGCTCAACGATCCAGAATGGAAAGGTGATCCAATACGCTGATGACACCACCATCTGCGTAAAAGCTCTGTCGAAACAAGAATTGGAAGTAAAGTCATTCATTGATCTCAACTCTTGCATCCAAACATTTTTCGAAATGAATCTGAAAACAAACAGTTCCAAATCAAATGTGATTTCATTTTGCCTCCGGCAGCAGGGAAATAGCCTGCAGCCTGCTGTCATGGTGGATGATGTCCTCTTAGAGGAAACTGACTCCGCCAAATTCCTAGGAATGCACCTTGATCGCGGGCTGACTTGGGAAGATCACGTCGATCACATTTGTGCCAAGGTTACATCCGGTATTTTTGCATTACGTAACCTTGCAAAATTTTGTTCAAAAGATGTGCTTTTAATGGCCTACTTTGGCCTAATCTACCCCTATTTTTCTTATGGAATACGGCTCTGGGGTGGTTGTGCTAAATCGAGGCAAGAGAGAGTTTTTAGACTGCAAAAAAAAGCAGTAAGAATAATTTGCAAATTGCACCCAAGAGAGTCTTGTAGGGATGCTTTCAGGGAGCTTGGCTTACTTACATTGCCCTGCCTCTATGTCCTGGAGGTCTCACTGTACTGCAAGTATAAATGCTCACTTGTTCAGGGCAGTCAGATCCACCAGTATAATACTAGAGGCAGAGACACTTACCGACTCGAAAAATACAGAACTGTGGCGTTTGAGCATTTACCGTCACAGGCTGGAGTCAAGTTCTTGAATAAGCTCCCTGAATGCTTAAAACAATCACAAAATCAAAATCAATTTAAGACTCGACTTAAACGCCTTTTGGTGTCTAAAGTTCTGTACTCGGTTGAGGAGTTCATGATGTGCCGCTGGGACTCTTGAAATTCTAGGAATTTTCGCGGTTTAAAATTTGGCACTGGTGTTTCCTAACATTCAAAAGGAGGAAACATATACTGACGCTTGTAATGCAATTTTATATTGTCAAATGCAATAAAGATTATTATTATTATTATTATTATTATTATTATTATTTTATACACGAGTTATTGCTCGATCAGGCGGGTGTTATTCGGAGACGAAGACGTTTATTTAAGCGATATCGATTTTATAGACAAGTATCCGTTGATGGTCGTCGACACGCATCACCATCCGTTCTCCAGCGATAATAGGCAAAAAGATATTAAAATAGAATTGGAATTTACGAACCCCGTTGCCAGTCCGGTTGCGGATCAGGGGACGACCGCTTATGCGGTAGTCGTTTCTGAGAAAGGTTTCACTTACGATTTGGAGAGGAATAGAATTACAATGTTTTGAGATATTTTTTAATGTGGAGATGATGATAAACCGTCTACAGCATAGACGGTTGAAAATTGTTTTCGTTTTTTTATGAATATAATTATATGTTAACTTTTTACACGCGAGAATCAATTTATTTTTTTTTTCCAAAGTGTGTAGTTTAAAGGGAGGAACGAAACGTTCCCTTTATAAAAAAAAGAAAAGAAAAAAAAAAGGATTTTTAAATAATAAGTCGGTTATGTATTTATTATCTTTTTTTTAATCCGTGTACAAGTCGAGTGTGACATTTAGTTTAATTATTCCGTAGACGAATTAGCATCAAGTTCTAAAGCGGACTCTCACGGTATCTTGTAGTGCCCCCAAGGGAGAGTGGTGATGCCGTCTTCTAAAATAAACCTTTTTTTGTCACTCGCCGATAATGCTTTCTTGTGCAGTTCTACACTATACAATTCATGCTTCTTACTTCTTATCATATTCATACATCTATACACGTCTCTCTGTTCGAACAAGCATTCCTTGTAGTCTTTAAAAGTAATTTTAGTTTCCACAACCGATTTCTTAATTCCTTTCGCTTTTTTAAATTCTTTCCCATCAACTTCTTCATACGATCTTAACCGATTGGAATACATCTTCGCTCTGAGTCCTACATATTCCGATAATCGAGCACCGCGCATTTCATCCTTAAATGTGCCGAGTATTTTTCGTCGAAATAAGTCATATCTTTCATCATGTTTCCTCATATCCGAGTAGAAATCCGGAGTTTCTATTAGGTATTCCAAACTGTCGGTGTCCGTATACTGCAATTTCGCTTTTTCTCCGTATTCTTTTTTAATATAATTATAATGAAAGTCGTACATCTGCGTTTTAGCACACATTCCTATATATATGGGTTTGTTAAATAATAAACTAGTTTTTCTCATGTGAACGGCGGAAAGATCTTCACAAAATATAGTTCTATGCTTAAAAATCGGTTTCGCCACCCATTTCTCGATCTGTTTAGTCTGCGTAGCGAGTCGTATGTCCACTCTATTTCTGACATTTTCGATGGTTTTACCGAACACGGAATTGTTTAGAAGCTTGTAAAATTGCTTTGCGGGTTTATTAGTAGCGTTTTTCCAATAGCATACATTTTTATCGATAAAATCCGACATCCAATAACTCTGACTGAAACTTTGAATTCTATGTATTTTTTTTAGTTTCAACCCTAACGAAAGATATAATTTTAACGCTTTGTAATGAACGACATATTTTTCTTTATCGTACAACGTGGTCAAGAGTTTGATCTCCTTTGAACCGGGAGGTGCCCGTCTTTCGACCGCTAGCGGTAGGTCGGAATGTAAATCGTGTAATTCTCGCGGATATTCTAAATCCACTTCGAATATATATCCTACGTCGCTATTATCGGGTATCCGCATTACATCGATTTCCTCTTCGACCCATTTAAAATTACCCGTAGGCATTTTGTGTTTAGACATCGCCCAACCGTATTGGTTCACGGCGTCCAAGTACATGAGATACGTTATAGGCTTACTCTCATCATACCCATCGACATCCGGGTTATTCGCTTTCGCGTGTCTGTTCGACACTTGAGCTAAACCGCCTCTAATCCCCCTCGTGATCATGAGTATCATTTCGTAGTCGTACAAATAGTCTAAAACCGCTCCGCTTTCTTTTAATAATATGCTCCACGCCAGACCCGGAGTTGTAAAGTACCACGCTAAATCCAATCCTAATGATGTCAAAGAAATACTTCTATAATCTTCCATCACATCGGCTAGTAATAAAACATCGAGTTTGTTATAAAACAATGTATATTCTTTCATATTCTTTATTTTAAATGTTTTCCAAACCAGTTCCGCGTGTTCATAATCCCACGGACTAATACCTTTTTCGTTCAACTCATTATAAAATTTTTCTATCGGTGGTAAACTAGTCTCGAGATATTTTTCATCATCGTCCATATAATCGTACGGATAAACTCCTTTTCTAAATAATAACTTCATCGGATCGAGATCTTTATATTCATGTAAAAATAAATCAAATTTCATTTGAAATTCTATACTCGATTTATATTTATACAACTCAGGTTCGAATAGTTTATATCTAAAGTTTTCGTTTTGTATAGCTTCATAATATTTTTTTTGATGGTCGGACCAATTATTCATATCTTTATCTTTGAAAGAGGCTTCAAAAATTCCTCCATTATCCGAATCCGAATCTGAACTGGAATCTGAATCGGAATCATTTTGCGACTTTCTCGATCTATTATACTCTTCGATATCATTATATTTATTTTTTATCTCATCTCTCTCCTTTAACCATCTCGTATAATACTCTTTTTGTTCCTCGGGCATTCCATACTTTTTTACATGTATAAACTGATATTCACTCAATCCCTTAGTTAAATCGTCTAACGGATAAAGTGTAAACTTATACGAGTCTAAAAATCTCGCTTTTATTCCGATCCCGAAATCGACAGTATACGAGATATATCTCTCTTCGTTATTCGGAATGATATCGATACGCGTATTTTCATCTAATCTCAACATTTTTATTATTATATGCGTATCATAACCGCTCAAGTTATGGATAAATATGGGAATAAACTTCGGAATTTTAAAGTTCAAATTACAAGACTGGTGCGCCGCACCTTTATACTTTCCAGTCAGATGACAATGATCGCGAACGCGGATATCCTTTTTTCTATGATCAAGACGAATAAAGCGATAAGTGAATAAGTTAGCGATATCCCGTTTATCATCGGTTTCGAATTCATTCCCGCATATGTGACATATTTTAGCATCTGAAAAATCTTTTTCTTGTCCAGCGGTTAGAGGAAGCATGGGTTTTTCGTTGTTTTCATAATAATCTTTAATCGCTTGCAATTCTGATTTAAGTGTTTTAGCAAACTGTTTCCCAGCGTCACTCCCGTAGTATAAAATCGGTTCTTTATACTCGCCGAAGGTATAAACCGTGTAGAGACAGAAGGATCTCGCTACATGATGTTGATATGTGTCGGTGTAAGAAACATATTTCGCATACCCCTCGGGTGTTCTTATAGTGTTAGGCGGTTGACACGTAGCTTCGTTTTCAGCGACTTTTTTGATTAATTTCATCTTCGGCGGTTTACGCCTCTCTACATTTTCTAATAAACACTCAAAATCCGCGTACATAACGAAAGGAATTTTCATCCGACATTTGTAATCTTTAAATTTTATAACTTCCCCTTTTCCCGGTATATTTACTTTTACGGAGTCGTGTTCTTTACAATACTCTTTGTGTCTAATCAATAAATCTTCTCTACCAAATATTGCAGGCATCGTTTGCATATGTAGATTTTATTACGTCTTTTCGTCATCTGAATATGTACCAGTTTTTCCAGATCTTTAATATAACAATAATGCGATTTTTTTCCTTTTTTAATATATAAAAGATCGATATGCGTATCCTTTTCTTCATCTGTCACAATCAGCGGATATATATTATAGTTACTATTGTAACCGTAAACGTTTATCGATATTCCGCTTCGCTTTACGAATTTTTTTACATCGTCCAAGGCGACTGGAAACTCTATGTCTTTCATCGCATCGACAAACTCGTTTTCATATCGTTTATATTTTTTAACTCTATCAGCATGTCGATTAACGGGGTGTAAAGCGGATAAAATCGCCCACAAAAAACATTTTTCATCTTTGTTTTTTACATTTATTATAGCTTTTTTATTTTTTATTTTATCTGGAAGATCGATGTAACTCGATCCTCTAAAAGGTGAGTATCTGTTAATCGCTAAATCTAGTCCTTCGATTTCGTAAAGGCTCCATCCGGATCCTCTCGCTTCAAACTCCTCCATATTCGTACATATTGTATCTCTCATCATCCTCAATGTTTGTTTCAAATCGGTAGTACTGTATGCTCTAAAATTTTCAGTTCTAAAAAACATCTTCTCTATTTCACATTTGTCACTCACATTACGCTTATACTTAGCGATAAAAGTCAAATTAAACTTAATATTATGTTTTGCGAGATAATCTTCTATGAACTTTATGATCGTATCGATAAATCTATTAATAAAAACTTTCGGATCTTTTATTCCGTGAATATTTTTAAAGTGATATGTAATTAACCTACTTTCAAAAGCCGTTTCTTTTAAAATAATCTCATTTTCAGTAACGGGTGGAAGTTTATCGCTTTTTACAGGCTTCACTAGATTAATAATCGTGCTCATTGCTAACAATGCGGCGCCGTGTAAAACGTTAAAAACGGAATTATTTTTATTAGTAGTAGTAGTAGGTCGTATATCGAGTCTGGGTTGTTTGGCTGAAGTCGGTCCATCTTCAACATCATCGTGTCTCTCGATATCCGTTTTAGCAGTCGAAGTCCGAGCCGGAGCGTACTGAATAACTGAAGGTCTGCTTTGATAATCTCGAGGATTGAAATTTTCGATAGGAATTAAGTCGGGTACAGCCCGCTTTAATCTATTGACCCCACTCGTACTCGGTTTAGCTAAATCATTCGCATTACATTTTTTCACGTGTCGACTAAAATGTAAACTTGTGATTTCTTTTCCACATTTATCACACGTCTTTTTCTTATAACGTGTATTATCTCGTTCTGGATTCGATGAACATATTTTCACATGGTGGGATAAGTTTGTCTTCAATATCAGCTTGCCGCAGAAACCACATTCAATTTTGGAAGTCATTTTTTTCACCTATAACAGAAAATAAAAAGATTAGTTATCAATAAAAAATTAAATTCGAATGCATTCTTACAAATAATATTTATTTAAAAAATATTTATCGAAAAATTTTACAAGTCTAAAAAAGTCGACTACTGAAAATTTTCAGTCTCAAAAAATATTCATCGAAAAATTTTACAAGTCAAAAAAAGTTGACTAACGAAAATTTTTAAAGTCCCGAAAAAATATTTATCGAAAAATTTTACAAGTCCAAAAATGTTGACTATCGAAAATTTTCAAAGTCCCGAAAAAATATTTATCGAAAAATTTTACAAGTCCAAAAAAAGTATTTTTCGAAAAATTTTACAAGTCCGAAAAAGTTGACTAACAAAAATTTTCAAAGTCCCGAAAAAATATTTTTCGAAAAATTTTACAAGTCCAAAAACGTTGACTATCGAAAAATTTCAAAGTCCCGAAAAAATATGTATCGAAAAATTTTACAAGTCCAAAAAAGTTGACTACTGAAAATTTTCAAAGTCCCCGAAAAGTATTTTTTCGAAAAATTTTACAAGTCTAAAAAACGTTGACTCCCAACAATTTTCAAAGTCTCAAGATATATTTATTGAAAATTTACAAGTCTTAAACTGAGCAAAAATATTCTAAGTCCAAACAGTATTTACTGAAAAATTTACAAGTCCTAAAGTGAAACTTGCTAAAAATATTCTAAGTCCAGACAGTATTTATTGAAAAATTTACAAGTTCTAAACTGAGCGAAAATTTTCTAAGTCCAAACAGCATTTATTGTAAAATTTACAAGTCCTAAACTGGCTGAAAATTTTCTAAGTCCAAACAGTATTTATTGAAAAATTTACAAGTTCTAAAGTGAAACTTGCTAAAAATATTCTAAGTCCAGACAGTATTTATTGAAAAATGTACAAGTTCTAAACTGAGCGAAAATTTTCTAAGTCCAAACAGTATTTATTGAAAAATTTACAAGTCCTAAAAATGTTAAAGTCTTAATAAACCAAAGTCGGCACTTACCTCAGGAACTGTCGAGACGATCTTCAAAACACAACTGGTCAAACTCAAAATCGGACCGGTATATATACCCGGAAAATCACGTGGCTCACGTGTAAAGTTGCACGTGTTCTTAGGGGCAAAGTCAGCTTTCAACGTGATCAAAATTTTCCATTGAAAACCGTTTAAAATTACAAATTTTTAAGAGAAAATAATTCAAAATTGATTTTTATGTATCAGGAGGGCGGAATACGGTAGAAACTTTAAAATCGATTAACGAAACGATTCGATAAATCGAAATCGACAATCGAATATCGAATTATTCAGTTTTTTATTCTTCCGAAGTATCAGGGCGGCAGAATCTAGTAGGAACCGGCGCGCTCGAGCCGAGCGAACGGCGCAACGGTGGTGGCGCGCGCGAGAAATAATGACGTAGCGATGACCTTGGACTTTGCGCTCGTGGCGCGCGCGAGAAATAATGACGTAGCGATGACCTTGGACTTTGCGCTCGTGGCGCGCGCGAGAAATAATGACGTAGCGATGACCTTGGACTTTGCACTCATACGTCTCGTACGCCTCGTACGCCTCGTACGCCTCGTACGCCGTGGGCTAGAACGCATCATTCACTACTACTTAGGGTTGATACACAATATTACATCATCATAAATTAAAGTCTACAAATTTTAAGTAACTTAAAAAATACTTTATTGGAGGCAGTTAATACCTTTAAAAACTGATAACATTAGCCTAGTTAGTTCTAGTCTTAAATTTACAGGACCATTTGTTTTTTACCTTCGTCCGTTTTAGTTTAACATCGCTAGTTTTTCTAAAGTCGTCCAATATCAGGATACCTCAATCCGGCACGTCTTCACACTTTATCATAGCCATCTCTAGTAAAAAGGCCCAGTAAACGGCTTCATCGTAACATGTAAACCAGGCAAAATTGTGGTTCGGATCCCACGTTAAAATGTAGGTCCCATAGTTGCCATTGGCTGTTGGGCTATTAATTAACAGTCCTGTCTAAGGAAAATGTCGGCCTTAGTCAGTAACAAGACTACAAGATCGCGCCACAATCATCCTTCACTCATATGTCATTCATACTTGGCTTAAAATACCTACCTGGGTAGGTCGCCATTTCAAGTAATATATCTAATGTATCTAATGTATGGATTCGGCTGATTTGTCTATCCATACTTTCTTATGTCACTACCTCTTGTTTCCTTGAAATCAACTGGCTCTTAGGGTTTTTACTAAGCAAGAAACTCCTGGAAAGCTGCCGGTTCGAAGGCCGCGGCCTCTATAGCTCATTGTCTCCACTACATTTTCTTTTTTATTTAAAGGTATAATCATTGACAATACACCTGTAGTAGACTGCAAGCCCAATGGACAAGAATAGACGCAAAGTTTTGACGCAGTTATGACAGTCCCCAGTAGATAGCGCCACCAGTAAACACACGTATTCAGCTAGGGTGTAGTTAAATTATAACATTAGATAGTTACCGAGAACCTAAAATTTAACTGTACCATATCTAAGTTTCTACCGTGGTTTTTGAAAGTAAACCGCGTATCCATCTTCTGTTTATAAGTAGAAATGATTTAGGTAAGTCGACTACATTATTTTTTGCGATAACGTATAATTTATTCTCTCTGATTCAACAACCACTCACTGGCGTCAAGCTGAACAAAACTGTTTGCCGACCTCGGTTTTCTGACCGCTCTCGACAGGTAGCTCTAGCGTCTTTGCTCACATGAATCACCATTAGGTTTTGCATCTATTAAGAGGATAATCAATGGTATAATCAAGATAAAATCACCTCAACAACCCATCAGTAGTTACATTTAATATCAATGCACTATTTTTGGTGTCCCAAACAAAATATACAATACAACCTCGATAAGAAGACACTTGATAATAAGCGCTCAATTTATATCCTCTAGAAATTGCGATTACATTTAATGTACACTTGATAACAGGAACCTCAATAGTAAGACTCCCTTGATAGTAAAATGTGTTTTTCTAATTCCCTTGAGAGTCGTCTTTTTAAGATCCTACTGTAATTTCTACAGTTTCAATCAAATATGGAGAATCCTGGTCTTCGGGTGATGACCACAATGACGACTAGTAGGAGGTTGCCGACGTTTCGGACGCGATGCAGCTGTCCATTTTCAAGGCGATACCTACACTCATTCACTGGCCGGGGGCCCTCTGCCTCAGGTTCCGGGGGTGGGGAGGGTTGTTTTCATATCCCGTGTTTTTCCCGAAAGGCGTGGCTGATCTGGACCTTTCTCGAACACATTCACATCTCAGCTTTTCTATGAGGGTATTCCACGTACAACTAAGCTCCAACTCAAACAACTAAAACAAAGTAATAGTTTCAATAGAGGCTATGGGTTGGAGGTTAGTTGTACGTGGATTCCCCTTATAGAAAAACCGAGATGTGAATGTGTTCGAGGAAGGTCTAGGCCAGCCGCGCCTTCCGGGAAAACAACGGGAGACGTAATCAACCCTCCCCACCCCCGAGCCTCGGCTAGTGAATGAGTGTTATAGACCGGGAGCTGGGAGGTCAAAAATTACGTCATAAGGTGCACATGTGAAAGCTATACCGTTTTGAAGTGGCATCCTGGGGAGTGTCAAAAATGGGTTTTTGAGCCCTCAATCTGGGGGCTTTCTCCAAGATGGACAAACTTGAAAATAACCAATAAAAATGGGTTTTTGGCAATTTTCATGTAGAACAATTTAAATTATAACATTTTAGTTCACACCATTGAATTCAGCTTAAAAAAACAAACAATTTGGTATGTTGAAGCATTGCTCTATGTTCATTGGTTATCGAGATACTGAGGGTGATGAACCCAAAACGTCGTCCTATGTTAACCTTATGGGAAATAAATAAAATCGTATAACTCGCTTATGTCTCAAAATATTTCGATGAAACTTGATATGTGGCTTCATTTAGTTAAGAACTATTGTATATTAGCCTGAAATACCCAATTTTTGCATTTCCTTGGCAGTAAACATGCACACATTTTCCTCATGTTATTCTTATGGGGAGAAAATAAAAGCCTACATCATCCTTATTTTATAACACATAATGATAAAACTTGGCATAAGGCTTCTTCTAGTCAAGGTTTATTGGATATTGACTTAAAAACACCCAATTTTTTCATACCTGTTGCAACAAACCTGCAAGCTTCATCCCCATGTTATTCTTATGGAGAATACAAAAAAGTCACATTCAAGTTTGTCCACCTTGGAGAAAGCCCCCAGATTGAGGGCTCACAAATCCATTTTTGTAACCCCGCAGGATGCCCCTTCAAAATGGAACAGCTTTTACATGTGCACCTTATGACGTAATTTTTGACCTCCCACCTCCCGGTCTAATAGGTATCGCCTCGAAAATGGACATCTGCATCGCGTCCGAAACGTCGGCAACCTCCAACTCGTCGCCATCGTGGTCATCACCCGAAGACCAGGATTCTCCATATGTGTTCGAAGACCACGGAAGCCTTTCACAAAATATTAGCTTCATATTTCCAATTTCAGCTAGGGGCCCCAGTCGGCAAAAGGCGCCAAGGTATCGCCACCCTCGGCCAAATTCATAGTGAAGAGCTGCCAACTGCTGCCGACGGAAAGGTAAGGTTTTGCATTTGGATTCGGTACCGTTCTTAATACCTATACAAACATTCCTAGGTGATATAGAAAATTCCAGGTGGTAACACTAGATTTTACAATGCAAGTAATTTTGCTTTCATTTTTATTATTTATTTTGTTTTGTTTTTTTTAAGAGGGTAGCGACCTCTTTTTCACCTAGCCTTTGTCCCGCCCACATAGACTATTGATCTGTGCGTGGACGTTATCAAGCAAAGGCAATGAGTGATCCGGTACAGTACAAGGGTGAACAGTACTGCTAAAAGTAAGCGACACGCCCGAGTCTTGAACCTGCGACGCTTCGTGGCCACAGTTCCGAGGCCGAGTGCGCTGCCAACTGCGCCACCGACTCACCAATAATCTAATAATTATCTAATAATGTTGTCATACTGTATCACGGTGAAAATTTGGGAAATGCAGTTTTTTATATTTCTCAAGTTTTAGCCTAATTGATTACGTTTATTTTCGGTAATGGTTAGGGAGTAATGCTCACCAAGCTATGATAATATATCGATGCTTTTATTAAATTGAGGAGACAATTGATTAGCTTGGGTCAGCTCTTATGATAACAAGATATGAAATTTAATCTCACTGAAAACATTGATTAATTTTTTACAATAAAAAACAAAAATGATTATGGCGAGGTAGAGGTAGGCCTATATCATGTTATCAATTGGAAAGAAAATTATTAAAGTATCACGAGGCCTACATCTGAGCCTTTGTCATTTTTCTCTTTAATGTAACGGAAATAAAAATGTTCTAGCATACCCAGGACAATATTACCATCCCACTATATACCCTATTAAAATAAACACCTAAGATAAATAAGTTAGCTAAAAGTTAAGAAAAATTTCGAAATTGTTAATTATGACAAATAAAAATTTTAACGGAGACAACAATATAATGCTATATGTTATAAAAAGAATATTCGAGTTTGATTTTTAACCTTTTCTAAATAATAATTTTTACAATAATTTACAACGCCACAGTTCATTTAAGAATTATTTTCAACAAACTTCAACAAACTTTCATTAGTACGGTATTGTTCCAGGTGGTAGCAGGCATGGATGAAACCACTTATGATGTAAGTTTGAAGAATTGATCAAACCAATAATGCATCGAGAATAACGAAATGTTCAATCCGATATAAAATCTTAACATTACTGTTAGATAAACTAAAATAAAATATATCGTGGAGTATAATCAATCTTTAAAGCATGGAAAAGCCGAAGTACTTTTACTTATAGACCTTTCCAATACAGCACTTGGTCTACTTAAGGCCTGCTTAATTTTTTCGGTGTTTCTTTCAGTGGAGAAACTACGAGAATCCACTCAATCCGAGCACCCACAAGATAGTGTTGAAACCGGCCCCTGACGACTGGCCGGAGCCCACGCACCCTTCTGACGGCATCTACGACTGGCACAAGGCTCAGGTACACGACCAAACCTGACATAACATACCTAACGTAACCTAACCTATCATAACCTAACCTAACACTACATAACCAGTCCCTGACGACTGGCCAGAGCCCACACACCCTTCTGACGGCATCTACGACTGGCACAAGGCTCAGGTACACGGCCTAACCTGACATAACATAGCCTAACGTAACCTAACCTATCATAACCTAACCTAACACTACATAACCAGTCCCTGACGACTGGCCAGAGCCCACACACCCTTCTGACGGCATCTACGACTGGCACAAGGCTCAGGTACACGACCAACCTGACATAACATAGCCTAACGTAACCTAACCTATCATAGCCTAACCTAACACAACATAACCGGCCCCTGACGACTGGCCGGAGCCCACACACCTTTCTGACGGCATCTACGACTGGCACAAGGCTCAGGTACACGACCAACCTGACATAACATAGCCTAACGTAACCTAACCTATCATAACCTAACCTAACACAACATAACCAGTCCTGACGACTGGCCGGAGCCCACACACCCTCCTGACGGCATCTACGACTGGCACAAGGCTCAGGTACACGACCAAACCTGACATAACATAACCTAACGTAACCAATCATAACCTAACTTAACCTAACTTAATATAACATATAGTCTAACATCATAAGCCCCCCGATAAGTAAAGAACATAGAAAAAAAGAAGAAGAATATATCCGAGGTACATCGCGAGATTGGAACTCGGAAGAGGAAAGAATCAAAAGGAAAAAAGTCTAACATCACCTGTCATAGTCTGGCCGAATTTAACCTAAAATATAGTAATCAACCCCTAACATCTATTCAAAAGGCTTTGAATATGTGTTAGGTTGTTGTAGAGTGACAGTTGTAGATTCTTTCGGCATCTACAACTGTCAAAATGCTAATTTAAAAGATTTTCCAAATACTTTGATGCAAAAAAGCTTTTTCGTAATTTATAAATAAAACATTAACTCATCGATCTAACAAAAGTTCGTAAGCTTAGCTAGAAATATTTTAAAGTTTTTATCTGTTGTTTTAGATCCGCCAAGGCCACACGAACTTCAAACCACACTTTGTCACTCAAGAACCAAGACAACAGCAATTCGTAAGTAGGATTTAAATTTACCGATTTTGTAAATTTTATTCGCCTTAGACGAAACAAAGCTTTCAAACGTTCATAAAAAAGAGAGTGGCATAGTCAGGTATTTGTTGGGTACATGATTTCTAGCTTGGCAGACTGCTAGATCAGCTGTAAAGTCTTGTTTGTTACTCTCTCCACAGCAAAGAAGATGTACCAGTAGGTACATTCTTGAGCTGGGATACTCGGTTCAGCATCGAGCTATAGTGGGCGTTGTGGATCTACCTCTCACGGAGGAATTTATGTTTTAACATATAAATCCAGGAAAAACATTTTGGATCTCGACCCAAATAGAGACACAGGGGTAAAGTTACACCATCTACTTAAAATATAGGTGGAGGCCTTCCCTAGTTGCATCTTAACATAAAACTACATGTTTTATGCAGAAAAGCATACCTTTTGGCCACGAAACTTTCCAACAGCCACCCACTCCAATCAGGGTCATAAAGAAACGTTCAGGAAAAAGTCATGAGCCAATTTCAATTGAATTTCACTGTATCGAAGAGTACTTGTCTGGTACTGATGCTTATCACAGGAATTTTGTTTTAATTTTCATTGGTTTAGTCCTGGTGCTTTCTACTTTTTCCTATGTGTTCTGTAGCTTAACAACGATATGTCCATGCTATGGTATATAGTCTATGACAACAAAGAGATAAAGGGTTCATGATTCTTGATTCTTGATTCCCGTCCTCATTGTCTAGTTTTTGTAGCCCAAATTAGCGGTGCCTTTATTTGTTTAGCTCAGGATGTTAAGTGGATGTATTCTGACCACGTCACCAACAGAGAGTACTGCTGTGTATTATAGTTTTTCAGATGTTTATTGAGGTTTTAAAAACTTTATGTGCTGCAATGTATTTGTTTACTATTGCTTCCTGAACACATAATTATCAAAAATCCCCTCCTGAATGCGTAATTTTAGTTGACAAGTATACTATGTCAGAGAATACTCTAACGGCCCCATCTTTCAAACCCTGGCTAACACAAAATATGGCACACTTTACAATGGCCATGGAAGTCTCCTTCTTTATGTGTTGTCACTATCAGCACGGTTCTCTCCTTTAACCTAGAGACTGCTAAGCGACACCACTTTCGGATCCGCCCAAGACTCGCTAGAATAATTATAGTTCTGTTCAGCCTTACTGGCGGGTGGCAAAATGTGGAAACTCTACTCATCTGCTAAAATTCATGATTGTGTCGATCTTCAAAACACTGTTTATGTTTTTAAGGCACATCAACATTACGGAATTTTTCTTGCAATGATTTTCCGAAAGTTGTCTTGTGCAATACGAAACGTAATATTAAGTATTGCCACTACTAATAAGAATAAACCCTCTTCTTAGACTTGCAGCAAGCTCTGCGAGAACTTTTAGCGTCATTTTACGAGAAATGTTGGAATCGATTTCAACGAGACCTTGTTAAGATTTAATATTTATTGCGTATGAGCTTGCAGCATAAACTTTCATATACTAAGTGCGGCTTTACTTAAACATGTGATCATATGATCGATTGCTAACACAACACAGGTGTTTCACGCCAATTCCGAATACAGCGCACTCACTCACCCGCCAGTAAGGCTGTCCAGAACTATAATTTAAAATCAATATTTTTATAAACTTGAACAGCTGCAATTGATCTCATGCAATTTAAATTTTAGGTTATAAATAAATAATTTATAACTCCCCCAGATGAACAAAAACGTTATTTATAGGAAGCTGTCAATAAACGGTTGACCATTCATTGGGCGTCCCCACGAGTTGGGCATCTACATCGACAAAAGCTAGACTACAATCAGAACGCCCGCGACCGCATGGCGCCATCTTGCTACCTCCCATCTTGCTATGTATGGTCTCTTAAATCCCCTCTCGCTTATGACAAGGGCCATCGCTCAATAAAAATATACCAATAAATTCTTAAGTTGTTCGTAAAATGAGCGAATCCGCAGGTGCCGTAAATAAATGTACGAAATCTACTTATACACATTATTTATTTATTGTCCCAAACACAAACATTATGAATCGAAAAAATATGGCTCCCAGATGTATGTTTTGAATCAAACATTACCGTTTCATATTTCATTCCTCACTACAAGCCGCCAATCTCGCCAGTACCTTAAAGTGGTCCTGGGACTTTTCGGACAACGGTTGGCACAACGATTGCCCAAATTTATCTTGATAAGCTGTTTTTATGTCGCCCAAATCAATCTCACAGCGGCTGCGGATTATGTACACCAATCGTTTGAAATCTTCATCGCTTACGTTTTCCATGGTTAAGATTTTGTGTATTTCCTCGGCAAAGTATGTGTGCTGATCCGTCACTATTTCTATTATGTCCAACAATATAACATTTTCGTCATACTCGTAGCGACCCGAACGTACTTTCCTTTCGTACTTCTGTTCGTCCTTTTGCATTTTTCTTTCAATATCTTCTTTTAGGGGTTGATCCACTCCATATTGCTCCTTATTTCGCTTGTAATACTGCTTAATTATAGCTTGGAGTTGAGGAATAGGACGTTTTTTAAAGATTTCAAACACTATTTTCCAATTGCCAGTGTCTCTTATAGTCTCATGTTGCATTTCCCTCACTACTTCTTTGATTTTTTGGTCATCTACATTGACGTTTGACTCTCGGAGACCTTCGGTCAAGCTCACCAAGTAATTTATTCCACGGACTCCCAGCACATCTCCCCCCAAGTTATTATTTCTTAAGTACCCAAACTTCATGCGTATTTCATTGCTTACCTCTGATTGGAAAATGTCTTCAAAATACTTGTTAATTTCCTTAATTTTACAGGTCGGGAGGGTTAGGTATACTTCTAAAATAACCTTGCGGTTTGTTTTCTTAACAGCATCATCTATTACCATCGCAAAAAATTCCGGCAGAGGTGTCAGTAAGGATAATACTGTATGTTGCAATAACTCATTGATTTCTAGTTCGTCCAGGATATCTCGGATATAATTGGCATTTTCCGACTTATGTTTGAACTTTTCGTAGACTTCTTGACGCTGCTCCTCGGAGGGCGCTATCAAAGTCAGTACTGTATCTCTGATGGAAACGAGATCCGATCCTGCATTTCTCAAGACTGATATAGAGACAGAACTATAGTTGACGTCAAAGAGAGGGGTTCCTTCAGTCGTTGGATTGCAGGAAGGCCGGACACACCAATTGCAATTCGAACTGGTTGTTGCTGAAAACCAATATTTCATAAAAATACTTAAACAACATTAAAAAGTTTTGCAATTATAAATGTGTGTGTGTGTGTGTGTGTGTGTGTGTGTGTGTGTGTGTGTGTGTGTGTTTGTGTGTGTGTGTCTTTAAATGCTGAAGTAAACGTATCATTCTTATATGCTATATGAAAATATAACGTGGACCATAGCAAGGAGAACGTTTTGGCTGCATGAATCCATTCGAGGATTTATTTTGGTCGAGAATGGATGGGAGATATTCATATGTGTTTAGATGTATACCAAGCAAAAAGCGGAATTGCTCACTCTCAGAAGATGCATTCAATAAAAATTATTTCATGATGATCATAAGAAAAGTACGCGTACAGCGTACACCGTATACCCTTTCAGCCCCAACCACAACCACTAAACTGACATAATTATGGGGTATAACTACATTATCATTAGGTAGGAAATAGTAAATGATGAATTACAATTTCCTTGGAGCGGTAGAATTTTTTCTTAGCTAGACTGAGCCGCCTACAGTTGGCGCACGGTCATCCCGACCATTTAAAGAACGTGTGAGAGAGAGATGGACAATGAATGTTTAGAGAGAGATAGACGATTCCTAAATAAGCATTTGTCATTTGCTGCAGCAAAGTAGTTTTTCGTACCTATTTAGCTTCCTACTAGAGGCTTGAGGGGCTAATAGCATCTAAGCAGAATCCTTCTTTACTATTGTACAAAATACCTATTTAGAAAATAAGCTTTTGGATCCACAAAATTATGATTATATCTAGCATTTTGGTTTTAAGTAAACAAAACAGACCTTTTTACATCCCAATGTTTTTAAATGACAGTTATTTTACGTATAGTTAGCTTAAAGCAATTTCAGTATTTTCTCCGAGTCACTGGGATGGAGGCCTTCAATTTCAGCCCCCTCCCATCATCCTGCGACCTTCCAAACGCCCACAATTTCGGCGCAAAAATTTCCTCTACATAGTTATATATATATATTTATAGATCATTTGGTATTAAATCTGCATCGTTATAACAAAAACTAAACAAACGTTCTTAACTTTTTATAATTTTCAATTATGAAAAACTCAAACCCTTAATTATTATAAAATCAGAAAATCTAAAATTTAAAATATTTTTTGTTATAGTACATTGAACGTGAATAGTTAGCTGGATTTTGAAACAAATCCCACTTGTCAACATCTACCATATGGCTTTGAATCAATAACTAGCACCACTTGTTTAATGTAAACAAAGCAGACGTTTTTCAATCTTAATGAATTTTAAATGGAAGATATTTTTCGTTATTTCTCATTTTCTGGTAGATTTGGACATAATCTGATATTTTTCCCGACCCCCTGGGACCGAGGCCTTTCATTTGAGCCATCTCCCATCATCTTGCGAGCTGTCAAGCTGTCACAATTTTGATTTAAAAAAATCGCTTACAGAATTAGTAATATATATATATATATATATATATATATATATATATATATATATATATATATAATATATTAGTAATATAGATTGGATGATTATTTTGTTTTTTCTTGTTCTTGAAGAGTTTTCATTATCCGTTGGATAGCGACTCTTCAACCTCGACCGAGTTGACAGCTGTCATCAATCAAAGAAAACAAACAATATTTGTTTACTTTTGGAAAAATTATTTTTTAATTAAAATCTATGGGAACACAGCTACTTCAAGTTTAAACTCTTATTTAATAACAAGCGCATACAAATTCGGAGAGTACAATGCATATTTCCAATTTTACAGGTGAAATTACAAAGATAAAACTTACGTAAACAAAACTTCAAACCATAACCTTAAATATATTTTGACAACCATGAATTTTACTTTTTTTTTTTAATATTAGTTCACCTATTTACAGCTCGAAGCAGTAGTAAAGGGGAGGGGCTTGAGTAGGGGAGTGACTTCCCCTCTTCCCCCACACCCGATGCGTCAAAATTCTCGCGCTGATCGGGATGACCGCCAACTGTAGTTTTGCTTCGTATTATTTAGCTGGTTACTGATTAAAATATTTCTTAGTAGGGTGGGGGAGTAGAGTTGGGAGGGAGGGGGGAGGGGGGATGTCGTGGAAAGAGAGGGGATGAGGGGTCTACTCAATTTCTATTAGCAGGGATCGGTGAAATTTAAAAACCCCGCGAAATAGCAAAATGTTTTCACTACATGTCTACAGACGAATAAACTACAGTTCGCCCATGCAAATCCTGACCAGCGCGAGGAGACTAACGCGTCAGAGAGTGGGGGAGGAGGGGAAGTCTACTCCCCTACTCAAGCCCCCCCCCCCCCCAAGTGTGGGCCCCGCCTCTTCACTGCTGCTAAGTAGTTGAAAATAATAGAATTAATTTCAAAACAAAAGTTTAAAAATATGAATGCTAATTTTCCTCGATCATTGACACATGTCCAAAGGATTTTGTTAATTTTTGGTTTAAGAGTCACTGTCTAGCTAACAATGAAAACAATAAACAGTGAAGAACAATAAAAAAATCAATTAAACGAACATCTAATAGGAGACCAAAACCAAATGAGTACAAAAAACCAAATTGCTGCAGTAAATAAAATATGCATATTTAGGAATCGTCTAACTCACTCTTAACATTAAATATCTAACTCTCTCGCACAAGTTTTTAATGGTCAGGATTTTCGTGCCCTACCTATGAAAGTTGAAATAATTTCTGCTGATGACCGAAATTTGGACCACAAAATTTGGCCGAGTTGAAGAATGCAATCATTCAAGAGATTGCTGATATCCTTGCACAGATGTTAGTCCTTGTGATGGAGGATTTTGCTAACAGACTTGAGTCCTGTATTCAAAATGATGGACATCATCTTGACGACATTATTTTTCACAAATAACTGAAATGGCAAATAATGAGCTTTGTTAAGTAAAATGGCAAATAATGAGCTTGATTTTGTGTTAATAAACATGTATCAATTTTTAAATCGGCTGAGCATTATCTCATCAAAAACCGTCCATCTCTACTTCCACTTCAGGGAGTTACAGGGATTTGTACTGACAGTGATGAGTACACATTGTTTGCTAAGATAGAGTAGAAGACATACTTTTGTGTTGCTTTACATTTTATGTTTAATATTGAAGGATTAGTCTGTAGATCATTGTGCTGAACTTTGTTTAACTTAAATATGTAAATAGTTGTACTGAAACTGAGTGATATCTTTTAGCGAATTTTCCTATAGGGAAGAAGCTGTTACCGTAGGTCTCATGGTAAGACCTAAGCTCGAGACCATGATAACTTTTCGTTTTGGGGCCACCAGAAGCAAAAAACACCATTCGCTCGAATTTTTATATATATCTATCTATCTATCTATCTATATATATATGTGTGTGTGTGTGTGTGTGTGTGTGTGTGTGTGTGTGTGTCTGTCAGCACGATAGCGGCCGTAAATATGGTCCGATCTTGATGAAATTTGGTGCAGACATGTAAAGTGGTAATCAATTGGACGAGTTCGTAAACCAGCCCGATCGGACCACAGGGAGGGGGGTAAAGGGGGATAAACCCCCCCAAAAATGGGTTTTTAGAGTTTTTCATGTAGAAAAATAAAAATAATCAAATTTTGGCTTGCACCGTTGAATTCAGCTCAGAAAAACAAACAATTTAGTATATTGAATCATTGCTCTATGTTCATTGGTTACCGAGGTATTGAAAGTGGTAAACACAGTACGTTGTCCCAATGTTAACCTTATGGGAAATAAGTAAAATTCTATATCTCGGTTATTTCTCAACATATCTTAATAAAACTTGGTTTGGGGCTTCATCTAGGTGAGATTTGATGTCTAACATTCCCGAAGTTTCCATTTTTGTGGCAGCAAACCTGCATACTCATTCCCCATGTTATCCTTATGGGAAATAAAATAAATGCTATATCTTCATTATTTTTTGACATATCTTGATGAAACTTGGTACATGGCTTCTTCTAGTTAAGATCTACTAAATATTGAATTAAAGTCGCCCAGTTTTAACATACCATTTGCAGCAAACCTGCATTGTTATTCCCCATGTTATTCTTATGGAGATTACAAACACACGTCATATCTCGCTATATTGGATGGAAATATTTTTTGCATTTGAAATTCGCTGAGTATGCAGGTCTGCTGCAACGGCTGTATTTAATGTTTGTGTATACCGACCATTCACTCAAAGCTCCTTGTAACTATATTTTAAGATGGCCAATGTCCCGAACAGGTTTTTAACCTGGGGACAGAGAGTCGTTGATCTCAATATGTACGTTTAAAAAATGTCTAGGGAATATATTTTATTTTCATGTTGTTATGATTTAAAAATAAGAACTGACCATGTAAAAAATTAGTCATTTTAGTTAATGTAATGTGTATTAGCGAATTCCCTTAAAGGGATAAGGTACTGGGAGTACGCTCCTATGTCGCGTATAGGTTGAACGAAGTACGGTAAAACTAAACTTTGTTTACTTATACATATATTAACTAAACTATTTATAGATTAAAACAATCTTCGGGGTATAAATATGATGTACTTCAAATTTCACGAATTTTCATCAAATAATAAAAGAGGAGTTAGTTCACAAATAGTGACTTTCAAGACGAGTATAACTCACTTCGTTCGAATTACGGCAGTACTCATGGTAAGACCTAAGTCCGAGACCATAATAACTTTTCGTTTCGGGGTCCCCAGAAGCAAAAAATACAGTTCGTTCGAATTTATATATATGTCTGTTAACACGATAGCGGCCGTAAATATGGTCCGATCTTAATGAAATTTGGTCCAGACGTGTAAAGTGGTAATCACTCGGACGAGTTCGTGAACCAGCCCGATCGGACCACCGGAAGAGGGGGTAAAGGGGGATAAACCCCCCCAAAAATGGGTTTTTTGAGTTTTTTATATAGAAAAGTAAAATATATAAAATTATAAAAATTTTTTTTAAATATATAAAAATTATAAAAATCATTAAATTCAGCTAAAAAAACAAACAATTCAGTATTCTTAATCACTGTTCTATGTCAATTGGTTACCGAGATATTGAAAGTGGTAAACACAGTACGTTGTCTCAATGGCTTGTTCTAGTTCAGATCTACTAAATATTGAATTAAAACCAACCAGTTTAAACATACCAGCAGCAGCAAACCTGCATACTCATTCCCCATGTTATTCTTATGGAGCTTACAAAAAACATGTCAAATCTCGATATGTTGGATTGAAATATGTTGTTTTGCATTTGAAATTCGCTGGGTATGCAGGACTGCTGCAACGGGGGTATTTTATGAATTCCATAACTGTTTATATGTGTCAAAGATCTATAAAATATATTTCATATATCATATTTACGGAATACTCTGTGCCTCGAGAACCACAAATAATATTTTGGTTCTGTAAAAAAATTATTAATCCTTGTAATTCAACTTTAATTTGATATGCAACATGCCAGTGTTTAGGAAATCAAAGTTTTTGTCAGTAAATTTTATTTTGGTTAAATACTGGTAGCCCTGAAAATAAATATGTTAAATGGCAGCATAAGACATAAATAACACATCACTTTACAGGTCTTGCAAAACCAACAACCTTTCAACCTACCATGTCAATGTCAAATCTAAATGTCTTCAAGGCATTTAAATTTGCATAAATTAATCTTAGTAGGAGTTACCTAAGTTGGCCAAAACGAAAATAAACAAACTATTATACCCTTACGAACGTAAGCATAAAATCCATCTGTGCTGAAAAATTGCAAACAAACATCTATTTTGGTATAAAACTTGCAGTAAAAGGAAATTTCTGACGCAATATTGTAACTGGAAATTCTCTTGCGCAGCTTAAAATATTACTGATGGGCTTTTTCAAATTAAGTATGTATTAACACGGAGAGGTTCTGTCATGGATGCGGCGTGAATAATTGTCTCAGAATTTTTTATTAAATAATTAAAGAAACATAGGTTAGTTTATGATTAGCCATCCCTACTTGCTGCAAGTCAGCATCTGTTAAGAAAGATCGTTTCATATTATGTTCTGAAATTGGTCCAGGAAAAAGTAAACGAGCAGCTAAACAAACAAAAATAAATATAAATCAAGAATTAATACAGTACAATCAAATTAAAATGTAGGCTACAGTTATTCAAAAAGGTTGAATGAAAATATAAAATTCTAAAAATAGACGATATTGTAAACATTCTATAACCTATAAAACTATAAAACTACCACGAATTACAGCAAAACAATATTGTAAACAAACGCAACGTGGTGATTTGACAGTTCGGAGAAAATTTAAACAAACATGTTTTTGTTTGCAATGTTTTCGATGTGACATATGAATTTGTGAAGGTGATTGGTAGAGTAGGATTCACCTAAGTTGGCCAAAGCATGTACTAATCATCTCATCAAAGATTTTTATACAAGACACATTGAAAACATTGTTGGTTACACATGGTGTCTGTTTACATTTTCTCAGAACTGTCAAATCGCCACGTTGCGTTTGTTTACAATGTTGTTATAGGTTATAGGATGTTTACAATATCGCCTATTTTTATGATTTTTATTTTCATTCAACCTTTTTAGTTTGTTTAACTGCTTGTTCATTTTTCCTGGGCCAATAAGGAAAAACCTTTTATAAGTTTTGACCGCAATATGAAACAATCTCTCTTTTCAGCTGCTGACTTGAAGCAAGTAGTACTGGCTATTCAAAAACTCACCTATTTTTTCTTTGTAAATATTAATTCATAAGAAAATCTAAGACTATTTACCAGGCCGCATCCATGACACATCCTGTCTCTGTTAATAGATAATTAATTTGGAAAAGCGCCTGAGTAATATTTTAAGATGAGCAAGTGAACTTCCAGTTGCAATATTGCACCAAAACTTTTCCCTTGCTACAAGTGCTACATTAAAACAGATGTTCGTTGACAATGTTTTCAGCACAGCTGGATTTTATGCTTAAATTCGTAAAAAGCTAATAATTTGTTTACTTTTGTTTTGGCCAACTTAGGTGAATCCTACTCTACATGCTTTGGCCAACTTAGGTGAATCCTACTCTACTTAACATACCTGAGCTGGTCATAGGCCAATTTATTTTAAACCATCCTTTAAGGCCCCGCCCAACTGTCCTCCAATGTTTTTATTATAATCTCAGGCAAAGATATTCATGAAATATGAAGGCATGTTTACTAGAACAGGTAATTTTTGACATGACAGTCAAAGGTTTGACAACGTCTAGCGAGTTCAGCTAGCATTTTTTTAAGAGAGGGTAGCGGCCTTTTTTCCTTGCATTAGCCCCCCACATGGGCCTCAGGCCTGTGCGTGGAAGTTATCAAGCAAACCTAAGGAGTGAGCCGATACAGAACAAGGATGAACAGTACTGCTAAAAGTATGCGGCATCATTGGGACTCGATCCTGCGACGCTGCCGCCACAGAACCGGGGCCGAGTGCGCTACCGACTGCGCCACCGACTCACTCAAAAAATACTGTGAGCGCTGTGTTGATTTCTGTGAGGGTCAAAAGAAACGGAAAATGGAGGATTTCAAACAGGTCATCAGATGCTTATCTCATTTGATGTAATGCTTAAAAATCAGTTGACCTGTTTCAGAGCTTGACCTTGACCCGCCACTTCTACTGAGTCCGTTTATAGTACTATAAATCGCTCAATGATATGAAATTCGACAAAACTAGGTTATCCGGAAATAAGATAAATTAACAGCTGAGATTCATCATAATTATTTTATAAATGAATACTTTTTTTATAAATTTGGACACTTTTAATACGAAATTTTGTCATGGGACTAAGAAGAAACGAGGACCGATTGAAAAAGGTAAAAAAAGTACTATTCAAAAACGTCAGGATAACAAATTAAAGTATCTAAAAAGTAGGCCGACACAAAATATTTAAAGTAATGCCCCCGTTTCAGCAGACCTGCATACTGAGCGAATTTCAAATGCTTAAATAAATAATTTAGACGGAGCCTCGAAACAAGTAAAATCAACTTATATGCTAAAATAAGCATACAACAATTTTCTCCATAAAAATGACATGAGAAATGAGAATGCAAGTTTGCTACCATGAAAGTGTGAAATCTAGATATTATTTGCAATAATCCAGTAGATATTAAATAGATAAAGAAGTATTTTATACCGAGTTTCATTAAAATATTTCGAGAAATAAGCGAGATTTAGGATTTTATTTATTTTCCATAAGGTTAACATTTGTACAACGTACTGAGTTTACCACTCAGCAACAATTAAAGATACTAAATTATTTGTTTTTTTTTCAAGCTAA
The DNA here is from genome assembly GCA_035578135.1 of Flexamia atlantica. NCBI lineage: Eukaryota > Metazoa > Arthropoda > Insecta > Hemiptera > Cicadellidae > Flexamia > Flexamia atlantica. The sequence goes on along the minus strand of JAQJVK010000079.1, from coordinate 695,747 downwards.
ATTCAATGGTCCAAATAAGAATTAAATATTTTTTTATGTAAAAAAATCCCAAAACCCCATTTTTTAGGGGTTTACTCCCTCCTCTTACCCGTTCCAATGGTACGATCAGGCTGGTTTTTGAACTCGTCCGAATAACTACTTTACATGTCTGAGCCAAATTTCATTCTGATCGGACCATTTTCACGCGAGTTATCGTGCTTTAAGACACACACACGCACACACACGCGCACACATATTAAAATTAACGAATGGTGATTCTGGAATCAGGGGACCTCAAAACAAAAAGTTATAATGGTCCCGGGCTTAAGTCTTACAATGAGACCTGAGACCTACGGTAACAGCTTCGTGCCTGTATGGGGAAATTCCCTAATAGTTTATATAGTTTTACTCACATGTCCAAGCCCTGCGAACAGGTTCCAAATCCAGTCCCAGGGACCACCTGAGGGACCATGCATCTTCTAGAAAAATAAACAATCGTTTTGTCAGAGAATTGAGTGTTTGTTTATGATGCAGTAATTGATTTACATTTGAATTAGTAAACCAGTTGCTCGGAATCGAGCAATTGTCATGTATTGTCTTCTGAATCTATATCTATATCAGAAGTAGAAGTTAAACGGGCTAACGAGGACGTGGATTAAGTTGGAGGGCGGAGGGCGAGGGCGGGCCGGGGACAAGCGCCCAAAAACCTCCCTTTTCCGCCTGTTTCCCGGGGTTTTCACGGCAAAAAACACACTTTTCCGCACATAATTCGACCCGGTTTCGACACGATTTTCGATTTAATTTATAAATAAAAAATTTCAAATTAAAAAACTTGTAAAAAATTCGGGTTTTTGCCGAGATTCGAACGCGGAATCGTCGGTTCTATTGCCGAGTACGCTCCCGTCTGAGCTGCGGAGCTTGGTATTCGAGTGTCTTCAATATCTAACATACGATTGGTGATATACCGTGCCGACCAGACACGGACAGACCGGTGTCATTCCACCTCTTCCCAACCATCCCTCTTAGTCAGTGTTTCCCAACCTTTTGGTGCTCGCGTACCACTTACCACATTTTCAATATTTTGGCGTACCATCGCAAGGACCCCCCTCCTCCCATTACTGAGGGATCCCCTCCAACATTGCTTATGGCTACCCTTTGGTGGCTTCGTTTTTGTCAGCTAAATTTATTTAATTATGCTTATCAATGTACATTTTTAGACGGTATATGTTCACCTCAGCTCTGCTCAATAATTTATTCGGTAATTTTGGCAAAAACCCCATATGAAATTTCGAATGTAAATTTCACTAGTGTGAAAATTTTTCTAGGTACACGAAATGGCCGCCATTTTGGTTAGGGGGGTGATATCGACCTCCGGCTTGCGCCATTGTATTTCTTTTGAAACCCCCTTTATAATGAGGGGTCACTCGATAGGAGTTTGCATATGAAAATTTGGGGCTGCCCCCAGAGGGCCCCATTTTGGGGGCTGAGACAGAGTTGTTTTTGCTACAAAAAAGTACAGTTTTATGTCGTTTAAAGTTGAGCTGAGTTTAATTTACGTAATGTAGCCCGTTTAATAGTTAAGATGGGGTATCCACACTTTATCTTGTTACCCATCTCAAATTTTGAAATGGCCGCCATTTTGGTTAGGAGGGCGATATTGACCCCCGGTTTATGCCATTGTATTTATTTTGACAAACCCGTTAAAATGAGGTGTCACTCTATAGGGGTTTGCTTTTAAAAATTTGGGGCAGCCCCCAAGGTGCCCCTTTTTGGGGGTGGAGGCGAAATGGGACTCTCGTTAAAAAGTGCAGTTTTTAATTCTGTGAAGGTTTGCTGAGTTTGGTTTTCCTACTATGACGCATTAAAAAGTTAGATGGGGGTATCCACACTTTTGCCAAACCCTCCATTTCACCAGTTCTTTTAGCATTTAGTGATGTTCTGTGGTTGTAGTAATGAACAAAATCATGTTGATATGAACATTGACTCATATAAGAGGTTGAGTCCTTTACTTTCGGGCCCTTGGGGAAACAAATGTGTTTCTTGGGAAGCAAAAAATTTTAAGGCTTATGAAAATGGAAACAATAACTCTTCATATAAATTGAGCCGTCACAAATGGAAGGTAATCTTTCAAAATTACACTTGGCTCTTATTGAGAAACACGTTTTCTCTAGATAGACAGACAAGCAAAACATCTCAAAACTACTTGGAAAATTTGAAATAATTCAGTCCTGCATTTGTTGTGGTGAGCTCATAGGATCTCACCTCGATGAGTCTATTGGGTGGTCTATACAGTTTTCATATACATAAACACTTTTATCACAGAATAGTTACCTTTTACCGGAAGAAAGCACTATTCCAAAGTATGCATTGACGTACAGTTTGACGTAAAAACGGCAACCGAACATAGACAGATGGAGACATGAAAGAAAAACTATGAAATACATGTAATGCTGGAAACTGGATTTTATTTAAATGTTTTCATCAGTTAGTTTAGAACTTTAGAACAATGGCAGACATATGTCATCAGTCATGAGAGAATGATGTCTGTATGAATATCTTTGCAGACGAAAATTTGGATGAAAGACAAAAAAAATTGCAATTATCACATACGTTGCGGTTGCTACCATTTTCCGTGCAAGAGATGGACAACCTTCAGGAGAAAGGAATTTGGATGTTTTGCTCGATTTCAAGCAACGGGTTTACTAGTTAAAATAATTATGGTGCAGTATTCTAGAACTATTTTAGTAATGATATGGTTCAACTTCAAAGCCACTTCCAGTAATACTGAGATTATTTACTAAAGTTCGTTATAAACAATATTTCTTGTGAATACTCTACCATTTTTCAGGAGATAATTTGATTCAGGTTAAATTGCAAATAGGTCAAATTTATTTGGAACATCCTTACTTCAACCACAGAACATTGCTTAGTGCCAAAACAAATTTACAATTATATTCTTTTATTAGTCTAAAATTTATAAATAATTTTAACTAACACAATACATTTGAATGAAGTAAAACAGTTTTATGAAAACATTCAAATTGTTATATTTAATCAACTTGATCTATAATACAGTATAATATAGAGTATAATACAGTATAATACAGTAATCCAGTCAAATGTAATAAATCCTATTTCGGTCATATGTAACAAGTTACACTTTCGGTCAAATATAATAAATCCATATTCGGTCAAATGTAATAAACTCATTTTCGGTTATATGTAATAAATAAGAAAATATTTCGGTCAAATGAAATAAAGCACTGATACGGTCAAATGTAATAAACTGTATTTTCGGTCAAATGTAACACATACTAAATTCGGTCAAATGTAATCATTCACATTTTCGGTTAAATGTAATAAACTATAGAAGTTTTCGGTCAAATGAAACAAATCACTTATTCGGTCATATGTAACAAACGGCGTTTTCGGTCAAATGTAATAAATCCCCTTTCGGTTGAATGTAATATTTTACAAATTCTCTCGTATTTTTAAATAATAATTTTTAAGTCAGCTCTTATATAATGCTATTTTATACAAAAATTCGGTCAAATGAAATAAACCCAAATTCGCTCATATGTAACAAGTTACACTTTCGGTCAAATGTAATAAATCCAAATTCGGTCAAATGTAATAAACTCATTTTCGGTTATATGTAATGAATAAGAAAAGATTTCGGTCAAATGAAACAAAATACTGATTCGGTCGAATGTAATAAACCGTATTTTCGGACAAACGTAACAAATCACAAATTTGGTCAAATGTAATAGTTAATATTTTCGGTCAAATGTAATAAACTATACAAGTTTTCGGTCAAATGAAACAAATCAAATTTTCGGTCATATGTAATAAACCACAAATTCGGCTATATGACACTTCGGTCATTTGTAACACTTCTATTTTCGGTCAAATGTAAAATTAAGTGATTTCGGTCATATGAAATTCGGTCATTTGTCATTCCTGATGCCTCTGTATGTAATATGACCGAATTACATATGACCGAATCCTTCAAATATTACATTTGACCGAAAAGGTATTATTAATTTCGGTCAAATGTAATAATCTCATTTTCGGTCAAATGTAATAAAGTAGTAAATATTTCGGTCAAATGAAATAAAGTGCTGATTCGGTCAAATGTAATAAACTGTGTTTTCGGTCAAATGTAACATACTAAATTCGGTCAAGTGTAATATTTCACATTTTTGGTTAAATGTAATAAACTATAGAACTTTTCGGTCAAATGAAACAAATCACATATTCGGTCATATGTAACAAACTGTGTTTTCGGTCAAATGTAATAAATTCCATTTCGGTCAAATGTAATATTTTACAAATTCTCTCGTAAGTAGAGTATTTTTAAATATTTCGTTTTTAATTCAGCTCCTCTATAATGCAATTTTATACATAAATTCGGTCATATGTAATAAATCCAAATTCGGTCAAATGTAATAAACTCATTTTCGGTTGTATGTAATAAATGAGAAAATATTTCGGTCAAATGAAACAAAATGCTGATTCGGTCAAATGTAATAAACCGTATTTTCGATCAAATGTAACAAATCACCAATTCGGTCAAATGTAATAGTTCATATTTTTGGTCAAATGTAATAAACCAAAATTCGGTCATATGACATTTCGGTCATTTGTAACACTTCTATTTTCGGTCAAATGTAATATTTAGTGGATTCGGTCATATGTGCCCCCACGATCGAGCGCCTTAATATGGCGCTTAGTTACAAGTTTTAGTTTTTAAATCACTACTCACTACAAACTTCATATTAACCATCAACACAAACTTGAAGGAAATTGTATATCAATTGAGTTCACCAAGGCACCTTTGTCATACTTAAATTATTATTATAACTTAAATAAATATTACAGGCAACACAATATGAGAAAACACTTATTAGAAAATCGACAGCAAGTACATTTATATCACACATGTTTTAAATGGGTTGTTTTGGATGGATAATGAAGAAGTAAATTTGTATTGTGAAAAAATGACAATCAATTTCATAAATGTTACGTTATTTTCGTAAAAATTGATGTAGTTCAGTTTCTGATACTATAATATAACCCTCCTTAATCTTAACCCAGACTACAATTACTCACTTAATCTACTAACTCATAAATGAATGCTTAAAGTCCGTTTCATATTCAATATTGTATAATATATATACATATACAGAGCCTAACAGATTTACATGCAATTTTTGAACAGAGTAGTGTTTTATTTACTTCTAGCTGATAACACAGGTTTCACCCGTGGAAGCCTATTTAGTCTTTTATTATTTTGTTATAGTTCTTTAATAAATCAGAGGAAATTAAAGCACATCGGTTTATATACAGGGTGTCCGGAAATTATGGTAAAATATTTTAGTATATGATAGTAAAAACAACAGTTTAGTGCGCAGTTTTAGTGTGTGATGTAAAAACAAGAAAAAAAGTTCATATAAACATAGGTCCTAAAGTGCTTCGTTTTCCGTCTGTGTATCTGTTTGTGATTTTTACATATTTAATTATATCTCGTGAACCTTTTAACGTATAAACTTCAAACTTGGTATATGGATAACCACTATTAAGAACCATTTTTGTGAGTAGGATCAAATTTTTACTTTGTACCATTCCAAAATAGCGACTGTTTTTTGTTTTCAAAGCTAAATATCTTAAAAACCGCAAATTTTAGAAAAATTGTACAAGAGACGAAAAAACTACAAACTTAAATCTAGTTAATGCTGATGTTAAGATTATGACGATTGGACTACTAATAAAGGAGAAATTTTATCTTTTCTGAATAAAAACATGATTATTTAGAACATACTGTCTGAAATTTGCATGTCTTTATTCGGAAAATTAAAATATCTCTGTTGTTAGTAGTCCGATCATCATAATCTTAATATCACCGTTAATTGGATTAAATTTTGCAGATTTTTTATCTTGTATAAGTTTTCTAAAATTTGCAGTTTTTAAGATATTCAGCTTTGAAAACAAAAAACAGTCGCCATCTTCAAATGGTACTAAGAAATTTGATACTCCCCACAAAAATAGTTCTTAATAGTGGTTATCCATATACCAAGTTTGACGTTCGTACGTTGAAAGGTTCGCGAGATATAATTAAATATTTAAAAATTACAAACAGACACACAGACGGAAAACGAAGCACTTTAGGACCTATGTTAAAAAAAAAACCTTTTTTCTTATTTTTACCTCTACTGTCATATACTACAATATTTTACCATAATTTCCGAACACGCTGTATAATAATCTTAATTAATGGTCTTGAATATTTTCCAAAATGAAATCGAATATTTCGATTTTCATTCGACGGTAGTTCTTAAATTTATCCGGCTCAAATTTATTTCAGCTCCTTAATAAGTCCTACGATGTATCTTCATTGATCGGGTGAACCCAAAATTTTCTGTCTTGACTTATCGTCAAACATATTGACAAAGTTCCACAAAACTACACCTCTTCTTCGTTTAAAATAATTTCTTCACAATCCGCATCATCATCATTTACATACAACAGGTCTGCTAGACTAACTGCGAGTGAAAGAAAGTGGAGGGAAAACTATCTTATGTCGCGTCGCGTCGTGGACCCCCGCAGACAGGATCCGTCGAAAAGACAAAACGTCTTCAAGCGTTTTTTGTCTTTTCTTGTCGTTGCGTGTCTTGTGCGGCCGGCCTAATACATAAATTCACTTCACTTCGTTCGTTCATTAGTCAGAAAAAAGGCAAACTCTGAAATGTGAAACTAACACTTTAAAAATATATTACAGAAAAAAGGCTCAAGGTTTTTTAAGAAGGTAGCTTTACCTCAAATAGCGGACACGCGCTGCTCGGCATCGGTCAAGTGATCAAATACTTGTAAATAGAAAAATCCAGTTTATCGCTTTTATTTATATTTTGAATTAGGAAAAATGTTATCAAAAACTAATGTTTTTCCTAGGATTTTTTTCACCGTGACCTTTCATTTTACCCCATACTTAAATACAGGTACCCCATACAGGTGTTAGTCATATGGTTTATGGGTTTCTCAAAAGCTCTGGGTAATAATATGGGCATATAATATACTTATTTGGGGTATACAAATCAAAATGTAAAGCGTAAGTGTATTGAGCGGCTAACTTAGGCTTTACTTTTTATCATGACATCAAAACGAACAAAATAATTTTGCGCAACATTTTTCTATCTAAACAATCGTCATCGAATAAATGAGGTAACTTTAAAATTACTCCGTACAAGGCAAGACACAAAATTAATGCTGATCAACTATTATTATTAAAATGACTATTACTTAATTAAAATTGTACCTATTCATTCCAACTCACCAACAAAGTTGAGAAGAAAAAGCGTCAGGAAAATATAGAAAACGTTATGGATATTCATCGTTAACGTATCATACCCAACGCTCAAATGTTCAGTGTAACGTCAAATTAGTCGCAGAACTGAGTACATTAATCATCAATATGGTACACAGCTGCCGAGTGGCTATCAATCTCAACATGATCATTTTCATGATCATGATCATTTTCAAGTAAAAACTAGGCTTTCGGAGAATATGTTGCATGTTAAACACTCCTTCACTGTAAAATAAAATAACACAAACTGTGCAAATTCCGAAAGCTTGAAATTTTTTTGATGTAGACATTAGGTATGTAAAATTGAGATATCTTTAAATTGTCACTGAACCTCCACAAGAAATAGGTAGGGTGGGTGCACCAGTGAATGACCGGTTAAGGACGATGTCTCATGTTAATGTAACATTACTCATTTCATAGTCACAGATATACCTTTTACTATATCAGTTAAATTAGTTACTTAATAAGAATACAGATTGTAATTTTAGGTCTAATTAAAAGACAACTTTGTCAATGCTCCAATAAATGGCCGGGACTGCACCAGTAAATGACCGATCTTGTACCATGAGTGACCGGTCTCTTTTGGCTAACTGTCAAATAATTGGAAAACAGCTGACAACAATGAATAAGGATAAATCAGCTGAGACTGCTGAGAGTGCAAAATGCTTGCCTATATATTTCAAGAACAATTCTGGTCCAGGTCAGAGGGTGCTTCGAATGCACTCTTGTGGCGATCCGCAGTCCTTCACCTGTGGCTGTGGTGTGATTGAGCAGGTGACTCAATACAAGTACCTAGGCGTAATATTTGATCACAAATTGACTTGGGAGTCACATGTTCATCACATTAAGCAAAAATTGAGAAACATGATTTATGCGTTTAAGCAGCTAAGTCAGGTGCTGGCCGTGGATCGCTGCAGGAGTGTGTATTATGCCTACTGTCAGTCCCTGCTGCAGTATGGATTGCTGGTCTGGGGTGGTGCCTCTGTCTCGGTTCTTGAGCCCTTGGCGGTCACCCAACGGTCTGTGATAAAAGCAATTCTTAATAAAGGCCAAAGATATCCAACAAATCTCCTTTTCGAAAATTTTTCAGTTCTTGATATTAGGCAATTGTATCTTAAAACTCTCTTAGTATATGTTAAAGATAATAAAAGCAAAATCTTTACCCCAACTACCCACGGCTACCAAACTAGAAATAAAACAAACTATTCAATTCCGAAACCTAAATCCAAATCAGATCTGTTCAATACATTTTATTTGGCTCATCAGTTGTATAAAAATCTCCCATTCAACATCATTGATAAAGAGGGTGGTAGCATGTCTGTTTACAAGCGAGAGATGGGAAGTGGCTGCTCGGTGTTGGACCGGGAATGGCAGAGCTGTTGATTCGTTCGCCATGCGCATCTTAGTGTTTGTTGTCTGCGGGTATTTTGATGTGTTCTGATTAAATATTTTTTGTTTTGATTTTGAATAATTGTACGATATTTGATTTTTTTTCTCCTTTTGTTTTATATAATTTCTTAAGTAATAATTTGTTCTATTTTTTATTTTTTGTTTTTAATGGGTATTTTGTTTCTCTTATACGTTTTGTATGAATTTGTGCTGCCAACTAGTGGAAGAAGGACTAGTAATATTTGTTCGTGCCTAAGAACTCTTCCCCACACTCAGACTTTGGTCTTCTGGGGAATAATTTCCTTTTTGTGTCGTAAATAATTTTCTATGTCAACTTAATGGAAATAAACAATCTTGAATCTTGAATCTTGAATCTTGAGTATAGATCCAAGCTAGTAAGTGACCGAGCGTGTTCCAATCCATGATCGCGAAGTTTTTCTCCCGGTCATTTTTGCCCTAGTTACAATTGTACGTTCCAATTCATGACCGCCCCCAATAATAACTAATTATAACATGTAGATGAATAAAGTTTATTTTAAATTGTAGGATAGTATGTCAACTGTTATTTAATTGTAACAAATCTTCGAAATAATCATCGAATACAGAATGAATGTAAATCCAGCTAAGCCTTACAGGAATAGTCACAATAGCAGGAAACAATAAAATCGGAGGTAGATGGACACTCAATATTAAATATGTTTAAAAAGTATGTTTTACTCCAAGAAATTTAACCAATGAAAGACTATTGTTGAAGGATATTCCAAGGCTGGTTTTACGATTATTTATAATTAGCTAGCCTAAATAAAATGCTTAATACAGGGCATTTTAAGCAAAACGTTCGTTCACTGGGAGGGGGGATAGGTCATTCACTGGTGCACCCACCTTTGTAGCTACACAATTGAAATTTTTTCTTTATCACTTTACACCAAGTGGATACTTACTCACCTAACAGTCTGAGGGATGCTGGTTCAATCCTGGCTAGGTTAGAAACTTGGTTATTTGCCAATAAGCTTTGAAGTAATTATGAACTAGAAAATTTATTTTTGAAGAGCTCATTTTAGCGAGTTTCCACTACAGGGAAGAAGCTATTACCGTGGGTCTCATGGTAAGACTTAAGCCAGAGACTATTTTCGTTTTGGTGCCCTGAGAAGTGTGTACGCGCGCGCAGCTGTGAATAAAACTAATGTCCATAAAGACAGACTTTCAGCACGGCACCACAGACACACTATGCTAAGCATGATTTAAGTTATGAAAGAAGTCTTTAGAGGAGTCGTATCAGAGAAGCTACAAATCAGCAAACCCAAAACTGACTCTTTCTTTTAAAAAATTGTAAACTAAACATAAATTTGTGTTGAATTACATGGATGCTTTATAATACTGAGCGAAGCGTTTATTAAATAATTAGGCAGGGGTAGGTAATTGGTAATAATAATAATATATCTTTATTGTGTCGACAATAATTACATATTGTATACAATGCGTCAATACTGTATATAAAATTTATTTTTCTAAAATATTACGTAACAACAAATCTGTTTGCCAGTCACTCTCGCATTCATACATACATTTGTTGCACACTCATACACACATACATACGGGACAACGTTGCCTGAAGACTCGCGATTTATACTACTATAATACAACCCGACGGCTCCTCATGAATTCCTCAACCGAGTAAAATACCCCAGACACCAGAAACCGTTTCAAAAAGGTTTTGAATTGGTCTTGATTTGCTGACATTTTGATCTCATCAGGGAGCACGTTGAACACTCTGAGGCCGACTTGCGTCGGAAGGTGCTCAAAAGCAGTTGTTCTGTGTTGCGGAATCCGGAAATTATCCCTGCCTCTTGTCTCATATCCATGGACATCTCGACCGCGAGTCACAGTTTGCGATCGGACATACGCACTGACCTCGAGCATAAAGAGGCAGGGCAGAGTGAGTAAGCCAAGCTCCCTGAATGAATCTCTACACGACTCTCTGGAATTTAATTTTGCCATGATTCGAACTGCCTTTTTCTGCAGCCGAAATACTCGATCAAATTTGTACTTTGCGCACCCACCCCAAAGCCTGATTCCATAGGCTAAGTGTGGGTAAATAAGGCCAAAATAGGCCATTCTGAGTACATCTTGAGTGACAAACTGAGCAAGGTTTCGCAGAGCATAAATACCCTGAGAAACCTTTGAACAGATGTGATCAATGTGGTCGTCCCAAGTCAGGCCCTCATCAAGGTACATTCCTAGGAACTTTGTGGAATCTGTTTCCTCTAAAAGGACATCATCCATCATGACAGCTGGTTGATTTTCTTGACTTTGCTGTCGGAGAGAAAAGTTGAGAAAAGTTGTTTTTGAGCTGTTTGATTCTAGATTGATTTCTGAAAAATTTTGAATAATGGAGTTCAAGCCAACAAAGGATTTTAGCTCCAGATCCCTTAGGGATTTTTCTTTAAAACAGAGAGTTGTGTCGTCAGCATACTATGAATAAAGGTTTTTGTCTAGCAGTCATGCACTTAGCGATGCTCGATTGATACTAAATCGTTAAAAATATGCTTCAGCCAATGATTAATTTGGCGGGATCTTGCGAACAATAATCGTTAATCTTCGGTTGTTTACGTGAGGTACATACGTCGCTGGCGAAAGTGAAGTGAAATTTACCTGCCTCTCTCGTTTCATAGCTGTATTAATATGTTTTTTTTTAATTCTTAATCATTCTTTTCTGAGACAGGTACCTCATGGAGGACGTTACCCTGGATATGAGCAAATGAGCAAAGGATAATGTGATGATCGTGGTGATAGTGGCGCGATCTTGTAGCCTTGTTACTGACTAAGGTTGGCACGTTCCTTAGACAGGACTGTTAATTAATAGCCCAACAGCCAATGGCAGCTGGCTCCAGAAAGAACCCTTCAAAAAGCTACTAACTTTTCTCGGGATCGATCCGGCTACCTACAAGTTTGTAGGCGGGCGCTATAACCACTACAACCAACCAATGTGTAATACTCTGTACTCGTGTAATACTTTGTGGTTGTTTTGATGGTTTTTATTCAGGATGCAAACTATTTATTTTATTGCAATTTTGAATTTTTTCAAGAAAAAATTTAACGTAATTTATAATTTTTTTCCAGACCAGAACATGGCCAAGGCACGTTAAGGTAATATTTTTACTCGAAATGCCATTGCATGCTTTTATTCACTTAAACAGCTGGTTTCCTGTATGAAAGAGGGAAGTGAGCTTCATAAGTAGTTTTGAAGCTGGCGTTGATATGGCACCGAGTGCAGTTCTGTTTGTAGAGTATCTGTCATGATGTAAATTGAACTGAGGTGGTATATTTTACAAATAAATAAGATAAAGAAATTTAGGTTACGGTACTTAGAAATTACTTTGATTAAAATGTTTGTCATTACAGAGTAATAAAATCACATATTGCATAATAGACATTTTGAATGAATATGTAATTTAATCATTATGGTATTAAAACTAAATACAAAATCTTTTAAAAATAGTAATTAAATAACTTTTTGGGTTAAGAAAGTCCAAATGTTAAAAAAATTTATTATTTTGCAGTTATTGGAGTTTCTTTTTAATGACAGTTACAAAATTGGAGAAAAAATCCACCAAAATTATTAGCGTTAGATAACAGTACGATCCAATATCCAACAATGAGTAATTTTTAAATAAATAAATAGTTTATTTTGCAGAAATAAAACATTTCATGCGAAATACAGATACATGCTAGATGATTCTTAAAGATAAAATTAAAAAACTTTATATTTTCTAATATAAAGCATCCTGCAGACAAAATTTTACTAAACTTAATGGATTTTAAAAATTTCAGAATAGTTTATTTTTAGCCTCAAAGTAAAAAAAGGTATGGCGGAGCATTTAATTATTTTTATTCTAAAAATTGATTTTTATCCTTTTTTACGATTTCAGGAAGAAGCTAACATGTACCGACGAAACGACATGTGGCAAGTATGTTTTGTTAGTTTTATGTAATTTATCAATAATCACTTAATTGATTACATAGTATTATCTTACAGTTTTCAACCAAGTTTCAATATTAGAAGTCGATAAAAACTTACGTGAAAGGCAATTTTAGAAAAAAAAACATTGAAAGGGATGTGGAGTAAATATTAAAGTTCATATTACAACATTCAGATATACTGACTGAAACCGGACACAAATTTTGTAGAGTGATCACATTATTTTTAAACATATCGTTTTACGTTTGAATGTACTGGCATAGACATAATTAACTACCCTCAGTACTACTGAAATGATACTCAATCCTATATCAATCGATCTATTGGGTAGGATGGGAGATATACAAGAACAATGTTTGGTAAAAGTTAAGTTTGAAGTTATAAAACAACTTTTGAAAAATCCTGTTCATGAATACGTTTTTTCAGACAAGACCATGGATCCCACAAGTGAAGGTGAGTTTCAAATTTAATCGTAAAAACATACTTCTTGTTTTATTTTCATCGGTTTTAATAATATATTAAAACATATTTTTTGTATGATGAGACTGAACTTACAACAGATTACTTTGGACTTATTTCAAACAAACGATATTTTCAATTTAAACTGCAGTAAGATATCTCTATGCCCTAGAGATTTAGACCGAATACAAATAAACGTGGATGCATGTTTTATACACTTAAATAAAGAATCGTTTAGTCTCATTGTAGGCATCTAAAACACATTTTATCATAGTTTAATTTTGTAATTTTTAATTTTAAACTAATTTGACATACCTTAAGCATAGATTATGCTTTTAGAACAGTTTTTTGCCGGTTTTTTTTATTTTTCCAGTCCTTGAGTACTTGGCCTCCCATTGGTACCAGGGCCCCCTTCTCAAACACCGCCTTTGACACGGTGAGTACACTTACTATTTACCCACTAAAGTAGTTTAACAGGAAATAAATATGACCTAGTTTTAGTTCTAAAACAAATTAGTCAATTATAGCTTTAATAAAAACAAAATACCCCCGTTGCAGCAGACCTGCATACTCAGCGAATTTCAAATGCAAAACAACATATTTCAATCCAACATAGCGAGATTTGACATGTTTTTGTAAGCTCCATAAGAATAACATGGGGAATGAGTATGCAGGTTTGCTGCTACAGGTATATAAAAACTGGGTGGTTTTAACTCAATATTTAGTAGATCTGAACTAGAAGAAGCTATTTACCAAGTTTTATCAAGATATGTTGAAAAATAACGGAGATATAGAATTTTACTTATTTCCCATAAGATTAACATTGGGACAACGTACTGTGTTTACTACTTTCAATATCTCGGTAACTGATAGACATAGAGCAGTGATTCAAGATACTAAATTGTTTGTTTTTTTGAGCTGAATTCAATGGTGCCAACGAAAATTCGTTAAATTTTATTTTTCTATGTAAAAAACTCAAAAAACCCATTTTTTGGGGGGTTTAACCCCCTCTACCCCCCCTTCTGGTGATCCGATCGGGCTGGTTCACGAACTCGTCCGAGTGATTACCACTTTACAAGTCTGTACCAATTTTCATTAAGATTGGACCATTTTTACGGCCGCTATCGTGCTAACAGACATATATATATATATATATATATATATATATATATATATATATATATATATATTTGTAAAGTTATGGAAGGTGTTGGTCTTGTGTAATGTTTTATATTATGCAGGTCCATGGGACCTACCCTTTTTGAAGAGCTCTAATTACGTCACACAGAGTATATAACGTTTTTTTGGAAATATTAATGATTCTGAACTTTTATATTCACTGAAAAGTGCTTATATTCCATTATTAAAAAACGCACAGAGTTTGTTGGTCCTTTTTTATAATTCAGAAGATGTTGGTCCTATATAACATGCCATGTATTATTGTTCTCATCTTGCTGGTCCACCATGTGACAAGAATGTGGAGGGGATGAGGGGAAATGTCAACGGACAAATTGTAAAAATTGTCTCATCATGCTGGTCCACATGAGCAAAATATGGCGGTTTATGCTTGTATAATTAATCACATTAAGCTGGTCCGACCAGCATCTTCTAGTGAAGCCTTTGCACTATCAGACATTGGCCACTCAAGAGCTAAAAATAAGTTGGAGAAATGAATGAAGTTAAATTAAATCATTTTTATTTGATCATACATCATATAGTACATTATATTTTAGACACGTATATGCTTTGAGCACGCGTGGGCCTAAGGAAAATTCACTTTGACTTGTGTTTACACATAATTTCAACAGTCTCCTAACTTTATCTTATCTCTGTGCAGTACTTCTATGGTCACTCATTCACATTTTTACTGAAAAGGTGCGTGTGATCTTGGTTATACTTATACACAAACTGTATGATTGCTGTTTTTGCTGAACCAACACGTAATAAATCGTAGATAACACTATCACCGAAACTCTCCGTCTGCACGCACTCATCAAAACACTGTAGGACGCGCATTTCGGCTTTCGCCATCTTCAACTACAATACTCAACTTCATACTACACTGTGGCTCGTGGCTGCCACGGGTCATGTCGTGGCCACCATTCGCCCAGTAAGCGATTTTTCCAGAATGTGGCGTCCACATTTTGAGACTGCGCATGCGTAGCATGGGTACTGGCAGTAAACGTGGCCGGCGGCCGCGACAGTATCTAGAGGTGTGCCAAACACTTCCGGAACGAGAACCGCTCCGAACGTTCCGTTCTGGCCTCGGAACGTGTTATTTTAATAGTTCCCGTTCCGAATGTCGTTCCGGCATTTCAAGCATGGCTAGGTGTTTCTGAACTCTCGTTATTTGCGATAGAATTTTGTTAAGTAATGATTAACTACTATATTTTTATATTATGTCAATAGTACAGTCCGGTATAAAGTAGTTTTTGGAGGAATTTATAGTGATACCGTACACCTTTAATTAGAGTAGTCTCTTAGATACGATTGAGTGGAGATGAAAAAAAACGAAAGAATAAAAACTAGATTTAGTTTTAGTTCCTTAAATCTTGTCACGGGGTCATTAGTAATTTTTTGGATGCTGAAATCAATCTTTGATTTTTCCCGAGCTGACTTTAGCCGAGGGCCGCCGGACCGCCCCTGGCCGCGAACTCGCAAGAGAAGGTCAATGCTGCTCGAGCTGTTTTGAGTTAGGCCCTATTTCAGTCAGTTTGTCAACACACTGAGAAAGGCCTTCGCGAAGTAAAGAATAAGAAATTGTCTCTCTTTTTAACAGATAAATGTATATCTCCTACAAAAATAAACATTTTTACTTTGTTAATATGATTGTAGTATATGTATGATACGGTATGATATTGATGAATATGACAGTGAGCAGGGCCGGATTTAGCATTTTGGCGCCCATAGGCCCAATAATTTTTTCCGCCCCCTAGACTGGTTAAAGTTAATTTCCTAAAAACCTTTATTGTCTTTATAATGAAGATATATAACTTCATGTGATGTGATATATAAATTTTTATATCAGAGTATTTATTCTTTCTCTTATTTTTCCTCGCGTTTTTTCTAAATTCCACACCACTTGACTTTGGTTTTTGACTCATTATACAATAAGACTTGACCAACTACACTAATAAAAGTAATTTTCGCAATCAAATAGTTAAAGCCGGTGTCACACACAACGAAATACGCACAACACATCTATCCTCGGCCGTTGATACGAGCAACACTGATAAGATGCCAGCTGATTTATTGAGAGGTGAGGGTGGTAAACAGTGTCTTGGCAATAACATTGCCAAGCGCATGCGCCCCTTATCACTCCGAGCACTTTAGCAGTGGCCCCGAGCTAGTATAATGGAAATACGATGCGTACCGCTCTACGACATCCTTACAGCCAGTTCTCCCTTGTTTGAGATCAAAACTGTAACGAAGTTGATGCGTAATGTTAAAAAACAATAAAACTTTACGAACCATTATTGGTTTCAATGATATTAAAAATCAGAACATTTTTGCCTGATGATTTGCTTTTACTGTATATCAATTAAAAAAATATGTTCAGTTATGGCTATTTATTTTTATTTCTAGATTGGTTTATATATTTTTTCTCTCGGCCGTGCACCCCCTGGAAGCTTGCGCCCATAGGCCCGGGCCTACTGGGTCTATTGGGAAATCCGGCCCTGACAGTGAGTCGGTGGAACAGTCGGTAGCGCGCCGGACTTCGGAGGCATGGTAGTGAGCCTGTCTTGTACAGCCACTGCCATTGCTGTTCATTCTTGTACTGTATCGGCTCACTTCTTACCTTGGACGAAGGAACATGTTGAAGCTTGTGTACAGTATTTACAAACAAAATCAGTTTTGAACCGGATTTTTTGGTTAGGGGATGAACCAAAGACATTTAATTTAAATTATTGAACATGTAATTTAATTATGATATTTTATTGTTCTTTCAAGCCAAAATAACCAGTTCAAACCGCTTTTGTTTGTAAACATTCAAGCTTCAACATGTTCCTCATGATGTAGTTAAAAACGTCTTATTTTGTCAACATATTCAAAAATAATCATGTTACATTGTGAATAATTAACGTACGGTAATAATTTCTTCCGATCCTTTTGGCAACTTCTTTCGTAACTGGGGGGGGGGGGGAAGAGAAGGGCTTCTGCTCGATGGGGGTTTAGGCCTTGTGGCCGGGTGTAAAGTGTCCTCTTTTTCAACCTAGGACATATGGTAACCCTACAAATTATGTCTGTAAGCCCCATGATAATGCTAAAATTAAAATTTGTACTATGGGCGGACTTGGCCACAGCATTTAAATTTTAAATCAGACTTCACCAAGTTCACGTCGTCGCTCGTCCCGCTGTGTGCCAACCACTGGCAGTACGTTATTAATCACTGTATATCACAGAATGTTACAGATTGTTCTAGTCCATTAGTTTTTGTACAGTAATACATAATATACAATTTTTTTATCTTATTTGGTTAGGTTCCGATCGTTTGGATTTGCATTAAGAAAGACCTAGACTCTTTAAAAATCATGGGCTAACCATAGGAATGAAAACTAAAAATATGTGTTTACTAGTTGTATCACATCAAATGTTGGAGCTATCACATCACACGTTTTCATCGTGGTAAATTTTAACTAATGAATGAATGAATGAAAAAGTGCTTTATTGATAACTTTAACAACATAAACATTGCACACCCTTATACACAAACTAAAACTGCTGTACAGAATAAATATTTAAAGCAATACTCTACTAAATCTACACTTCCATGTTTTTTTTGTTTGTTTAGCTTTTGTACTTATATCAGCAATGGTCACATAAGACCGTCTGCTGGGATGACAGCTTGAAATTTACTATTTCAAACAAACAGCATGTTAACAAAATATGGTTATAATTACAATTTACTTAGTAGAAATTAAAAATTAAACTCTTGTATGAGCTCCCATCTATACTTCCAAGCCTCTGATAAAAAATTAGCCAAACCACGCCAATCCCTCCCGTTTGAATAATCAATGAATTCTGGGCGAGTTAGTTCCCTCTTAAAAAAGAATCGTTTTCTTAGGTGAGCTAAAATCGGACATATTGCAATAAAATGATACAAGTCTTCGTTTTCATTTAAGTTACAGAGAGCGCAATTATAATTTATATTTAATATCCAGGGCTTGTAATTAAAATTGACAGATTCAGTCAGGGTGGGCAGGGGGGGCGAATGCATAGGGACCCGGGCTCGCAGGGGGCCCGGGCCGAGGAAAATAAAATATAATTCGAAATATCCCAACAGTGCTTGGAATTAACGTTATTTGTCAAAAATTAAAATAGATTAAGTTCGATTGCTTTACAGCTACTCGGTACGAGTTTCATATTTGATCTTCTGTACTTACAGGTTATGTTTGCAGTCTATTGTTTACCTTGAATGCATAAGTTTAGTAACTGAACTTCTCAATGTAATATAACACGTGCGAAGGTCAATTTCACAAACTGCACTTCTTTACGGTCTAATACACGATGGAATATCAGATATTAAACCTGACCCCAAACGACGATCCGAAATCAATTTTACGATGGTTGATTAAGTACAATCGATATTCGTTAATTGATTCAACATCTGATTTTCTAAGAAAACAATAGGCCTATCGTACGATATACCGATAGTCTAAGTTCGATGTATTGTTGGACAGAACTTGACATCTAATTCCATTGTAGTTCATATCGTTTTGTTACTTTACGAAAATATATCGATAGCATTTTAGTGACGAGATGGCGGATGATGAGAAATAAGGTAAATTGTGTTTAGTTAGTTGATTTATAGTAAAGTTTTAATTTAGTTTTAAATTTATGTTTAATTTAATTTTAGTTGTATTATATTTACGTTTGGTATGTTTTAGCGAATTTCCCCTATAGGGAAGAAGCTATTACCGTAGGTCTCATGGTAAGACCTAAGCCCCAGACCATGATAACTTTTCGTTTTGCAACCCCCAGAAGCAAAAAACACCATTCGTTCGAATTTTTAGATATATATATATATATCTATATATCTATATATATATACAGGGTGAGTCAGACCACCCGTCCACCTATTGTAGCGGGAGAACGGTTTGAGATAGAAACGTCAAATAAAATTATTCCCCACTAATTTGTATATGAAGAATTCATTAAAAATATTTTCATCGCAATTCATGTACAGGGTGTTCCAGAAATGAAGGTCATGGGTTCGAATCTTAAAATTTTTTGAAGTAAACCTATAGCAAATATTATATCATTTTAAAGGTCTTGTTAAAAGAAACATTTTGGTGAAAACAGAACTAAATTATCTCAAGCCGTTTCAAAATGGCGGCCATTTTTGTGAAAAATTTCGTTATTTACAGAAACCCCTGTATTTTTCAAACCACTCAACATTTTTTAGTTCTGATTCAAAATTCTTAATCCTTGGTAACTCAGCTTTACTATGATATGTCACATGACAATATTTAAAAAAATTTAAAATTTTGAAAAAAAATTATTTTTTGAAAATGTTGGCAGCCCTGAAAATAAAAAAAATCAAATAGCAACATATACCAAAAAGCATATAATTTTAAAGGTCTTCAAAATTCCTACAACTTTGTAATTTACACAAGTATTCTAACTTTTTAGTTTTTTAGTTATGGTCAAAAAACTCCATTTTCCCATATGAAGTGCATGTTATTTATGCAGTTCATAATAACCAAAGGGTACCCACAGACCGTTTGCTATGGACGTGCAAATAACATGCACTTCATATGGGAAAATGGAGTTTTTTGACCAAAACTAAAAAAACTAAAAAAGTTAGAATACTTGTGTAAATTACAAAGTTGTAGGAATTTTGAAGACCTTTAAAATTATGTGCTTTTTGGTATATGTTGCTATTTGATTTTTTTTATTTTCAGGGCTGCCAACATTTTCAAAAATTAATTTTTTTTCAACATTTCAATTTTTTTTAAATATTGTCATGTGACATATCATAGTAAAGCTGAGTTACCAAGGATTAAGAATTTTGAATCAGAACTGATAAATGTTGAGTAGTTTGAAAAATACAGGGGGTTCCGTAAATATCGAAAATTTTCACAAAAATGGCCGCCATTTTGAAACGGCTTGAGATAATTTAGTTCTGTTTTCACCAAAATGTTTCTTTTAACAAGACCTTTAAAATGATATAACATTTGCTATAGGTTTACTTAAGAAAGTTTTGAGATTCGAACCCATGACCTTCATTTCTGGAACACCCTGTACATAAATCGCGATGAAAATATTTTTAATGAATTCTTCATGTGCAAATTAGTGGGGAATAATTTTATTTGACGTTTCTATGTCAAACCGTTCTCCCGCTACATTAGGTGGACGGGTGGTCTGACTCACCCTGTATATGTGTCTGTTAGCACGATAGCGGCCGTAAAAATGGTCCGATCTTGATGAAATTTGGTACAGACATGTAAAGTGGTAATTGATTGGACGAGTTCGTGAACCAGCCCGATCGGACCACCGGAAGGGGGGGTAAAGGGGGATAAACCCCCCCAAAAATGGGTTTTTTGATCTTTTTACATAGAAAAATAAAATTTATCAAATTTTTGTTGGCACCATTGAATTCAGCTCAAAAAAACAAACAATTTAGTATTTTGAATCACTGCTCTATGTCCATTGGTTACCGAGATATTGAAAGTGGTAAACACAGTACGTTGTCCCAATGTTAACCTTATGGGAAATAAGTAAAATTCTATATCTCGTTTATTTCTCAACATATCTTGATAAAACTCGGTAAATGGCTTCTTCTAGTTCAGATCTACTAAATATTGAATTAAAACCAACAAGTTTAAACATACCTGTAGCAGCAAACCTGCATACTCATTCCCCATGTTAATCTTATGGAGCTTACAAAAACATGTCAAATCTTGCTATGTAGATTAAAATAAATTGTTTTGCATTTGAAATTCGCTGAGTATGCAGGTCTGCTGCAACGGGGGTATTATTGTTTGTGAGAGAATCGAATAATATAATTGACAATGGTTTCGGTTGTTGTTTGTTATCGAAGTTTCTTCATTACTGACTACTGACGTTTGTTGAAATACGAGTAGTACATCGGTTGAGTTAAACATGATAGGTTGATGTTCGGAATACCGAAAACAAAACTGATCTTCGCCCATGTTAAATACTATTGAGAAGTACAGTTATAAAACCTAAGCATTAAAGGTAAGCATCCGATGTAAACATAACCTAGACGATCAGATATGAAACTCGTACTCAGCTACTCTTTTTATCAACGTGCTTATGCAGAGAATGATAAGCCTCATTGTAATCAATTGTAAACACTGAGGGTGGTGCATCGATATACACTATATCGATGGGGTGGTGTCGCAGCTATGAGAAATTTCCAAGAACCATGGTGTCAGTCTGGGGCTTCGCTCTTTATCTCCAGGCCTCGCGCCACACAGCAAGAGCAGCGACTCACCTCTCCTTCTCACCCTCCCCCCTTCCTTATGACATCGGACATCCTAAACATCCAAAACGTCAAACAACACGATAGGCCTAAGACTCTGTAGACTCTGTCAGTATTGTTTTATTACCGTGAGATTGGTCCGAGATTGGTTTTGTACAGTTATGTGTTGTTAGAGGATTAACTCTGATTTTATAAAACATACAGGAAGTAGAGCGAATATTTTTTCGTTTGTTTTCAGAAAATAGTTTTATGAAAACCCCTTTCCTGTTGACTATTAGGCCTAATGGTTTTTTGAGTTTATTAGTCGACCGATTTTATTGGTCCGAGTTTTTTGACAATAATGACAACTGATTTTTGTATGACTGACAATCATTTTGGCATAAAGAATTCTATGATGTCATCAAGATGGGCTTATTCAATTTGTGATTCTTCATTCCTAGATACTTATGATTCCGCTGGTGGACATGCGGGTACGACATTCATTCTTACTAAAACAGGGCATTGAGTTTTATTTTACAATATTTTATTTCCACTCTACTTAACTCTACTACAAATCAAACAAATACACAACATTGTCTCACTGCTGAGTAAAGGACGGAACATTTAATATCAAATTATCAAATAAAATCTCAATAAAGTAAATTTTTTAAACTGCCATTCCAAGTTCCGTGCGGGACATTTTTACCATGATCACTAGTTTATTGGCTGTAAAAAATATTTAATCTGTTCTTACAGGATTCTAATCCTGTACAGGAGACTAATTCTTCATTACTGGCTTTTATGAAAGTTAAATTAAGATTTTGGTGAAATCAAGTTTTTTGTTTTTACTATTTAATATAATTTACTGTACTATATATTTTGCTTGTGTAATAGAAAAAGTTATTTTAGAACGAGTAACCTTGCTTCATTATTGATTTTCACAAAAGGTTCAATTACATTTATTTTAGTTTGATAAAACCTATTACTGCTTATATAATAAAAATGTAATCGCTTGACCTCCGATTTTCTCAATTTTCCATTTGTTCACTAGTATTTGTTTACAGATAAATATATATAAATAAATAAACACAACAAATTATAGGTCATGGATGGCTTTGACATAGTTATTTATGAGGAAAGTAAATCAGTAAATAACTACTAAGTAAGTTAAGTAACAGTTTAGTAACTTTGGGTTTGAAATATTGCTTGCAGCTTGCAGTGTTAACGTATAGCCAATATGTGGTTTTGTTTAGTATTGAAGGAAAGTGAATTGTCAAGGTAAGTATGTTGGTTGCCTGCATATTATAGGGGCCCGGACTTCTTAACTGCACAGGGGCCCGAGAATCCTGTCGCCGGGCCTGGATTCAGTGCGAGTGCGTGCTTTGAAGACCCAACGGATTTTTTTACCCGGCATATTATCAGTAAGATAAGCTCTATCGCCAAGGTCGCTCTAGCCGCCTGCCTCCCTACTCTCCCCCCGCACCGCCTCAACTACCAATAGCAATTAATTGCCTTCTAATCTCATCTAACGGTCAATTGTCTAAATTAACTTCAATTCCGTATTTTCTACCTAATAATTTCCAATCCTTACTCCAATATATATATTTTTCTTTATTATTTCTTTAGCAATTAACTTTGGCAGACGGTTTGGCGGTAACGCAAGAACGTGCAAAACGTACCCCAAATGCATATTTAAAGTGTACATATATTCCTTTTCTAAACCTGTCTCTAACAATAATGCGTAATTTGGGGTGCAATTTGGCAAGCCAAAGACTCTACGTATAAAGTAAAAAAGAACACCATTAACCAAGTCGTTTTCCCACAAACCCTAAACCTGACAACCATATCACAAGATTACTCGAACTAAAGCACCATAACTCATGAATTTTTTGCTTATCGATACTACATTTTTTTTAAACCATGCCAAACACTATTTACTGTAAATTTCGCGGAAGTAACTTTTTCTTTAAGGAGGGTTTGCAATGTTAAACTAGGTGTTATATTTAAACTCCCAAATATTTACACCGATTAACAACTTCAACTTTCTCCTCTTTGTAATACCAATTTCACTTTTAATAATTCTACCACCTTTTCTAAAAACCATGATTTTCGACTTATCTAGATGGACTTTCAGATCCCTAAGGTTACAGTAGTCTTCAAGATCGCGGATCATTATTTGCAACCTTGTAGCAGTCGGCGCCATCAAAACAATATCTTCGGCGTAGAGCAGTGTTTTAATTTTTACTCCTTCAAAGTTACAACGACCTCTTAATGAATCTATTAAGTCATTTACAAACAAGCAAAAAACAAAGGCGAGAGAATACAGCCCTGTTTTAATCCTAATTTTGCTTAAAAATATTCAGTGGTACCCTCTTTACACCATACCGCCGCACTGGTCCCAACATATAAATCCCTTATCACGCGCAACATATGAAAGGATAATCCGAGACAAGACAGTTATAGAACAACGAATTGGGGTCAATAGTATCAAACGTTGCAGAGAAAACTACAAAAAAGGATACATTTTACTTTTTTTGTTATTTGTCATTAATTTTACAGCATTGGAGAGAATGAAAATGTTATCCACGGTAGAATAGCCTTTTCTGAATCTTGCCTGAAATTCACAAAGCATATTCTGTTCAACAGCTCACCTATTTAGCATATTGTACAGCAAACTAGTATATATTTTAGCAATATCTATATATATAAAAGCCAAAACGGTTGACTGACTG
This sequence comes from Flexamia atlantica, assembly GCA_035578135.1. Classification (NCBI taxonomy): domain Eukaryota; kingdom Metazoa; phylum Arthropoda; class Insecta; order Hemiptera; family Cicadellidae; genus Flexamia; species Flexamia atlantica. The sequence continues at coordinate 671,421 of JAQJVK010000079.1, read as the reverse complement.
ACTGACTGACTCACTGATCACAGTTTCTCAAAAACTATGAGACTTCGAGCCATGAAACTTGGCACAATTAATTATCATAGATGCGTACTAAGAACGGATTTTAAAATATAGCCTATTCTCTCAAAAGGCTAAAATAGGGTATATTATAATATTCAAAATGGCGGCCAATTTTAGTTTTCAAAGCTTATTTTCTAAAAGAATGTAGAGCTTTGGGCCATGAATTTTGGCTCAAATATTATTCAAAGGCTTTAGATGCATACTAATGAGGGATTTTAAAATGTTTTCTCTGGAAAGGCTAAAATAAGGTAAATTAAAAAATTCAAAATGGCGCCTTTTTCACTTTTTAGAGCTATGATTACAAAATATCAGTAGAAGGCCTCTAGAATATTTTAAAGAGACAAAAAATATGAGTTCCATTTACCAACTGTACAAAACTAATACGCTTATCATATATATTTGTCAGATACCACATACATAGGCTGCTCACGTTTCACGGATCACCCGAAGTACTGTAATCGAACTAGAATCTTGAAACTCTGCATGTACATACTTCTTGGTGTATTAATGAACATACTAAATTCAAATGTTAGGTCTATAGAGTCCGCCCTTTGTGATATTTACATCAGTTGTCCTTTTCTTTTATGTCAAATTAGTAGACAGGTTTTAGTGCACAGCGCGATGCAATGAAATCCACTGAAGTGGATTACTTTTTATTTAAACTATTAAAAACCCAATTTTTTAGGTTAAATAATAGATTAGCTAGGAGATTACAGTATTCTTAAGACCTAACTGAAAAATTAGAATATGTTAGCACATGGTAGCCAATTCATACCATTTGAGGGGAAAAGGAAAATACATCGAGGAAACGTTTCACCTTCTCATGTCAACCTGGGATGGAGATGCAACCTTAAGTTTGTAATTAAGCGCTTAAAAACGTGTAGTTCAGATAAATTATTGAAATCATAAGTCGATTTCGAAATTTCTGAAAATTACACATTACAAATTACGTATAGTTGAACAAAACATTTGTCATTCTTTTAGCGAGCGAAGCCGCGGCTATATCTTCTAGTAATCTATAAAAGACAATCCACGGTAGTTTTTTGCATTATTGGGGTCACCTTTCTTAAACATTTGGTAAATAATTGATTTTTAAAGCTATCTGGGTCTTTACAGTTCTTGAAAAAAATGTTATAAAATTCAAGCAACTTTAACATAAAAGACTCCGAGCAATTAAAAAAAAAATTCATACGGAACGCCGTCAGCGCCTGCAGCTTTCCCATTTTTTCTTTTGTAAAACAGCTTTTAATTCCTCAAAACTAAATTCACTGTTTAAAAACTCGTCTAATATCAGGGGATCCATTCAGCACAAACTTTCAGACAACAATGGCGGATTTAAAAGCTGCTTAAAATGCTCAACCCATTTTTTCGTTTCCACGTTCCCTTTTATTAACAGCTGCCTGTCTATATTTAAAGCTATTAATTTCCCCCCACAACTCCCTCCCTCCTTTGGCCTCTTTTATCTTTTCAATTAATTTATCGAAATAGGTTTTCTTCTTAATTTGAACTAAAGCCCTGTAGTGTTTACAAGCTTCAATGTACTGAACTTTTACTGACATTGAATTAGTTTTCCTAAATAAATTTAATAAACTAAATACCCTCCTCCTATTTTTCAAACAATCATAATCAAACCTTTCCTGCTTCTTCAATAATTTCTGCTGGGTAGATGGTTTAGACTGTGCTGCCGATTTTTTTAAACAATTAATGATACCATTAACATTTTTAGCGCAGTCTTGTGTTATAGTTACGTTACGTGATTCAGAATTAATTTTATCCCTAAAATAGACAGAATCTAACTTTGTCCACTTTAACCTAGGGAGCAGAGGTGACATCGCCTCCGCCCCGCACTCACCCTCTCTGCTTATCTGTAACGCAAACTCCACCGGCAAGTGATCTGAACCACGACCTTGAAATCGACTACTTGCTGTAAACAGTTTATATATGTTATAGCTAATCTATGACAGATGCACCCATCGAATTTAAAAATCTAAATTCACCCTCAGCATCTCCTATTGTTCTCCCGTTTAGTTCCCGTTAGTGAGTCAGTGGCGCACTCGGCCCCGGTCCTATGGCGGCAGCGTCGCAGGATCGAGTCCCGATGATGCCGCATACTTTTAGCAGTACTGTTCATCCTTGTACTGTACCGGCTCACTCCTTGGGTTTGCTTGTTAACCTCCACGCACAGGCCTGAGGCCCATGTGGGGGGCAAATGCAAGGTAAAAAGAGGCCGCCACCCTCTTTTTAAAAAGAAAAAGAAAGAAAAGAAAGTTTAAAATTATAAAACCTTAATTGTCACACATTTGTAATATCTTTATTGAAGGACCTGCTGTAATGGAGGGCTAATAATTAAATATAATTGTAATGGTCAAAAGTATGGTTTCACATTGCCAAAGTGAAAATTTGGATTACCACTTAAAGTTATATTGTGTATAAAATAGCCATAAGTTATCAAAAATGTCTGAATTTTACGTCTTTCGCGTGAAAAGAGCTGAGGCTATGTATCCAAGTGCAGATTATTATCATAGGTAAGCCATAGGGACACCCAAACTCAGTTTTCTCATAAACACCTGATTTTCTCTACGTCACTTCCTCCCCTCTCCATTTCCTCTATCCCCTCCTCCAGACGCAGACCACACATGGATGGACACATGACACAGTTTAGGCATATGCTCCCTTGCCCGTAACCTGACGTATACAATCTGGAATACGGTTGTAAGAAGCGCTTATAAGAATGTGTCTATTAAGTCTGCATGCCACATTAACGTGAGTTTGAGCAGTCAAAACAAGTATGTATTTAATTTGACTAAAATTCTAATAATATGTTGTCTGCTCATGGATATAGTAATATTATTTACAGTTTTTGTTAGTTATGCATGTGCCACAAGTAAATATAACTGCATTTCTTTGGAAACAAGGTTACATACCTGGACAACTGTCGTCAATTCAACCGTAATCATAAAGTGATTTACTTGAGTTTCGGCATCGGCATTGCCATTTTCAAAATTTTAATACAAGAATGTTTAGTTAAAATTTATTTTCATCTAATATTTTAGCTGATATTGCCGAAAAATGTTTAGTTTGAACAATTCATGGTCCAATGTATTTTTTATTTGATTTTATCAGTATACTTTAATTTATTTTGTAGATGATACATAGTGAAAAAATTCAAAAACGAAACGTACAAATTACTTTCTTATTTTTTTAACAACTCTCAGTAATATGAAATACAAGTCTCTAGCAATATGACATATGCATTCATCACAAATAATTGTTGAGTTTGGATTATATGAATTTAATCTAAAAATATTCAAATAATTACCTAGTATCGATGATAATTGGCTTTTACTACAGTACATATTATAAAAATGGCCATCCAACTTTTGGAAGAACAGCCTGCACAGTTTGTCTAGTTTATTTAGACTGGAGGGGGTATTAAAGATCGTGCTATACACTTCCCCTCCTTTTTGAATGAAGTTTTCATCAGAGACCAACATCTTCTGGTTTTACAGCATATATATTATACGCTGATACATCATTTGTGGGTCCACTGTCATGGCGGCTGGCGTAAAAACGTCCACATTATGCTGGTCCACTTGAGAACCAAGATGGCGGATTTATATACTTGTTCACATCAAGCTGGTCCGACCAGCATCTTCTAAGCGTGGACCAGCATGTTCTATCGGACCTGCTTTGTTCTGCAGAGAAATAGACGTCGGACCAACAAGTTCGGGGGTTTAAAAAGTATATATATATATATATATATATATATATATATATATATATATATATATATATATTCGAACGAATGGTGTTTTTTGCTTCTGGTGGCCCCAAAACGAAAAGTTATCTTGGTCTCGGGCTTAGGTCTTACCATGAGACCTACGGTAATAGCTTCTTCCCTATAGGGGAAATTCGTTAAAACAAAATAATTTCTCAAAAGTACATTGTTTATTGCCAATAAAATATGTTATCTAAATTGTAAGCGTATATGAATAGATTAACATAAATGATGAACTTAAAAAGTAATAAAGCTACAGTGACTATAGGGATATAATAGACAATTATGTATTAATAAGAATATTAAGTATAATTTAATTGGGCGTAAACCATTTTAATGAGATGAATTTAAAAAAATGTCAGGTATGTAGCCTAAATTTGATAAAAATAGGTGTTAAAAAAGTTTTTATTCCTAAACTATTCATCCTATTCGCAAACATTATTCATTATTTCATTATTTGTTCATTATGTTTTTTGAAGATAACTGATGTGTTGTGTAACCCGAAGATGGGATACTATATCAAATCCCGAAATGTATAGCCTATAGTCTACAAACATAAAATAACTGCTTGTCTAAAAGGGTTGTCACCTAATTTAATTAATAATGTTAATTTATCGAGTAGCCTAATGAAAAATATTTTTGAGCATCAAAAAATGTAGCTTTTGACACTTCAATCATATAAATAGGTAGGCCTAAATCACAAAAACGTAAGCAGCAAACAAAAGCTTAAGCAATTATTACATCTATTACATTTAAATCGTATTTTCTTGCCCCCTTTCGCATTAAGGTATACTCCCTCCCTCCCGCCCATTATAAACAGGCAGTCATAATACACTATTAATTTAGGTGGCTGCCTATGAGCGACGGCAGAATATAGCCACTCCTTGTAAGGCCGGTGGCTCAGCTACGTCATGGCTAGGGAACCCAGTCCCAGCCGATACTTTCAATCCCGGGATTATTGGATTGATGATATTAATCCCGCAATCCCGGGACCAATCCCGGGATTGAACCTATATGGGATTTACCGATATTAAAAAATTATTATACTTTTGCATATATACCATGGTATTGTGATTATAGTTTACAGTTGTAAACGTTCAACGTTTTGAAAATGTAACAAAAATTAAAGAGTGTAAGAAATTAAAATATGGTCGAATTTATCATTGAACATTGAATAATAAAGGCACATGGAACAAAATGGAAAAATGGAAACAAAAACACATGGTCAAAATGGAACACATTATCAGATATATAACAATAAAATGTGCAGAATAATTATAGAAATATTGATTTAACGTTAAAGAAATTCGTATGCCAAATATGAATAGATTTTTTTACTTGGTCAAATAATATTAGAACTAAAAGTAAAACTTCGTTTTGAAAGATATAACGTAAAATAAAACAAAAAAAACTATGACAAAAATTATTTAAATAATTATAAGAGCATCGTCATTATAAGCTTGAAAATACCAACTGAAAACCATCACTTACATAGATTTTGTAAAGACTGCAATAACACATGCAACCATTGTTTACTTGATTGAAAACGCCATTTGACAAGATTCTCTTGGTTATAAACGTAGTTAAAACTGATGGAAACCTAATCAACATCGATTTTACACATAAATTTGATAATCCTGAAAATACCGGGATGGAGCCTGAGAATCCCGGGATTAAATGCCCTAAAATCAACCGAGATTCCGGGATTTAATTCCCTAGTCATGCTCAGCCAACTACTCCTAGTGAATGGTGTCTTCGATATCATGATATTACGTTTATCATGATGACTTAATATGGTTATAATAACATCTTATGACATCACATTACAGCATTACCATCAGCTGGCTTATAAATAAATGTAAAGTGGCCTTTTGCTTAAATTATTTATGACAATAAATAGTTAGTTGTGCGTCTCAGATAATTTTAAGAGTACCTGCGACACATTGTGCTTTCCTTCACTTTTCATTTTTTGTTTTAAATTTTCAGAAACCAAAAGGTGACGAATTTTTGGACGAAACTCCTCAAATCCTTGGGAGGAAAGGCAACCAGCGGAAAACTGGTTTGATGGTGAGCACGTTAATAATCAAATAATAAACCTGTTGTTCGAAATCGAGCAATTGTTATGTATTTATTTCAAAATAAAAATAATTATGGTTCCGTATTCTAGAACTATTTTATTAACTATATGGTTGAACTTCCTGTTGTACTGACATTTTTTACAAAACCTTTTTAAAACTAAATTTTTTGTGAATACTCAGTTATCTTTAAGGAGATGTCCACGTTTCCCGGCCCTAAGTAGCGTATGACCTGTCTTAATCTCAAACCGAACTAAAATGGTTCAATAAATCTACTTAAAATCAATGTTAAGTCTGTTTCTTTTTTCTTTTATTTTTATTTATATTTATAGAATTCATACATAAGAATTTATTTCTCCTTTTAGTATTTTTCTTTGGAATATAAACGTATGTAAATATTAAGATCTTTACACATATGATTCCAAATAAATGTTTTTAAAACTGAATTCTGACCCTAAGTATGTAATAGGATAATAGTTTATTTATTTACATCTTCCATCAACTGAAATGCCTCCAGCTCTACATGCAATGGTTTCAATTCCATTAACAGCATATGGCTTTGCTGAAAAATTTTGTTTGCTCCAATCAGCTGCTTTATTTGAAATTTCTATTCCCATGTTAAATCTTATGGACTAATACGAAACTTTAAGGGCGTCTAGGGCTCTTCCCTTTTGTCAAACCTTTTTAAATTTTATTTCCTGCAAAACTTCACGCCAAGCTCTTTCCAATGACACCGAAAACATGAAAATCGGTTCAGTAGTTTAGGAGGAGTCTTTGTAACAAAAAAACTGCTCGTAAATTATATAAGTATAGAATAGATTACTTAAATCGTCCTAAAACTTGAGAATTTTTTCAAGACCTTTTCTTAGGTTTACGCATACGTCATACAGCGCCACCCATAATTCATTTCAACTTTAATACGGGGTGTAAAACTAATTATCTCTTTGCCGAGCTACTTCATTAGAATTCCCGAAACTAATCATAACTCATACTCCAGGAAGCCCCTCTATAGCAGGGTTGTAGCCCTGTTTTTTTACTTTTAAAATTACGTAGTTCGGTAATTGTTTGATATCTCCCCCCACGTTCTAAAAATGTCTATACATACATACATATCCTCTTTTCATAGGCCGTCATCACTGAGGCACTGAAGGCTTCATAGTGTCCCAATAGGTTAGGATCACTGTTCTTCTTAGGCTAGGTGAGTTAGTTTTGGCAAAAAGTTAGTAGGCTAGAGGTTTTTTTTGGGGGGGGGGGATTTTGTGGTCAGGCATTGTTAGTTGGGGACAGATAGGCCTCTAGATTGTAAAAACATTTGGCTTTAAGGTATTTTTTACTTTCTGTTTGAATTTATCTATTCTGTTTATGTTTTTTTAAATTTGCTGGAAGAGCCTGAAAAAGGTTGTTTGCCGCCATATTTAGGTTGATGCTCAAATTTACTTAACCTGTGTTGTTGAGAAAAACCCTATTGTTTCTGGTGTTGCAATTATGCACTGGAATTTGAATGTGGAGGTTCTGTTGTTTAATGTAGACGACAGCCTCAAAAATATAAAGACTAGGGGCTGTCAAAATTCCCAATTTGATGAATGCCTCCCTACAACCTGTACGAGGAGGCAGTCTTAACAAGGCTCTAATTGATTTTTTTGCCAGGTGAAAATTTTGGTCAAGTTCGTCTTAACTGCCCCCCACAGGATTACAGAGTAGGCAATATGTGTCTCAATGAGACTGAAATAAACTGTCCTGAGGAGTGGGATGTTACCTATCTTATTTAATCTTCTTATTACAAAAATCCCCCTAGCTAATTTTGATTCCAAAGATTTTATATGCTCTCCCCAATTTAGATTCTCATCCAGCCTAACTCCTAGAAAGCAGACATCATCTGCTCCCTCAAGATGGTCCTCATCTATAAAAACTTCCGGAGTTCTGTGAAATTTTGAGTTATTTTTTTAGATATTTGGATGCAAAAGTTATTTTTTTTTATTGATAGCCAATTTGTTTTCACCGAAAAATTGAGCAAGTTCATTGATCTTTATTGTTGTGTCAATTTCAAGACTGTCAATGTCTTTTTGCCTAGTCAGAAGGGTGGTATCGTCAGCGTACATGAAAAGGTTGTTGGTCGGAATGTTTTGATCAATGTCGTTTATATAGATGAGGAAGAGGACAGGACCAAGGATGGAACCTTGCGGGACACCGCTGGTGACCATCCTTGGGACCGAACAAACTGACTTAATTTGGAATTTTGTCTCGTGCGTGATTTCTGTGATTTGACGTCTGTCTGTCATGTATGATTCGATCCAATCAAGGGTTTTATTTTTGAAACCTAGCAAAGCTAGTTTATGTTTGAGATTGAGCGGGTCAACGCAGTCGAAGGCCTTAGAGAGATCGGCAAAGCATCCAATTACCGTCTCTCCGGCCTCCAACGCCTCCATGCACTCATTCACAAACTCAATTAAAGCCAATTTCGTTGACTTATTACCTCGAAAGCCAAATTGTCTTCTGCAAAGCAAACTGTTGCTCTCGAGGTAATCAGTGATTGAGTGACTTCTTATTCATTTTAAAATATCCAGTAGGGTAACAGATGAAGTCGGTCTGCTTATAGACGATGCGGTCATTGACTCTGTTGAAAATGTAAAGTTTTTGGGTATTTCTATAGACAGCAATCTGAAGTATTACTCCCATGTAAATTATGTTACTAGGAAGATGGGCTCAGGCTTGTTTGTACTGCGAAGGCTGTCATCTTTTACTGGCCCTGATGTTTTACTTGCTGCATATTATGCCCTCATTTATCCACATCTGTCCTACGCTGTTCCTGTCTGGGGGTCTGAAAATACGCAAACAAAGCAGATATTTATTGTGCAAAAAAAGGCCATTAGAATCATAGCTCGCCTAAAACCCAGGGAATCTTGCAAATCTTTCTTTATTGCAGCAGGTCTTCTGACGTTTCCATCCATTTATATTTTTAACACTCTTAATTTTCTGAAGCAGAACCCCAAGCATTTTCAAGATCTGTTGCCTCGTTTACAGCATAAAACAAGGAATAGAAACAAATTCAACATTCCCCACCACAACACCTCATTTTTCAAAAACCAGATGTTTTACAATGCTGTGGTATTTTTTAATGCCCTCCCTGACCACCTCAGGACTGAACCCAACCAAAATAAATTTAAGTTCCAACTTAAGAAATTTCTGGTATCGAAATGTTTTTATAATATTGGGGATTTCTTGAATGACAATTAGAAGTAGTTTTATTTTTAATATATAACCCATTGTATTCTTATACTTGACTCATGCCAATGCTGTAAAATGTTATATATGGCAATAAAGAATTATTTGATTTGATTTGATTTGATTTGATTTGGAGGCAGGCTACTTTTTCTACCAGCTTGGCAACTGTAGGCAGGAGAGAGACTGGACGGTAGTTTTGAGTGCAGCGATCATCATCTTTTTTGTGGATTGGTCTAATTCTTGCAATTCCCCCCCCCCTTTGGAAAGATTCCCCCCTTTAAAGACGTGTTAGCCAGGTGAAGAAGGGGTTCACATTCACATTTTTTATGAATAAATAGCAGTAATTAGGTGAGTTTAGGTAAATAAAATCACAGCAACAACACAAGGCAAGCCAAAGAATTAATGCAATATTAGAATAAGTGGAAGTATAAATATTAAAAAATCTCTTTGAAGTAGGAATAACCAGGGAGTAGGATAAAGAAACGGATAGCGGACGATAATCGAACAAAGGAGGCCCAAAGAACTATACCAGTATAATAGTAGTTATTTGGTGAGGCCACTCACCGCTCTGCCAGTCGCATCGTGTACTCCGCCAGTGCCTCAATGATTTCTGTGTGCCTTCCAGTCACTGCCTGTGTGCGCTCAATTAATTAATAAACCATCGTCATCGTCACACAGCGTCGTAAAAAGCGTGCAGTGACCCTTGTGTTGTTACTGTAAACTTAGTCTTACCCAACCAAACCTAACTAACCTAAACCAACCAAACCTAACCTATCCTAATTACTACTTTTATTCATATACAATGTTTTCCCACAATTAATTATAAACCCATTTCAAGTTAAACTGTTCGCTGCAGGAAATATTCGATACGATAAATGGCTAAAACAACCCAATTGCAGTTCCAGGCTTCCTCATCAATAAATTCATAATAATGTATGTCTCCTTAACAACTTCTACTTTTAATTATACTATTTACCATGAAAATTTTTTTCCTACAACTATATACCAGTTTTAAGTTAATCTGTACGATATGAAAAATTTTAGAACGTGGGGGGAGATATCAAACAATTACCCGTAGTTCAAGCTTTGTTTGAGTGTGATAAAGCAGGTCATTGCCAGCAATAGAAAATAGATCCGCCCATTATACAGCTATGGGTGAAAAGAAATATCTGGGTCTTGCAAGGACCACGCCAAATGTGGTGGAAAGGCACTTGATGCCTGTCGTTTTCCTCACAATATGGATATATTTTAATTGACTTTCCAATATTACTTCACCAAACAGCAGAAATAAATCGATTATCCAAATTTTCGATACTTCTAAATTCTCACGTATGATACTTTATACATTCTAACTAGTGGCTCACCTTACAGAAAACCCGACATAAAATTACGTAAAAAAATTCAAGTTAATTTGAAGTAATTTAGTTGGTTAATTTAGTTAGTTTTAATTTAGTTGGTTGCTGGACGTCGGAATTTCGGCGACAGCATAGTGTTTTCGACTCCGTTCGCCGCCTGTATCTAGTACTTTCATCCTTGGACCGTACCGGCCCACTCCTTGCTTTGCTTGTTAGCGTAAACGCACAGATCAATAGTCTATGTGGGTGGGGCAAAGTCAAAGTGGAAAAGAGGCCGCTAACCTCAAATAATATTTTAGATATAATTGTGAAGACAATAATAGATCAAACAAGTGGTAAATAGGGGTAACATCATAATTTTATAGAATAAAATTAACTTTTCCGCAGGAAGAAGTCCATTTAACGGCTGGCCCTCCTCTCGCACCGGTGGATCAGCCGTTTGCAGTCGAATCTCACAAGGTATAGCTAATCTGTTTAATAAAAATAAATAAATTTATCAGATAAACAAAAGTACTACAGTTCGCGCAACTATGTCCCGACCAGCGCGAGAATTTTGACACATCGGGGTGTGGGGGAGGAGGGGAATTCACTCCCCTACTTAAGCCCCGCCCCTTTACTAATGCTACGAGCTGTAAATAAGTGAGCTAATATTCAAAACAAAAGTAAAATTCTTAGTTGTCAAAACATTAAGGTTGCGGTTAGATGTTTTGTTTACGTAAGTTTATATCTGTCATTTCAGCTATAAAATTGGAAATATGCGTTGTGTTCTCCGAATTTATACTTACTTGTTATGAAATAAGAGTTTAAACTTATAATAGTTTCCTACGTTTCCTAAACTTGGGATTTGCATCCATAAGTTAGTTTTAATTAATAAATCAAATTCCCAGAAGTAAAAAAATATTGTTTATTTTCTTTGATTGATGACAGCTGTCAACTCGGTCCAGGATTAAGAGTCGCTATCTGACGGATATTAAAAACACTTCAAGAACAATGAAAAAACCAAAATGATTGTCCAATAGGAAACCAAACAGGTACAAAAAAAACACTTTGATTGACTGTCTGATTTGATTGACTGTCATGACCACACGCTCAGCCGCGCCGTGTCGCGTGAACTAGTTCAACGGTATTAAATGTTTGTAATTATTCGTCCGTCCGTATGTTTAGTGTATTATGCGTATTAAATGTACTGTGTGTTTTTTAAACTTACGACGACCTCAAGAGAGTGATTGGAGCCTGATGAAGAGGCTTTAAGCCTTGAAACCGATAGCAATATAATCTACCTCAACGGATCCTGACGGAATTAAGGTAACTTTATACCATTATCGAATTTTGATTTTTCCGACTGCTTAGTCAAAACAAGTTTCACGAATCTGGAATGTAATCCACCCCGTCTTCGGGTGGAAAAGAACCTAAAACTTATCAAGACTAGTAACACAGCAAAGAGAATCTGGACAAAAATTCAGCTAAACTGTGACAGAGAACTGTAAAAGCAGTCAAAAATAATACAACCGAAACAAAACAAGAACACAATAAATTCACAGAAATCACAAAATATCACCAATCAGAATAGTACACGTCCATGCCCAATTAGAGCAGAGCAAAGACCGTATGGTAGGAGGAGGAGAAAATGGCGGCGGCAAGGAAATTTTGGTTCGCTGTGTTCGCCGCCATTTCTTTGCCGCCGCCATTTTCTCCTCCTCCTACCATGCAGTCTTTGCTCTGCTCTGATTGGGCATCGGCTACTGTGGGCCATCCCTCTGAGGAGAAGTCATAAGTCATTTATTTAGCCAGTTTAACAATAAATTGCATTAGCCAAGTCAAATCATACAATATTTCTTATATTAAGAATAACTAAAAATTCATTTTTACCATGTTACAAACATCTGTAACGATTGAAAACCATCAATGAGATGGGAGATAAAGCAAAATAAGCCGTTAAGTTGTACTTTACAAGTGAAGTTCGAGGTTTTTAGACCCTTCTTTGTTACTTAAAAATAATAAAGACATAAATTGGTATTTTAGATAAACACAATACCTTTTCTGATATCTCTTAAGACCGGGACGCAGCACTCTTACCACACGAGCTATTGCTACATAAGCTAGAGGCTTACGGTGTCCGTGATCAGGCTTTGCAACTGTTCCACTCCTATCTGCAGAACCGACAGCAGGTAGTCTCAATAAGAGGAGCTTCATCATCACCGCTCCTAGTCAAACACGGTGTGCCCCAAGGCTCAGTTATCGGCCCTGTTCTGTTCTTGGTAGCAGTCAATGACATCAGTCTGCTAGGTGATATCATACTGTTCGCAGATGATACCACAATATTTTCCAAGGGTCGCACAGCTGAGGAGGCTACTGAAGGTGCCAATGAGATTCTTGATAGGGCAACAGAATGGTTCAAGATGAACAAACTTAGCCTCAACCCTGATAAAACCCAACAGATGGTTTGCAGCCTTAGAGATTCAATATCATCAGGGACTGAAACAGTAAAACTCTTAGGCTTTACCCTCGATCCGAAGCTGCTATGGAGCGAGCACATCGACAACGTCTGTAAGAAATTAGCACGGGTTACTTACCTGCTACGCAGATTAAAACCACTGTTGTCGGAAAATCACCTTGTGCTTGTGTACCATGGACTATTCCATAGCCACATTAGCTACGGCCTACAGCTGTGGGGACATGCCTCTGGTTGTGACGTTGTCCTACGCCTACAGAAGAAAGCTTTGAGAATCATATCTTCAGCTGGCTATTTGGATCACTGCAGGCCAATTTTCAGGAGGCTGGGTATTTTAACTGTGTACATCATACTGAGTCTTCTCTACATTAAGACCAACGAAGCAGACTTCACAACCAGAGCAGATCTTCACAGCTACAGCCTAAGAAATAGAAATGAAATTGACCTACCATATTGCAGGCTAAGTAAGAAGAAAGACTGCTTTCCCCTGCTGGCCATCAAGATGTTCAATAGACTTCCGACTGCTGTGAAAAGTCTGGAGGGGAACAAGTTCAAACTTAAAGTTAGGGCCTGGCTCACACTACAAGCATTCTATTCTGTGGAGGAATTTTTTGATAACTCCTTCACAGCACTTGTCTAGCCACCGCCAATCTTGGTTACAAAATGTATATAGGGTATATATTAGTTTATTTAGTATATAGTGACGCCATCTATCCAGCTACGCTGGGCATGGATAAAGGATTCAAGTATTCAAGTAAGTATTCACTGGCTCGTATTCTTTTACGGGAATATGAGAAAAGGATGAGTGTAGGATGATTGTGGCATGTTCCTTAGACAGTACTGTTGATTAATAGTCCAGCAGCCAATGACAACTATGGGACCTACATTTTAACGTAACCGAACCACAATTTCACCTAGTTTAAAATTTACGAACTTGTCTAATTATGAGGACGGTCCCATGAACGAGTACCGACGAGTGGGTTAATCCCCACCAGGAAACACCGCGTCCACAAGCCATCGCTCACAACTATCCACAACCCGTACCTTCAAGTACCTGGATTACAGGACACGCCACCGTCCCAGTCTACAATCATATACCTATTATAAAATTATTAGATGTAAGTCAAAATAACTTTTGTTTGTTATGTGAGCAGGAGGGGAGCGGTGTCATTCCTTCAAACGGCCAACAAGAGAGTCAACAGTACAGTTATCACTACGGGCCCCACCACTCATCGTGGCAGTCCAACCTACAGGTCAGGTCGGGGCGGATCAGGTCAACCAGCAAATAAGTACCTGGTGGACCGAGCCTTGCTCGGTGTTATTTCATGTTTACCAGTTCATCCAGTTACTATAAAATATTTCAATGTCATAAAATTGATAAATAGAAACCTTTTTTATTGCTCCATGGACTCTTCATCCCGTTTGCTGTCTTTCCCTTGATGACTGTAAATTCCAAACAGCTGTTATGATTACTTTATTTGTTTACACTTTCCTTGTTTATTTTCGTTGCTATCACGGCAACCCGTAAGGCCAATGTTAAAATTTTACAACTTTAAAATTTCATTTATTACGTTATTAGATTTTCTCTGGCCAAGTAATCTGCATAAAAGACGTTTTTTAGTCATAAATTACTTATTTCCAGACTTTGAAGGAAATCCTCGGAGCCGTTTTAGAGATAATTGTGCAAGCAAGCAAGCAAGCATACAAGCATACAAGCATACAAGATAACATTGCTCATATAAGAGTATAGGATTATAGTTGGAATCAAAACATAAGGCACACGTCGTCCATAAGCCCAAATTAGCATTTGTCGTAAGACAAATGTTAATTTGGGCTTACGAAAAATGTTAATTTGTTATGTTAATTTGAGCCGTCGTAAGACAAATTAACATTTGTCTTACGGACGGTCTGGGCCTTATGATTTGATTTCACTTATACCTTCTTCAGCTCACAACTGTTCGTGTGGTTATGGCCGTTTTGGAATCAAAGTGCCATCATCAGTCTTACAGCCACCCAACATTTTCATCAAAACACCAAAACGTAAATCCATACATAACACGCACAATTTATAGAGTAAAAACAGGCTTGATCACCTTACCACGCTCGACAGACTGCCAAGATTAGATTAGGTCAAATTACTCAAATTTATAGGTAGTCGTAGTGCAAGTGTTGACGAACCTATCCCCATACAGATCTACGGAAAAATGGGAGACACGTTAATTTAAATTAGAAATGGCTAGTTTGGGTTTAGTTAGACCAGGATAGTTTCGTTTTAGTTGGATTAGAAAGGGCTGTATTGGGACACGATAACTACAATCGAGGTCATCGAGGTACAATTGCGAGCTTCAAAACTTAAAAGAGCTGTTTTTACAGATGTAAGTACTATCCTGTATTCTTTTATGAGCAATGTTAGCTTGCTTGTAAGTTTGCATAATTATATAAAAAAATTTCGAAGTTTTCCTTCAAATTTTGGGAACAAGTTATTTTTTGCTCAAATTTATGCAACCCCCCCCCCTCCAGCACTATATTAACTGATATTATGGAACTATTAATACTGATAATATGTTTTATTATGACGGGTTGTAAGTGAGTTTACTTAGCTAAATAGATATTTAATTACGCACAAAATTCAATTTGAAAGTTGTTAAATGTGTTAGGCCTACTTAATGCCAAATGGGTTGCCATGTTGAGTACTAGATAAGAACCAAAAATTTTAACATAAACAAATATTAGAGCTGTTCACTTACATTTTTATAACATAACAGCGATGAGGCTAAAAGTTAGACATTGAGTAAAACTGGGGAAAATATTGATCTTTCGAGCAAGGCTCAGTCCACCAGGTAGAGTAGGATTCACGTGAGTTGGCCAAAGCATGTACTAATCATATAATATAAATTTTTATACAAGTCATATTGAAAACATTGTTGGTTACACATGGTGTCTGTTTACATTTTCTCAGAACTGTCAAATCGCCACGTTGCGATTATTTACAATGTTGTTAGAGGTTTTAGAATGTTTACATTATCGCCTATTTTTTATTTTTTTTCGTTCAACCTTTTTACATAGCTGTCAAGGTTTAAATTGATTCTATTTCTTGATTTACATGTATTTTAGTTTGTTTAACTGGTTGTTTATTTTTTTCCTGGGCTAATATTAATCGACCGCAATATGAAAAAAATGCTCTTTTCAGATGCTGACTTGCAGCAAGTACTACTGGCAATTCAAAAACTCGCCTTTTTTACTTTGTAAATATTATTTTATAAGAAAATCTAAGAGTATCAACCATGCCGCATCCATGACACATCCTCTCTCTGTTAATACATAATTAATTTGGAAAAGCCCCTTAGTAATAATTGACCTGCGCAAGTGAACTTCCAGTTGCAATATTGCATCAGAACGTTCCCTATATTGCAAGTGCTATACTAACACAGATGTTCTTTGACAATGTTTTCAGCACAGCTGGATTTTATGGTTAAGTTCGTAAGAAGGTAATGGTTTGATTACTTTCGTTTTGGCCAACTTAGGTGACTCCTACTCTACCCTACTATACCCAATGACATGTGTACGTGACCAGTTAAGAGTGTGTTAAGTCAAGGATATTATTAAGGAAAATTTTAAGGATTATTTGTTTTCGATAACACTTAACATACTGCAAAATTGCATTGTATATCTCAACATGCTCAATAAAGAACTTGAATATATTGGAGGGTTTTATTTCCTGATAAATAATAAATTCATAGTACACATTTATTTCATATAATATTGAATTTTGAAACTTTAAATCAACCAATTATTTTGTTTATTACATAATTCCTTCTCTTTCAACAGGGTCAGCAAAAGTCCAGCCAAGGGATCGAGCAGTACCAGAGCTACCAACATTATCACGCGAATCACACGAGCAACTCCTACAGTCAGTACTACCAACATTATGAAACAAGACTGGGCAACAAGTCGGCAGTAAGAGACATCATCTGACAATCTTTTCAGAACAAAATCGTTTCCAGTCATTTTATCAGTATTATTACTTATTATTTTAACAAAATAAAAAATCTACATGTTTTATGCAGAGAGCTCGTAAATACTTTAATTCAAACGAACGTAAGCCCTTAATTATTTTAAATATATAAAACTCCAACCAAATCTGTATGTCAAATTAAGCAGTTTACTTATTGTCAGGTGGGGGATATACCTTTGAGTTTGTAATCAGATATATTAGGAACAGGATTAATTCGTTCAATTAAGTTAAAACAAAAAATAAACTAAAGCTTCTTTAAATAAACTTTATGTGATTTAATTAAAAGATATTCAGACAAGCATACGGTCGTTTTAAAGATTAATTCTAAAAAATAAGATATACCTTTTATTTCAATAAACCACGTAAGCAATAATTTTAAATTTATATTGAGTGAGCACAGGTTTATTAGTTACAGAAATTTAAAAGCTTTTCCCATTATTTGCACTCAAATAATGTTTTCTAAAATCTAATTAGGGCAAACTTTAACGTTTCAGAGGACCTTTGACTCTCCACCCTAATTCTTACTTATTATTTATCTTATTAGGAAACATCAAAATAACGAAACCTCGAACAAAAAGTCACACATGGTAAAGAGTTGATTTGCAAATTAAGAAAGCCTAAATAGGAGTCTTTCTCAAGAAAATATTAAATATTTTTTGAACTTTTTGCTAATTCCTGATCACATTATTTATCAACCAGCCGATTCTGGACACTTGTGAGCAGTTATCTCTCATTGGAAATAACAAATTTTCATTGTAAGTAGTCCATAAATTTCGAGGGAGTTTTTATGTAGATAATTGTGTAACCAGTGTGGGAGATTGCAAGGTGTTTAAAACTTTGGGTCACTCTTTCACTGTGGTAAAATTAAAAAAAAAAACTTATATGCCTCAAGAAACATGAATAGGGTAATTTTTAAATTGTAAAGTTTTCATAACCAACCTTTATACCTCCATTTATTATGATGGGACTATATGAAATAATTAATCACTTAACAAACTATGGTGCTAACGAGTTAGACAACGTTTTACTTAATGCTAATTTAATATAATGTACTTTATTCAATTTTTATAATTCTCTAGACCATATTGTTTGAATTAATTCCAGCTTAGACCCCTTTTTAATTTCATAATTTTTTATGTAGTAGACTACCTACTAAATATGATTATATTTTTCCTCCACATTACTAGTCTATAGACCTTTTTTTTATTAAACTGTTAGTGTGGTGGAGATATGTAAATATATTTGTTTTTTTGTGTAGTGCAAATAAAAGGTTTTCAACATCTCGACAATCATAAAAGTATATAAATAAATTACAAGACCCGACTAAAGATGGTGTGCCATTAAACCGAAACCGGTCTCATGTAATTCATATTATTGGATATAGGTTTTACTACCAAATTTGGTAAGTTTTAATTTTATCCCTATTTGGTTTTTTTCTTTATTAAATGTGAAGCATTACGGGCTATTTTCTATAGATTGTGGATTAATCGGGAATGCCCAAATAACTATTTATAACTAACTACTCCATAACATTTAAGAGAAGAAGTTTTCAAATTTGATCTGATTTTATTATTGAATATTGAATATTGTGACCACTACTTTCAATTCTGTTTCACACATCCTTACTTCTTGATGGTTAGACACTGAATGGGTAAAAGGTTACATTATAAAACGAAGAATCCCCTATGGAAAAACAAGTCCTGGGCGCCTTCAGTCGCACTCACTGGTGAGTCGCCGGCTACCATATTCCTTAAAGGCGTAATCGCAACTTGATATTAATAATGCCCGGTTACTTTTCTGTTATCTCCCCGCATTTACAAACTGCTCTCCGTGGACTGAGTATTAATCGGGATGGAACTAATACTGTGAAAAAATACTCTGGTGGCCAGAACAACGTGTCTTTGAAGAGTCGGTTCAATTAGGTTAGGTTAGGTCCTAAAATCGACTGATAACCAATAGTACAACAGCCGAAAACGATAACGCGAGTGACGCATGCAGAGGCCTGTTTGCGATAACCCTTATCTGATCTCAAAAAAAACTGGAAACTTCTTCTCTTAAATGTTATGGAGTAGTAAGTTATAAATAGTTATTTGGACATTCCCGATTAATCCACAATCTATAGAAAAAGCCCGTAAATGCGGGAATATAACAGAAAACACCCACCAAATCCACCGTAAAATGTTTTCGGTGGATACACAATAATGACCTGTATAGGTGGGAAATCCACCAATACCGTTCCGTTATTACCGATGGTAGGTAGGTCACTCACCGGTGAGCGCGGCTGAACGCGCCCATTGCTTATTATTGTCGAAAGGAAAATATATAGAGTATGTAATAAATTTTGTGATATCCCTTTCAAATATCTATACAACTGTACACTGGAGTTACCACACGTGCAATAAAAACGTAAGAGGGGCTCCAATCCCGCGCGGCTACCTACTTCTCCCATAAGAACGATGTTAACTTTCAAATTAGTTACAGCGTCAACCGCTCAACCAAAATCGTTGATTTATAGCTCATTTGAAAGAGCAAAATATTATCTAGCGATTACAGTGAGCAGAATTTGATATCGTTTTTGTTTAGTTTTCAAACAATCGCAAAAAATGAGAGCCTTGGATTTTTTTAAATTATTTTAAACATGATATTGAAATTCCGCTCACTGAAATCGCTAGAATATTTTTTGTTCTTTCAAATGAGCTAGAAATTAACGATTCTGGTTGAGCTGTTGAGGCATTACCAAGTTTGAAAGCTAACATTGGCCTTATGGGAAGAGCAGGCAGAAACGCGATATTGTTCGTGACTATGGAGCCCCCTCTTAATGCACTTTGAGACACGATGTTAGCGGTTAACTACAACAACAAAACTTTCGTTATAGCGTTTGGTTTGTTCGTCCGTTCCACAGGAGGTGCACTACGAGCAAGGCCACCACTACGAGGACCCAAGTCAGGCCTCAGGCCACTACCAGGCCCACTACCAGTACCAGGAGCGGCCTAAGACCCAGGCCAACACCGGACAACAGTCCCTGCAGCAGCAGCCGAGGATCATGCCGCCCGCCTACTTCTACAGTGTATATGTGAGTGTGACGAATTGTGTAAACACTGTTTTAAGAGCACTCAATCGATTGACAGCTAGACACTCGATAGTTTGACATTTATTACCTCTACATTCGATATTCCGACTCTCGAATACCTCGACATACGATAGTTTGATAAATAGTTTGACACTCGACAAATTGACACTCGATAGTTTGACACTCTCAAAAGTTCGTCACTCGATAGATTAACACTCCATAGTTGGTCAGTCGATATTTTGACATTCGACAAATTGACACTCGATAGTTCGACACTCGATAGTTCGTCACTCGATAGATTAACACTCCATAGTTGGTTAGTCGATATTTTGACATTCGACAAATTGACACTCGATAGTTCGACACTCGATAGTTTGACACTCGATAGTTCGTCACTCGATAGTTGACACTCGATCGTTTGACACTCGATAGTTTGACACTCGATAGTTCGTCACTCGATAGTTGACACTCGATCGTTTGACACTCGATAGTTTGACACTCGATAGTTCGTCACTCGATAGTTGACACTCGATCGTTTGACACTCGATAGTTGACACTCGATAGTTCGACACTCGATCGTTTGACACTCGATAGTTTGACACTCGATAGTTCGTCACTCGATAGTTGACACTCGATCGTTCGACACTCGATAGTTTGACACTCGATAGTTCGTCACTCGATAGTTGACACTCGATCGTTTGACACTCGATAGTTTGACACTCGATAGTTCGTCACTCGATAGTTGACACTCGATCGTTTGACACTCGATAGTTGACACTCGATAGTTCGACACTCGATCGTTTGACACTCGATAGTTTGACACTCGATAGTTCGTCACTCGATAGTTCGTCACTCGATAGTTTGACACTCGAAAGTTCTACACTCGATAGTTGACACTCGATAGTTTGACACTCGATAGTTTGACACTCGAAAGTTCGACACTCGATAGTTGGTCACTCGATAGTTCGTCACTCGATAGTTTGACACTCGATAGTTTGACACTCGAAAGTTCGACACTCGATAGTTCGATACTCGATAGTTTGACACTCGATAGTTTGACACTCGATAGTTCGTCACTCGATAGTTCGTCACTCGATAGTTTGACACTCGAAAGTTCGACACTCGATAGTTGACACTCGATAGTTTGACACTCGATAGTTCGTCACTCGATAGTTTGACACTCTATAGTTCGTCACTCGATAGTTTGACACTCGAAAGTTCGACACTCGATAGTTGACACTCGATAGTTTGACACTCGATAGTTCATCACTCGATAGTTTGGCACTCGATAGTTCGTCACTCGATAGTTTGACACTTGATAGTTCGTCAGTCGATAGTTGACACTCGATAGTTCGTCACTCGATAGTTTGACACTCGAAAGTTCGACACTCGATAGTTGGTCACTCGATAGTTCGTCACTCGATAGTTTGACACTCGATAGTTTGACACTCGAAAATTTGACACTCTATAGTTCGACACTCAATAGTTGGACACTCGATAGTTCGTCACTCGATAGTTTGACACTCGAAAGTTCGTCACTCGATAGTTTGATACTCGATAGTTTGTCGCTCGATAGTTTGACACTCGATAATTTGTCACTCGATAGTTTCATATTTTTGAAAAATTGCTATCGTAGTTTGGTTGATAACAATTTTTGTGAGAGAGTTCATCCTTGCGGTGCCTGCATGAAAACAAAGTCAATTCTAAACTGCTATTTAAAAAATCATAATCAACTACAAAATACAAATGTGGTATCAAATTAAAGGTCTGAATCTCACAATCACTATGGTACCATATTGTAAATGGTTTAAAGACAGTTTACACATTTTTAGGAACGTTAAGTGCATTCCGTGGTGGCTGCTTCTCTAAAAAAATGTTGAGTCAAGCTTCTATTAAGTTAACAGTGTTTACGTGTGTAGACTGCCTGTAAACCATTTATATTTGGTACTATAGCAATTCTTAGATTCAGACCTTTAATTTGATACCATATTTGTAATTTTTACGTAGTTTTTTGTTTCCCTGCTTAGGGCCCCAATAGCACACACCGTTGGCCCAACGTTGGGGAATGGTCGGCATGGTTGGGGAATGGTGGGTGACAATTTTAACGATTTGCCAACGCTGGGCCAACGGTTTTTATGGTCGTTGGCCCAACAAAGTAAAACATCGTTGGGCCTTTGTTGTAATTAAGTATTAAATATAACAATTATACAGTAATTTTAAAATATCAAACATGTTTTCGGGTTGGTGAAAGTGTTAACGATTTGCCAACGTTGGGCCAACGGTGTTTTATGGTCGTTGGCCCAACAAAGAAAGATATCGTTGGGTATTTAAGTGTTATACAGCATTTTAAAATATCCATTGTGTTTTTCGGTTTGTGAAAATGTTAACGATTTGCCATCGTTGGGCCAACAGTGTTTTATGATCAGCCAACAAAAAAGGATGACTTAATTGGGCCTTTTTAGTATTTAAGTGTTAAATAAAATATCAAAGGTATTTTAGATACAACAGCATTATTTAATTACTAAGTGCTGCCCATTATAAAATTACTAGAGTGCTGCAACTTAAAAGCTTTGAAACTCCAAGTACAAAGGTAAAACACAATCCTGATCAATTACATCCTAGGCTACACTATGTCTTCCATGAGGCGAATTGGCCGTGTGGGTTAAAGAGTGTGAATAGTAAAGCGAGTGTCCCGAGTTCAAACCTCGATGAAAGCATAATGTTTTTTGTTCATGAAAACCTGATGTAAAACAACTGTTATTCGTTTATTTATCAGTTTATTAATTTTTTTTAATAATTTTGACGGATTACTTGCAAAAAATGTCAGTTGGCAAATGGTTGGCAAAGTGTGGGTTGGCCAACCGTACGATAGACCGTTGGTAAACCGTAAGACAGAGTGCCAATCCATACCGTTGGCCAACCGTGGATGGTAACGTTGGGCCAAGGATTTGCCAACGGTTTTTGCTATTGGGGGGAGTAGAGACTAGAAGCAAATTTAGGCTTCACGTCCCGCCTCATGTGCTCCGTATATTTGTACTGTGAGGTCGCTGATGCTACCTCTTCCCTAGTTCGAGATCATGGGGACCGATTCGTTTACGGTATTAAATAAGAAGGCCTACTCTATATAGCTCGAAATTTCAGTACTTCGACCACCCTTATGTCACACGTCCATCGAGTTTCGATCCATCAATATTCTATTGTAACATTTTCTATTTTAATTAGATCTGCTGCAATGTTTAAGGCTATTTTAAATGCTACTGTAGTAGATTACAATAATTTGTGGGTCCAAAACGATGCAACCCGCAGAGCATCCTTGAACATTAGTTAGCATTGACTGCTGCTTAACGCCTTCAAATCACGGACCTCACTACAGTACTTATTCACAACTACTCTGTAATTTTACAAAACATTTTATAAATAATAAATTTAAAAAATGTGTTGTTTGTTTACAGAATGAATTGACGACAGCAAATCCAGTAAGTAACTGCAATGCGTTAGTTTGGAGTATGAAAAAACTATCATAGAATCTTTGAAATCATAGTCAACAAATCAAAGAACACATATGCCAGAGATTAGTGAAAACCTAATTCAACTAAATATGGTCTCACTACTCTCGGTTCAAAAAGTTCAGATACTCGAGTTTGAGCTTTAACTGCAACGTAACCAGTTTAGGAAGAAAAACACAAAGTGTATTGTTATTTCAGGAATTTAATTGTGCGTTTATTGAGGTATGTTTAAAATTTTCAGTATATGTATTTATCTTTTAATATTCTACAGTCCATGTGGTTTTAGAACTATTTCAAGATCCGACGAAACACTGAATCAGGTGATACTGATAAAATAATAGCATTGAAATTTTACATCGTGGTTCTCAGGCATCCTACCAAATTAGCTAAGCCTTTCTTGAAAACAGCATTCCGATGTAGGTGTTTCTTGTTAGACGAAGACATGCCCCTCTCAATTCTTCAATTCCAAATTATTCTAATTTTAGCTACAAAATCTAAACCATACAAAGTTTTTGTATGAAATGTGATGACATTTGAATTGGGAAACCATTATTGCAGTAGCTTCTATTTACATAATATGCAGTATCAGTATAAAGGTGAAGAATAAATTTGTCTAGATCAAGTTGAAGAATACATTTTTATAAATTAGGTAGTCAAATTAGTTAGGGCTGATTAGATACAATTAACGTTTCTTTACATATTTGATTCCTTTCTATAGCATTGAACTTAGTAACATAATTTTTTTCCAGGATCGTTCAACTTTCAGGGTTCCTTTGAGAGCTCCGGTAAGCGAAAGTAATTTATAAATAATACTTGTTATCTGTCTCAAGGAAAAAATCAACTCTTTAAACGAAAACTGCTTACACAAAGGATACTATAAATAAAACTAATACAGTTTTTATTATTTAAAATAGTAGATTGGTTTTAATATTATTCTGGTCTTTTCAAACATTTTTCTATTACAAAGGTTATAACTTTTTTTGCTGAACTTAGATTTGCCTTTTAGAATATTGTAATTGACTCGAAAGTCCAAACAGTCTCAAAATATTTCGACAAATTTTGATACGGTAGCCTAACCAGTGAATATTCAAATGACAACCATCCAGTACTGTAAACTACCAGAATTTTTCCCCATTCTAGTGTTACTCATTCCCGAACATGGACGATAAATACAAATTTCTTGTAAAAATGCTTGAGATTTTTTCTTAGCCTTTTGTGGGCATAAAATGTTCAAGCCAATATCCTCTTAACTTCATATTGTAAGTACAATATTTATTCGTTGTATTGTAAAATTGGTAATGACAAATCGGTTACAACAGTCATAATAAGCTAAGCCAAATAATTTGCATTATTGCTTTTTTTTATCAGGACACATTAAAAAAAACATTAACCTCACCACACTTAAAAAGTTACTACTGTAAAAGCTTTTAAAGCTGAAGATTTCTAATTACATAGGGAAGATTGAAAAATAATTTATTTTTCATTATAATTTATTATACAAAATATTTAGGTCTGATGTTTAAATAACGTAGTTAGTTCAAGCAACAGCAATATGTTTTTATGTAAGTAAAGCAGACATTTTAAATCCTATTACTTTTTAAACTCATTGTTTGATAAAAATTGTTTGTTAGTTTTAAAATTTGTATTATGTACTTATTAAATTTTAGACATAATTTTCTAACAACTTCTTAAAAATTACGGAAATATACCATTTTTTTGCTATCATCTATGTAACCTCTCATCTTTAATTTGAGTGTTCAATTACATTATATTATACTTTGTACATCCGAATGACACGTATAGATGTAAAAATACGATGATCAGCGGCTGTTGAGATTTTTACGGAAAATCAAAAAGTACCCTGTTTACGTCAATTGCCACTAAATCTCGCACCATGTTTTTTAAGATTTTTGTATTTTCATCCTCAGGTACTTCTAAATAAGTGTACAAAGTTTCAAAATTAACGGCATTTTTTCCAGGTCAAACCCTATTTTGACTGGACTATAAGCTTGAGTTATGAAGCTCAAGGCAAAAAATGCTATAGACATAAAAAGCATTATCGTACATTTCTCTACGTACATATTGCAAAATAACCAAACAAATCATCATGATACATGTCTTGAAGTCTTTTACATCGAGTTTTACTTCCTTTTAAACTCATTTTAAAGGTTCTTTCGACTTGATCGTTGATGGATTCAGTGAGGATATCTCTTGACGGTGGACCACAGACGCAGCGTCAGCCAGTACAGAATCTCCCAGGCCAACATGAAGCTGAAGCCGTTGAACACACCCAGAGTGCCCAAGGCGTAGGCGACGAACTCGGCCGGGCTGGTCGAGGTGTATCTGTACTTCGATATGAATTCGGATTTTTCATAGAAGAATTTAAGATTGATGCAAGAATTTTTGTTTGGAGAACAGTCAAACTTTGGTTCAGTTTTCTTTCGCCACTTCCTATCCTCATCGGCACGGTACGTGATGGATATACAGTCTGCAGGGCAGTCGCATTGACAAAGATTTGGGTCTTTGAGATAACCGTTAGGTCCACCCGTGATAACTTTACATGATAGGGTTCTGTCGCCATTACAGACTTTGAACGAATTGTCGAGGACCCCCAATGTCATCGGGACGCACCCACAAAGAGATAATGAACAGTTTACGAGGCAGTCGAAGATGCAGTTTTTCTGCGTGTAAAACTCAAAAAGAGACAGTTTTTTCTCAGAGGGGAAAATGCAGTTTCGTTTTGATATGTCCAATTCCAGTAGGCCTTTATTGGCATTTGTGAATTCAGGGATCAACGTAAAACCAAAAATATCTGTAATCTTAAAATTTCTTAAACGAGGATAACTTACAGTTAGACGAGGATCGTAGCAACACCAAGGGTAATCGATAGGGCTCTGAATAAATAAGTCGTACTTGAAATCCTTAGACACATTTATGAAGGAGTTTACTCTTATTTCTGTTGCCCAGTATAGAGGATATACTCCACTTTCACTGTAATGGAGATTGGCTTTGCAAACTTCATCCAGTATTTTGTCGGGACTGCAGATCGAAGGTTTTGTAAATCTGTTATAGGGACCATTATCGTTAGCTTTCATTATTTTATTTCCAACAAACCCACTCAAACTATTAAATGTGCGACAGGTTTTCACAAGGCCATCTTCAAACATGGTGAATGTTTCTACTGTTGGGGTGTAATTCTTTTGGAGGTAGAATTCAAAAAAATCTCCTCGATCGATCAAAGTAACATCTTCAGGTAATTTTTTTACGAATCCCCAAAACTCTGATCCTTTCCATTCTGCCGAGAGACACTGGTCTGTTCCATTAAATTCTACTGAATAACACTGAGCAGAAGCTGAAGTGTGATTTTCAAACTCTATCGGATAAACATGCGCGGAAACCCTGAGTGTGTTCAACTCCTCCTCACTGCAGTTCCATATTCTTTTGTCTCCTTTCCGCAAAACACACCTATTATGAATTTCATTCGGTTCTTCTGGAAATTTCAGTCTCATATACCAGCAAACGCTGAAAGCTGGGACAGGAAAGTCTTTCGTATCGGTCACCGTTAGACTCACCAAGGGTGCGGATTGCCAGTTGTCGTACACGTCGTGAATGTACGTGTAGCTGATGAGGAGCGCCACCGCGTGCACGAGTATCCACAACAGCCTGTGCAGAGTCGGCTCTCGACTGGAGACGTACCGCAGTCCCGGCAAGCTGATGTTGTCGAAGAGCTCGGAGAAATAAGATTTTGTCGTAAAGGTTCCTTCTCTTGAGTCTTCAATTTTCAAATCGGTTTTTGCAAGCCGACTTTTTATCGTCTCCACGTCTTTGGAAAGTTGGGAAAGTTGAAAGAGTATGTTTGCATTATTTTCCACGGTTGAACTTGTGAAAGATCCTTCATTGTCTTCAAAATGCTGGTTCATTGTGTCCATAATACAGCCGCGGAGTAAATGTAAATGAATAGGGTGGAGAACTGAGTTTTGCAAAGTACTTAGGTAAATTAAATCAGCTTCGTTTACACGGGTGTGGCTCAGCCTGCAAGTGTCAATGATGAAAGACCCATTTACATTAAAACATATTAAATTTAATAGTTCATCTCATCAATTATCAAAACCTTAATCTCTCTGAATCTAATTAGTTAATGCTATGAAGTAGAACCACCCAAAACATTTACTATAAAACGTAACTATGTAATACAACTTTGTAAATTTTTTTGTATAAATTTTAGGGGTGTGCGAGTAGTGATTTTTGAAGTCGAGTCGAGCCGAGCCGAGTATTGAAAAATACCCGCGAGTTTCAAGCTTTTTTCGAGTCGAGTTTTTTTTAAGTTTATAATATAATAGTCATCATGTTTCTACATAATGGTAAAAAATTATTATCATTACTCAAATACAAATTACAATTTCGAGGTAGGCTGATTAAACTTAAAAGAGTTGTTGAACTAAGAGCAGATATGCAAATAAATGATACCAAAACAAAAGAAAGAAAACCTTTTACTTAAACTTACAATAATTCTTGATTTGATATATTTTTCAAGCCTAACTTGTGTTTAATGCTTACCTGGGGTTTGAAATGAAATGAAAACACTAATTATAAGCCGTGGCCAATTACATTACTCAATTCATGATTAAAATATTTACTTTGAGTTATTCACACAGGTACATTTTTATTGATGTAACTGTCAACAAAAAAACTAAGTTTTTGATTTATTTGGAATGGTTTCTAAAATATAACAAAAATAATTTTTTTACAAGATGTAATAATAACTAACCTCAAACTAGAAAAGATAGAGTGATATCAAAATTTATGTATCTTTAATAACTAAAAAGAACTTTTTACTTCAAGTTTATAACAAACGAGATTTCAATTATATTCGTTAAAGATGGATTGACATTGTGAAAAATGGCCGTAATATTCTTTCGCACGTGCCGATTTGGAGTAAACGGCGGGAATAACTACTCGACTCGAACTTTCGAGTAATTTGCAATAAGTCGAGTCGAGCCGAGTAGTGTATACTCGGCTCGAAAAAAGCTCGATTCTCGAGTACTCGCACACCCCTAAATTTGGTAAAATATTATTTCAGTGTCAATAACCTTGGGTTTTATGGCTAAGACATAAGTAAACGTAAAGCACGCAATTAATTCTGTTTAGACAAATTTGATGAATGCTCCTTGACCACTCCTTTGAGAGTACCAAGGAAGTAACATACTTATATTTTTTCCATAAATGATTTAACATGACCCATACCAAACATATGTTCATCATTAGAAAAATATGAAGCCCTCAATGTTTAAGTATTAAATAACATTGTTTTTAGGTAATTTTTAAAATGCTCGATGAAACAAACATTCATGTATCTACCTAACCTGAACTTTGTTTTTCTAACCTAACCTTATCCAACCCTAATTCCAACCTGACTTCATCCAACATAATACCACATCTAACTTCATCCTTCATAATAATCTATAACAAAACTTCGATATCGATATGATCGATGTTTGAAATCGATCATTCGATACTTTCTTTATTCGATAAATAACTGAATTTTTTACGCAGGACGAATACGCGGGAAACGATCGAGACCTGAGAGCACCGATGCCCCAAAAGGTGGTTTTCGAATACCCCGACACCCACGGGAGCCTGTACCCAACTAGAGGGTGGCTGGGATACAGATTCAACAGACTGGTGAGCATTGGGGGCCATACACATATTACGTAACGTATTTTTTCGTCATTTCAAACCCCCCCCTCCCCCATGTAACTCACCGTAACGCTTGAGCAACCCCCCCCCACCCCCCATGCGTTGCGCAACTTGATCGTAGTAGGAATGAATACAGCTTAAGCATAGTTTTACTAGTGGAATACGGATTTAAATAAATAAATAAACTTGTAATAACTTTTGTTTATTATTAAAATTTTGTATAATCAAAACAGAATTTGTCAAACAAACAAACAAGATTGTTACTAATAATATAAACAACAAGAAATCTTAGTTAAAACGTAACTAATTTAATTTATAACTTATACAAATTCAAAACAACGTTGTCGAAGATAAAAATGTGTTGTTATATAATATTAAAAAAAACATCATATCAACTAAAATATGATTAAGGTAACAAATTAACAAATTCGGTAAAAGAAAAATGTTTATAAATTATTAAACAAATTGATTTGTATCTTTGATTTAGGTATCTATTTTATTATTTTTGTATTTTTAAAAAGGGGCAAAATTTAAGAGTTACGTAACGTTGAGCCAAACCCCCCCTCCCCCATATAACGCAGCATAACGCTACGCCATACCCCTCCCCCCTTAAGTGAGTTACGTAATATGTGTACGGCCCCTTGGTGTCTTGCAGCGATAAAAGAACCCATTTGGCGTTCAGTCGAGCAGCTTGCCGAGCAACTAGTCGTGTAAAGTTGATATCTATTACGCTTGTGAAGGGTTATCAATGTATACAGAACCCTCTAAGTAGGGACCAATGTATACAGGACCCTCTAAGTAGGGATATCTAATGATTTTTTTGTTCCGCCGCCGAAAAGCAGAGGAGAAATAAGCGCTGATGCATGGAATAGTTCAAGCTGGCTAATCACTATCCAAAATTTCAAAATTAGAATGAAAACAAAAACAGATTAAACATTGTGGCATAAGATACAACAATACAAAACAATAAATACAGCTATCAAAATATTACAACCAGCTGCTTGGCTTCGGTAAGTCAGCTGGACCCGTAAAGTGCTTTAACAATTCCATTCGGACTGAAAAACGAAAGTGGCACCACCTCTTTTTCGGCGGGGGAACAACTCATTCTTCCATAAGGTGTCCCTACTTAGAGGGTTCTGTATACCTTATGGAAAAATGAGTAGTTCCCGCCGCCGAAAAAGAGATGGCGCCTCTTTCACTTTTCAATCCGATTGGAATTAATTGTTGCAGGAATCAAGCTGACTTTCCAAAGTAAAGCAGCCGGTTTTAATATTTTGACATTTGTATGTTATTTTTTTGTATAATTGTATTTTTTTCAATAACGTTTAATCTGTTTTTGTTTACAAACATTCTCATTTCGAGATTTTTGATAATAAGTAGAAGCACGGACTGGGGAATTAGCTTGAACTATTCCATGCATCAGCACTAATTTCTCCTCTGCTTTTCGGCGGCGAAACTAAAAAAAAAATTAGATGTTGATATTGGTGTTGATTGGTTATTTACATTGATTACGCTTGTAGCAAAGGTGTTGTACAGGGTGTTTCAAACAAGCACACTCGGTATGCCAAAACCAGATTCTACATCCAATTATGAATTGAAATGTAAAACAACCTTTTCTTATTTTCGTTTGAATTTAAAAGTGTTAGCAGGCCCAATTCTGTCAGTAAGGATGGAGATTCTAGTTCATACCGGCTTACCGATTACAAATTACAATCAATTTTAGGTTTTTAATCCAATATATTTGGAATTTGGGGTCTATGAAACTTAAAATGCGATTATATAAAGTAATACCTAGTATTTGAATACAAGAGCCTTAATTGCAATATCTGTATCGTCCCTAAAATTGCCTTTAGGGTTGTATAAAAAATATAGTACAGTAGTCCATAGTACAATATAGACTTGGATGATAAAAAAAGTTAACTTTCCAAGTAAACAGGCCCCAGTTTTGGCTAACCAAATCTTCTCATATAGGACTTGTGACAATAAAGAGGCCTAGCTCCCTCTAATCTATTGTGGTTTCTGAGTTTTTATTGTTTTATTTTAGCTTTTTTCAATAAGCATGCACCACTCTTTTAATGATTATTTTATTATTGGATTTCTTTAATGATTAAAAATTCCAAATTAAAATTTATTTTAAAATTTGTTTAACATTTAGAAGTAACTGAGTAAAGACTGTGTCATAAGTCATGCATTTCAACTGTAAAAACACTTTGTGTAAAGGCTATGACTCTACAACATTATGGCATATTTTATTTTCATTTTAAAACATTAGAAGCCACATAAGTCTCATTTTGATGACATTTGGTGCGAATGTGTATCTGTGTGGCCTCTTTGAGTCAAGAAAGGAAAAATATATATTCTATTATTATTAATATGTTTTACAATGTTAAGTAAAAGAATTCAGGTTCTTTGAGGTTTTTACATTTTTCTTTAAATTTTACCGTAAAACATGGATATTTCTTCAGAGTAAATAACTACTACTATGAACGATTTAGTATTCAGCTTACATTGTACAATTTTTAATTTTCAAATAATACAAAAAATAGTGAGGCACTTTTAAAATTTATTGAGACCTCAAAATATATATTTTTTGCTATACAATGTTTACAACAAAGTCTTCCAAGAAAATCAGAGTTTTCTACTTTTGGTCAAGTAAGTAAACGGTGCAATGTTAGAAAATAAAAGCAAGAAAATGGGCATTTACTAAGACAAATGATAAGTCTTTTATTATTGAAAAAAATCAACCGTAAGAGTTGCTAAGAATTAAAAAATCTAGACATATGGTGCATACAACATTTAAGTGTCACATAATATTCAGCCGCTATCTTAGAAAACTGTACTGGTAGTGATATTTTCCAATACGGCTTGAAGTAAAACACCACAACTTAGGTGCACACTTAGGCTCAGGGTGTCTTGGTGCATATTCTTCAACAAATGCGTTTTTGCTAGCAATATATCCTTTTTTCTTAAAAAAAGGGGAATCTAGTTAAATATCTCCACTTTAATAAAACTGCTAGTCACTCATATTAGGTAGGTAACTGACCAGCTGTTTAAGTAATTTTGCAGCATGCAATGATTCACGCTATCACGCTGAGTATAATGATGTGTTATGTTTTATTTCTTTTTAAAGGGACCAAGACGTGGGTTCACAGCCAGGTTCAGAAGACCTATGTTTCGTAGCATATTCAAGGCCCCGCTTCAAAAGGACACATGGACTACTTATTCACCGGAGAAATCAAAGGCTACGCCATCGCCATAGGGTAAAACGAAAATGTTTACATTTTTAATATAGTGTTAAATATGAAAAATAATTAAAAAAAGTAATTATATTTTTGTTAGATTACCTTTTTTTGCCTTAGGTGTCACAATTATCAGGTTTAATGCAAGGACGCGTTTCACACTAACGTTGAACCTCGATAAGAAGACAGTCGATAACAAAAAAACCCTGACAAAAAGTAGACTTTTCAAGTCTCCGTGAAACTGTAATGACACCTTATGTCTTGTTAACACGAACCTCAATATGAAGATTCGCGTGATAATGAGACTCTTTTCAGAATCCCCTTGAGAGTCTTCTTTTCAAGGTTCTACTGTATTACAGTGTATCATCAGCTGCCCTAAAACTATTTATATTTCCACTCATAAGTGGTCATGGTGTGGGTGGCCACTATAGTCATGTCTTGTTGCATTTAAAGTACAATAAATAAATACTTTAAATTTAAAACACTGGAACATTTACACAGTTTTTACACATAAAATACAAATAAAAGACTTATCCGGCACAGTCAGAAGTTAACATCATGATAGTTGTAGGCCTACTGAATTTGATATTATTTGGGTCCTTCTTTTATGTGACTAAGTGAACAGTTAACCAACCAAAACATACAGCCTGAGAGTTACATAAATGAAGTGAAGTGAAGTAACATTACAAAGTGAAAAAGAGGTATCATGACATTTAGTCCTGCCTGCGAAAGCAAATCAGAAAGAAAGAAAGAAAAAAAATTTGAAAATTCCTGTTTGTCATGCGTAGCAAGCAAGCCACATAACCAGTCAGCTGTTTTATCAGAGTTGCCCCTCCTCCTCCAGGCAGACTCCAGGCCTAATACAGATGGAAAGTAATTTTGTCAGTGAAATCTTCTTTTACATTTAACATTGTTTCAATTGCAGTGTGAGGCATTTTTTTTATAAAAAAAACCCTTATGACCCTAAGGCAAAATACCCCCGTTGCAGCAGACCTGTATACTCAGCGAATTTCAAGTGCAAAAGAACATATTTCAACCCAACACGGTGAGATTTGACATGTTTTTCTAAGCTCTATAAGAATAACATGGGGAATGAGTATGCAGGTTTGCTGCAACGGGTATGTTAAAACTGGTTGATTTTAATTAAATATTTAGTAGATCTGAACTAGAAGTAGCCTTTTACCAAGTTTTACCATCACGATATGTTGAGAAGTAAGAGATATATAGAATTTTACTTATTCCCCATAAGGTTAAGATTGGGACAACGTACTGTGTTTACCACTTTAAATATCTCGGTAACCAATGGACATAGAGCAATGATTCAAAACACTAAATTGTTTGTTTTTTTTAGCTGAAATCAATGGTGCCAACAAAAATTGTACTATTTTTATTTTTCTATGTAAAAAACTCAAAAAACCCATTTTTGGGGGGGTTTAACCCCCTTTACCCCCCCTTCCAGTGGTCCGATCGGGCTGGCTTACGAACTCGTCCAATTGATTAGCACTTTGCTTGTCTGTACCAAATTTCATAAAGATCGGACCATTTTTACGGCCGCTATCGTGCTAACAGACACATAGATATATATATAAATATATATAGAAATAGATATATATATATATATATATATATATATATGTGTGTGTAAAAACTCAAACGAATAGTGTTTTTTGCTTCTGGGGGCCCCAAAACGAAAGGATATCATGGTCTTGGGCTTAGGTCTTACCATGAGACCTACGGTAATAGCTTCTTCCCTAAAGGGGAAATTCGCTAAAAGGTAATCATACAATAATATAATTAATTATAACAGGTGTCAAGCTAAAAAAGTCAATAAAAAAAGTAGTTGGGGACCCCGTCTTTGCCCGGAAGATGATAAGTGCTGCAAATTAGTGGTAATAAACTCACCAACGAGGATAATAACGGCCACGGGCTGTCCGTAATTAACGTCATCTGATTTAATTAAATTCTATCAGTCAGATTTGGCTATAAAATTTGATCAGTTTAGAAAATTCTTCAGAAAATAAGGACATATTGTTTATAATTTGTGTCCGTTTTGCTGGTGGTTTTAGCTTAGACATAAAGTTAAGAGCAGATTTTTGAAATCCGAGTTTAACTGATTCGTCAATAATATAACAGCTTCACAGCTTCTAAAGAAATTATTTCGAACCTATACTCATTCCATTATGAGGTAAAAACTGATTTTGGTATGCTTTTTAGAGTATTTCATAAATTTATTACATTCATCATGTATATCCTTTAAAATTAATTCTATTTTAAAAATTCTTCTGTTTTAGGCTGCAAGAAAATCTTCCAGCAGACTGAAACCAACTCAAGTGAAAACGCCAGAAGTTCCGTTCAATACATTTTATTTAATGAAATTAAAATTAACCAACGTATTTCAGTTAAATACTTTTCCAAGCAATTTAGTTAGGAGAATAATTTGAAATTTTATATTTAGTACTCAATTTTTTCTGAATTTACATTTCCAAACTATACTCTGATTTTATTTTCGTTCATCTTTCATCACGGATTTTCTTTTAGTGATGTACTTCGAATGGCAATTATATTTGTGTTAACCAAATAATGTCATACTGTAATCAGCCAATAATGTTATGATAAAATGTCATGGAATTAATATCCAGCAAAGGTAATAGAACAGATCTTTCTTTAGGCCAGTACTGAAAGGTGAACGTGGAATCGGGTTTAAGTTTGTTTGAAAATATTTAAAATAATAGTTCGCTGGTTTGTAATGTTTTTTTATTCATTATACATTACACATTATGTACTAATGTACAATGATGCTAATAAACTCAACGCTTACAGTTTAATCCATGCACCTTTTTTATTTGGTTTACCACTACAGCCTTTATAGTTCTCAAACAATTTCTCTACAATGGCATAGCAAATATTTCCTTAGCCAGTTATTGAATAAGTACCTGGAGGCCGGACCTTGCCTTGCTCGGTATTATTTAATTTTGCCAGTTCATCCAATTACTATAAAATATTTCAGAGTTATAAAATAGATAGATAAAAAAATTGTTATTATACTCCATGCAACCTTCATATGACACGCTGCATTTTCCCTAGATGGCTGTAGTTTGCAAACGGCTGTTATGATTACTTTATATGTTTACACTTTCATTGTTTATTTCGTTGCTATCGTGGCAACTCATAAGGCCAATTTCAAAATTTTACAATTACAAATTCATTTTATAACATTATTGTATTTTCTCTGACCAAGTAATCTGCATAGAACACGCCTTTGGGTCATTAGTTACATATTTCCAGACTTTGAAAGAAATCCTCGGAGCCGTTTTAGAGAAAACTAGCTGATCAACACGGTTTCACTTATTCATAAGCTTTCCAATAGGTTCGAAATCAAATAAAACTCGCTTTCTAGAAGCTTGCTGTTAAAAATTTTATTATATAGAAAGCTTGCTGTTTGATTTCAAAAAGACTTATGCTAGTTTTAATTCGTCTAAAACCTTCTCATATGTGCATACAATCAGGGCCGCCGAGAGGGGGGGGGGCAAAGGGGGCAGATTGCCCCGGGCCACAAAAGGAAGGGGGCCACATTTTGAGCTGAGAATATTTTTGAGGATTATTAAATATTAGAGTTTTTAAAAGATGGAGACCAAATTAGATGTATTAGAAGATATATAAAAAACTTAGTACTTAAAAAACGTATATAATTAAAATTACCTAACTGTTCATTCCCCTTATTTTGATACAATTTCATTTGGTTTTCGGGCGTCGCGTCTGGGCCCCCCGAGGTAATAGGCCTGCACTAGACCTCACATTAACTAAATCCGTACCAAGCTCAGCAATCGTCAAATGCCAATCGTTTGCACCCTAAATTCATCACAAAACTGTTTTTGTACAGCTAACGGTGTAAAATAATAATAGTACTGTAATAACAATAAAATTCACGACTCGAGACGTGACATTAATTTTTTACAATGATTAAAAACTTCAGCTTCGTTTCTCCTCTGAGTCTGAGTTCAGCTACGTATGAACACAGCTAAACGAATACATAACGAATGTATTTGTTTATCTGTGGTAAGAACCGAGGTCCAAAGAAATTCAGGTTTCCTCATACAAAAATTTAAGCAGCTCATGATGCCTTCAGCAGACCGAAAGAATGCGCTCGTCTGTAGCCTCAAGCTGGCACAATAAAGTACCTTAGCCAGTCAGAGAGTAGAGTTATTACTACATCTTCGACTTAAGCTATACTTTTAGCAAAGGGCCAAGGGGGCCTTTTGCTAGGGCTAGGATACAACCGGTAAAATGGTGTCCTGGTCACATGCACCACAGGCATTATGGGAGTTGGAAAACAGAAACAAGTAAAGTAGTTTATAATAGTTAGGTAGTCCGTGAATAATTTGTATAATAACTTAAAACTGTTTCTTAAATCCTTTTTACCCCCAGGTACAGGCTTATTAGAAACATAATTTTTTTTATTCAGTAGCCGTATCAAAAAGGATTTTACCAGCTTTTACTGCTTGTATAATGTTCTGAATTTTTAAAATTCATAAATCAAAAGTTTAGTAAAGACCTGTGATGTAGTTGTTTTGTATTGAACAAATTAAGATATTCAACATTTTTAGATCAAAAACTTTGTAATCAGCAGATTTTACAAATGTAGCTATTTGACAAAGGTATTTTTATTTACGATTTTTTGTATTGAGGGGCCTCACTCCCAAACTTTGCCCCGGGCCTCAAAATGTCTGTCGGCGGCCCTGCATACAATACATAAAATAAGTTTCAGCCATACCAGTAGGCCTACTCTAGATTTTGCGTGAAAAGCGGTCTAATGTGTGATGTTGAGCGTTACCAACAGACAGAGTGTCAGAAATCGAAATAAGGCTTGATTCGGATTCTCTGAGCTTCAAAACGCCAAAATAACCAATAATTTCATAATTCTAAGCAACGTTCAGACAACACTCTAATTTTATTTATATAGATGGTGCAAACAAGCAAGCAGGCAGGCACGCAAGATAACATTGCTCATATATCAGTATAGGATTATTTTTGCTCTGTGCAATTAATCTCAAGAAGCAGGTTTAAACATATAAAAAATAAATATTTCAACATTCATACTCCAAGGGCGGAATAAACTTATATAAGTCTCTTGACCTCGTATCGATAATTATTACGTGCCCAATTTCAGTATTTGTTACAGTCTGCAGTCAGTTTTGAGCAAGTATTTTTGCATGTTTGGAGTAAAAAGTAGACTCTTTCTCTAATCTACTGATATCCGAAGTGGGAAGCTGTCACTAAGCGGAACAATCTACGCTAGGAACTATATCAATCGATATCGAACATTTTCAATCGTTTTATATCGAATGCCTACGTAAGTCAATCCAGCAGGTGTTGACCATACACACACCTATCGTAAGAGTAATTAACAACAAATTACCAAATAAATCATTAGTAGCCTATGGAACTTTAGTTAATAACAGTTGCACATGTTTTAATCAAATTTCAAACATTTAAATTTTTTGTTGGGTTGTCAATAAAGTACTGGGGGCTTTTGTGTTTGGTGTACAAAATAGTGTTTTCAGTGTCAAAATGTGCCTTACAAGATATTTTTTGAGAGGTGTTAAATACCACATGGTTATGTACAGGATGCAAAAAGGTAAAAAACTTTAGATTTAGGACTGGACTAGCGACCACATAGTACAAATAGATTGAGTATGCCCATTTTACGAGCATTACGGCAAATGAAGGCTCAGCATTACAGTCGCCATATTGTCTAGGTATAGAAACATAAATCGGCGTTTAAAACCGCGTAATCTAGTGCTCACGTTTCAAATAACTGTATTTTATAAAATTTAGCATTGAGGCTTAAGGTTGAAATTTAATCCTTTAGTTTTAATGGGTAAATAGTATCAATCATATTTCAAAAATAATTTTTTCTATTAGTAAGAATGAAAAAATTTGTAATTTTTTATTTATCTGTAAAACTTGACATAAAAAAAGTAGTCGGGAGCTACTTATTTATTTTTTGGCCAGCAAAAATAAAATATGGTGGAAACTATTCTTTAAGAGTTAAATTTGTTTAATCATATTTTTTGAAAAAAAAATAGCTGACTTCGTTTGGTTGATAACTTAGTTTTTGTGAGAGAGTTTATCCATGCGGATGCCTGCATGAAAACAAAGTCAATTCTAAACTGCTCTTTACAAAATTATAGTCAACTACAAAAATACAGATTTTATATAAAATTAAAGGTCTGTATCTCACAATCGCTATGGTACCAATTATAAATGGTTCAGAGGCAGATTAAACATCATAGGAACGTTACAAGTGCATTCCGCAGAGGCAGCTTCTCCCAAAAAATGTTAGGACAAGCTTCTAGTTATCAGTGTTTACGATGTGTTGACTGCCTGTAAACCATTTATACTTGGCACTGTACTGTACTGGTGTCTGTTTTGAGGGTCAGATTTTTAATTTGATACCATATTTGTGATTTTTTACCTATTTTGTCTTTTCCATGCAAAGGGACTACAAGCAAATTAAGGCTTCACGTCGCGCCTCGTGTGCTCCGTCTATTTGTACTTTGTGGTCGCTGGACTGGACAATGTCTAATTCGGACATCATAAACTTGTCAGTTGGACACCTTCAAATCATGTCTCCGGGTGTTTAGAGGTGTCTGGCTGTGGAGGTATTTAGAAACCGGCTTTGATTATTTTCTATGTCAGGTGCTTATGCAAGGCCACACACACTAAACACTACAGGCCGGAGTCCTTTTGTGGTGACGTCACATTATCAGATGGAATCGCAAACGTTTTTACAATGTACTCTTATGGCGATTCACTGTCGCACTCTTAAAACTATCGTGCCCGAAGTAATTCGTTTAAGTTTTCGTTTAGAAACCATTATTTTTTCATATCTGCATTAATCAATGAATAACTAAATGCGGTCGAAAATAATGTTAAAGAAAACAAGACTTTATTTCATTAACTTAAAAACCGGTAAACATTACAGGCAAGTAATTTGTTTACTTTCCATCAGATGATTTATTGGAAATTTGACAGTTTTGTTTCTAATTGTTTTCATTTTGATGTTCTAATGTCATAATTTTTTGGTAAATGTTTATGATTTTCATATGATTTTCGTTGTTATTTCCAACACAGCGCTAGGAGTTCGGCCGGTGTTGTGACGTGGCATCAGGGAGGAGGGGGGGGAGACTCCGGCCTGTAGTGTACTGTGGCCTTGCCTTATGTATATGGCAGATATGATTGCAGCATGGGTGCAAAAATATTACTTGTAGTCTGAAAGCGTGCAAATTGTTCAACATGATTCATTATTTTGTTCTCTACAGTCAGGTTTATAAATTCTTATTCGAGTTCAATAACGTCAGGGAAAAATTCATCTACTCTCATATGTTGTTACTATCACCTACATAAATACGCCTTGGTTTTATTAGCATATTTTAAGAAAATTATCTTTATTTTTTTATTTGTTTATACATTTATGATTTAATGGATGAAATCTAATTTTTATCTGTACGCATGCAAGTGCTACTTTAAATTATTGCGTTTTTCTTCATTAACTTAGAAAAATATGCATAACTAACAATTGCCGCATTCGTTTTTCAACGGTTTATTCCGTGCGCTTGGTGGAAGAGGGGTGAAAATACTTCATAAATAAGGGTGTTTTTTTAAACGCAACCCAAAACATTATTTTATCAGTGAAGGATTGTTTCCCCCCAAGATCCCCGGATTTTACCCCACTATATTATTTTCTTTGGGGATACATAAAAAGTAAGGCCTACGAAATTCACAGGATATTCAGCACTCCAAGCAAACATAACAAATTAAGTGCAAGAAATTCAAAGAGGTACCTTGCAACACAGCAAATTCATGCTTGGGAATTTGATGGAGATAGCACAAACACAAATGCCAATGGCGGTTTGTTTGAGCACATAATGTAAACTAAATGTGATCAAAATTAAAGAGTACGTTATATATAAAATGTAAAGATTAATAGAACAAAAACTCATTTCAAATTTATATGTGCATTATTCGATCCTAATAATGGGTTGCGTTTTAAAAAAACACCCTTTACTTTGTACTTATTTGAAATTACGCCCAATGGTTTTTTAAGCCAAGAATGAGAAGATGAGGGGTGAGTGTAGGATAATTGTGTCACGATCTTGTAGTCTTGTGACTGACTAAGGCCGGCGTGTTAATCAACAAGCCAACAGCCAGTGGTAAGAGACCTTCAGTTTAATGTAGGATCCAAACCAAGATCTA
This sequence comes from Flexamia atlantica, assembly GCA_035578135.1. Classification (NCBI taxonomy): domain Eukaryota; kingdom Metazoa; phylum Arthropoda; class Insecta; order Hemiptera; family Cicadellidae; genus Flexamia; species Flexamia atlantica. The sequence continues at coordinate 630,699 of JAQJVK010000079.1, read as the reverse complement.
AGCTATCAATTACTTGGTCTGAGGATGATGTTATGGTTATGGATGAGTGTGTAGTATGCACTAATGCGGACTTTAAGGCTAAACACCCCGGAAGTAGTTCCAAATACTGCCGCCACGTAGCGCTTTAAAATTATGCAAATTACTCCTACTGATTACTCGCTTACCGTTGGAGTAAAAATTGTTTTGAAAACTGATTTGTACTTCTAATATGTATCTTTAAGTCGCTATGCCAAAGATTTTTTATTTTGTATTTAATAAAAAAATTACTTTGTAACTCTTAAAAGGATTTTTTTTTAAGAGAAACAGGTAGATCATTTTGAAGATTTGACGGAGAAATAAATTAATAATTTTTCAGACTAAAAATCGAACCAGTGGTTCCGTCGGGGATCTTGAGGTAGACCGTGGGGGCGGTCTACCTCAAGTTCCGAGCGCTAAAACAGGGTTTTGTATGTCTTATTCATTAATCACTGGATTTTCATATGATTTCCAATATTTTGGTGTCATTTTAAAAAGGATAAGTTTTTGTAGAGCGCTAAATTTTTAGAATTTTTTATTTTATCCCCGTTCATTTACAGGAATTGTGAAATTTTTTTTAAAAAAAAAGGTAGTTTTTTGTTAGATTTTAAAGTCTCATAACTAACGACAGAAACGCTTTATAGAAAAATTAAAAATGTAGAGCTCTATAAAATATTCTGAAGAACGTGAACCCACACTCATTTTATTAAATCTTAAAAAATAAAGCTTTTGTCGTCCAGATACGAAATGTCTGCAAGCGTACTTCAGCACGCTTTAGCCCTATCTTTATATACAATGTTATTTCGCTCTGTGACGCAGATTTTCCTGTCAAGATAGACCGCCCCCTTAAGCCCTAAAAGTGAATACTGCATCCACAAGCCATTGCCTAAACTACAGGGTGTTTTTTTTAAAACGCAACCCATTTTTAAGATTGAATAATTCATATATAAATATGAAATAAGTATTGTTTTATGGTTCTTTACGTTTTATACAATCTATTATTTGAGTTTGATAACATTTAGTTCACCTTATATGCTCAAAAAATCCGCCAGAGGCATTTGTTTGAAGTTATGCTCTCTCCATCAAATTCCCGAACACGTGTTGCTAGGTACCTGTTTGAATTTCTTGCATTACATTTGTTTTGTTTGTTTCGAGGTACTGAATATGACGTGACTTTTTTTAGGCCTTACTTTGTATGTATCCCCAAAGAACATAATAATATAGTGGGGTCAAATCCAGGGATCTTGGGGGAAAATAATCCTTCACCGATAAAATCAAGTTTTGGGTTGCGTTTTTAAAGAGTGTGTCTTTAAGCACGATAACTCGCGTAAAATGGTCCGATCTGAATGAAATTTGCCACAGACATGTAAAGAGGTAATTATTCTACGAAAACAATTCAAAAGCTATTCAGCACCTCAAAACAAACATAACAAATTTAATGCAAGAAATTTAAAGAGGCACCTTGCATCACAGCAAATTCATGTTCGGGAATTTGATTGAAAGAGCATAACTTTATACAAATGCCAATGGTGGACTATTTGAGCACATAATGTAAACTAAATGTGATCAAACTTAAATAATAGGTTGTATAAAATGTAAAGATCAATAAAACAATACTCATTACGCATTCATATGTGCATTATTAAATTTTAAAAATGGGTTGCGTTTTAAAAAAAAACACCCTGTATTTACCGATATCTTTATTTATTTAATAAAATGCTAAACTATTAAAATTCGTGATCTCCAAGTCGCCCTGCTTACAAATTGCCCCGCAAGTGCTCTTCGTGCGGGGTAAATTGTCATATATCAATACAGAGATATTTGCCCGTTTGACAACTGAATCAACTGAACAGCCGACGCGGGTCAATTGAGTTGAACGGTTGAACTGTTTGTTTACTGCTCGCATGAACTGGGCCAGTAGATGTAGCTTACTCCGCTAAATGCTCGAACGACCGATTGACGGTTCAAAATAATTCCTTCGTCTCCGAAAATAACTTCTCGCGAGTCAAGACTGCCCACGTTCGGAGTCCAGACGCGCGTTGCAGTTGGTTTCGCGCGTAACTTCGTATATTTTGTGAAGTTTGTGATTTTTCGAGCGGCAACTTCAAAAGGGATTCGAATATGGTTAAGTGCTGTGCATCATGTGAGTAGTCATTTTTTTACTTGTACTTAAAATCTTGTTATTGTAATGTTCATGGTATTTTTATTATATTTCATTCTGAGTGTTTTAATTTATTTTTTTGTTAAACAGTTGATCGTTTTCGGTTGAAAAATAATTATTGTGCCAATTTTTGTTCTTATATAGGTAGTTGGGCGTGTTTTTTTACAGTTCCCGTATATTTATTTTTAATACTTATTTACTTCTCAATTAAATTTTTATGTAGTATCCTTTTCATTCCTTAAAATTTTGTAAATATTTGACAAATAAGATTGTAGCTTTTACAAAAAAAATAAACTTAAAATTATTAGAGGTTTTTACGATTAAGTTTTATATGCTTCTACGATAATATGTCAAAAATTAATTACTTTAAAATATTCATTTGGATTTCAAGTGTCAGAAGCGCCCTCAAAGCCTGAGACACTTTATCAACACCTCGACGCCCTGGCAAAGCCTATACTGGCTCTGACAAGGCGCTTTCAGTTACAAAATTCGTTATCTTGGCCCTTAGCCTTAAGTTTAACCGTCCCTTCATATTTTTATTCTGTCTTTCAACGAAACCAAATCTTTAAATCTTAGTTTTTTTAAGGTTTTCCATAAATAATAAACTAGTTTTGGAAGGTCACTTATTTTTCGTTTGTCAATTCGTTTAATTCTAAACCTAACTTGAAACTTGGACGACACAAAACGAAAACTCATCAGCAGATTCAATAAAATATTACGTCCCAGGAGTAATTTACTAGGGAATGATTCAACTTTATCTTTTTTAGCTGATGTTTAACAAGAAGAGAGACCGTATGACATCAGTATATCTGTACACGTAAAAACATCATAACGTCATATTACTTCAAACTAATCATTTTGATCAATGGAAATTAACGATAACTTATACACCTCAAGTTTACTACATACACTAACTCGACGCCTTATCATTGTAAGCTTCAATTTTACTTAAACGGCTCAACCTCCTCTGTTAAATGCAGCTGGTTAAATGGAAGTCCAAGAGATGTCGAAGCTTGCAGTGATATGACGCGGAATTTTAAAAGAGGATTCCTACGCAGTTATCTCTTTCAAAACTCTACTTTTAAAAATTGCTCGTCGTAATAGTAGTTTATGCAACGATTGTATAATGCATGCCTTTAAGCCACGAGTGAGATGTAAGTTAGAACGAGTGGCTTAAAGGCATAATACAATCGTTGCATACACTATTTTATCTACGACCAACAATATACGACAAAATTTCCTCCGAAGTTAAACAAAATTCATGACTTACTAATGATGGAATAGGTCAATTTGAGGTTAGGCACATAAGCAGACTGAACCATGAATCGTTGTGGAACAATCAGCTGATGGGATAAGTAAACTCAAACATGAATCGTAATGCAACAATCAGCTGATGTGCGAATTGCGTAATTGTTATTATGACACTACTTCCGTCAAATACTGAGCTCTCATTGGTCTAGAACCAGTACTCTAAAGTGACTCCAGTACTCTAAAGTCGTCATTAGAGTACTGCTTGGTTTTTGGTGTTTTAATGTATATCATTATATAGTAGTTTATGCAACGATTGTATAATGCATGCCTTTAAGCCACGAGTGAGATGTAAGTTAGAACACTCGCTTCGCTCGTGTTCTAAATATCTCACGAGTGGCTTAAAGGCATAATACAATCGTTGCATACACTATTTTATCTACGACCAACAATATACGACAAAATTTCCTCCGAAGTTAAACAAAAGTCATGACTTACTAATGATGGAATAGGTCAATTTGAGGTTAGGCACATAAGCAGACTGAACCATGAATCGTTGTGGAACAATCAGCTGATGGGATAAGTAAACTCAAACATGAATCGTAATGCAACAATCAGCTGATGTGCGAATTGCGTAATTGTTATTATGACACTACTTCCGTCAAAAGCCAAGCTCTCATTCGTCTAGAACCAGTACTCTAAAGTGACTCCAGTACTCTAAAGTCGTCATTAGAGTACTGCTTGGTTTTTGGTGTTTTAATGTATATCATTATAATGTTTATTGTAATACCATAATTGGTGCTTATTGCAATGGTCGTAGATAAATAATATTAGAAAATCATGTCATTTATTTTTGTACACCCTCCCAATAAGTAAAACACCAGTAACATTGTTTGTCTTTCATTGAGCCATTAAACTGTCTTAACTGAGATAACTCAGCCTCTAATCTTCGTTCTTTCACGTTTGAACATAGATATATTTCTCGCGTTTCTGCTTTACAGTCTGCGTCAAATTACACGGTCCAGTCCGTCCAGAAGTCCTAAAAAGAGTACTAAAGCAGCACGCCGACATGGCGGAGCGAATTTCAATTTTAGTGATTAAATTGTATATTTTTTAACCCAAAACACCAAATTTTGGTCTTTATGCAACCCTAAAATGGTGAAATGGGCTTCCGATCTATTTATGCTAATCAGATCGTAGCAAATAAAATCTCCACCAAATTTAAAGGAAATCGAATGATAATTTCGGCCGCTAGAGTGCAAAATCCTTTTAATACAACGTAGGGTGGGTGCACCAGTGAATGACCACCCCCCAGTGAATGACCGTTTTGTTTAAAAAGCCCGTTATTAAGCATATTCTTTGGGCTAGCTAATTAAAAATAAGCATAAAACCAGCCTTGGAATATTATTTAACAATAATCTTTCATTTGTTAAAATTGCTGGAATCAAAAATACTTTTTAAACATATTTAATATTGAGTGTCCCACTATCTTCGATTTTGATGTTTCCTGCTATAGTGATTACCCCTGCAAGGCTTTCCTGGATTTACATTCATTCTGTATTTGATGATTGTTTCAAAATTGTGTTGCAATTAAATGATATTTAACATACTATCCTGCAATTTAAAATAAATTTTATTGCTGTGCATGTTAAGATTAATTTTTACTGAGGGTGGTCATAAATTGGAACGTAACTAGGGCAAAAATCAGTGAATGACCGGGGGAAAACTTAGCGGTCATTCACTGGAACGAGATCGGTCATTTACTAGCTACGATCTATATTCTCACCTGAATTATTCTTAATCATTGTTGTCAGCTGATTTTAAAATTTTTTGACAGTTATTCAGCCAAAACAGACCGGTCATTCACTGGTGCAAGATCGGTCATTCACTGGTGCAGTACCGGTCATTTATTGGAGCATTGACATAGTTGTATTTTAATTAATATTACAACCAGTGTTCTCATTAAGTGACATATTTAACTAATATCGCTTATCCTTAAAGAATAAATGAACTATCTACAGTAAAATATACATAGCTATGACCATAAAATAAGGGAGTAATGTTTAATTAACATGAGACATCGTCCTTAACCGGTCATTCACTGGTGCACCCACCCTACTGCGTTTAGCAAATTTACATTTTCGTTCATAAATCGGTTATTTTTGCTATGACTTTGGGAGAGGGCTTGACATTTTTTAGTTTTTATTTTTTCAGTATAGAATATACAGTAAATATACATTCGAGGCTTATGTACATTTATATTTATATGTATATTTATATTTATATTTATATTTTCATTTACATGTACATGCATTTACATTTATATTTATATTTATGAACCCTCTGTAGGTCCAAAAACGCCAAATTTGGGTAATTTATCCCAAAACTGTGGTTGAAGGTGTTCAAACAGATTCAAACAGGGGGATATTTTATTTCCTGCAAAAAACGCCAATATACACTTTTCACGTATCTCTTATGGTTTTCATGGTACAGTAATTAAAAAAAATTTAGAGAAACGCGGACCGGAAATGGTTTTTTCAAGATGTCGGCATGTTGCCCAAATGGGATTTTTTTTAAATTTTAGAGTGATGATCCCAGCTTTATTTGCGACCTTTCCACCAATTTTCAGCCTGTTAAATAAAAATTCTGCAATAACGCTAAATTTTGCATTATTTTTCTGCACTCTAGGCAAATTCTACTGAAGCCAGAAGTTCACGTAGAGGACGGTCTAGAGTCTGCTAAAGATAAGACGAAGATAAAAAAACTAGATAAAACGTGGACTTGGATAAGACAAAGTCTCGATCTTACCAAGGGTCAATTTTTTCCGCAACTTCGCAGATTAAGAATGTTTAGTTCAATCGTTCATTTTAGCCCATGTCATTACGTTATCTGGTGAAATAATTCCATAGTTCTTGTTATTGTGTCACCAATGAGGGGCTCGTCACTATGAAGACTTCATTTTTACTTTAATTAGCATTGCCAGTGAATAATTAGTTTGAATGTTTACTCCTTATCAGTCTATTTTTGTCGGGTTTTTAATTTAATGAGATATTTTTAGTTTATGATAAGTTATTTATTGTTACTTAACTTAACCCTAGAAAAGTATCGTACGTAACTTTGACGTGTGCGGAAGTGTTTTTTTGTCCGATTTTGCAATCAAATTACCTTGAGCCCTGTACCGTCAGCAGTGCTTTTCCCGCTACAGGTTTGATTCAATATGACCGTATTATGGCTGTTCTTACTGTATTTCCAAATTTAATTGAAAAATACGTCAAATTTACGTACGATACCTACAACAGCAAAATGTGCTTTTCAATGGACTTTTATGGAGCTTATTCCCTAAAATTAAAATGGAGCTAAAGACATGATGTAAATTTATTGTATAGTAAATAATGTTATCGATGTTTTCTTGTATTTGGGTGCCTTCTTTAAAAAAATAAATATTTCATCAAACATATTTTAATTTTTAACCACAGAGTAAAATTTACGTATCGATACCTTTAGCGTATTTTTGAATAACGATACCTTTCTAGGGTTAATACAGTTCAGATGAGAGAAATGTGAAAGAATCGACGAGTTGATATGTTTTTCGGGAGCATTTCTGTCATTTCAGGTTTAATTTTTCCCAAGTTGATTTAAATAATCTACTATATATTTGTCAAATACCACTCACCCATAATTGCCAGCCCATACTCCCCCAGAACCTTGAAATTTTGCATGGACATTAGTTTCAAAGAAAATACATTCGCTAAGAATGGATTTTTCAAAATTTCCAATTTGAAAAATGGAAATTTGAGGCTTAACTTTTCAATGTTAAACTACAGGGAAGCCCATAGTTTTCATCGCAATATTATAAAGTATGTTCAATTTCGTGAAACATGTAAATCAGAAATCCTAGTAAGTTTTTCTGTTTTTCCATGGGTGAAACCAGGTTGATCAGACAGATATTGAATGAAATGATTGTGAATTGTCCTAAAATTCATTTGCACCAGATTTAACAGTTTTAAATAAATAGATATAGGTAATTTCAATTGCCCGGCCCCTGCCCCGGGTTTATAATAATAATAATAATAATAATAATAATAATAATAATAATAATAATAATAATCCTTTTATTGCAGTATGACAATATTACAATTGCGTTGCAAAAGTCAGATATGTACAATAATCTTGGAAATTAAAAAGCTCGAGGCTTAACACCAGTGCTGAAATTTTTATTCGCGGAAATGCCTAGAATTTAGATTTCCCAGCGGTTCATCGTGAATTCTTCAACAGAGTAAAAAACCTTAGGCACCAAGAGCCTTTTCAATCGAGATTTAAATTGATTTTGATTTGAAGACTGTTTTGGTTATATCCCAGATTGATCAAATTAAATATTAAAAATAAGTTAATAGCTATTCAACTACTGTACTCGGCCAAATCTCTCTATTACCGGTATTTAAAGAAAATCGATTTTATAATTGTTATCTTAAACATTAAAAAAATCATCTAAAACGTAACGATTCGTTCATCACTTCGAATCACCCATAAGATTACTACTTTTACAGATGTTCAACAACTGTAATCTCTCCACTTCATAAAAATCGACACCCCACGAATTGTTTATCACGCATTATAGAAATATCTAAAACACGTCTTATTATCACGAAGCAGTCGATTAGTCTTAGGTATTAAGTGCCACTAGTTGAGGTACTTGGCAATCCAACAATTACGAAGATAAGAAGCCTCAGGCACTTACTTTCTGATAACCTTATCAGTCCTTATCTGTTATCTAGTCCAGTGGGTGGAGTGCTCGGAAGTTACCGAGTCCTTGACTTCAGTCCGTGTTTGAAAATCACTGAAGCGTACAGTGTAGTGTCCTGTTGTCGTTGTTGTGGTGATTGGTGCGGTGCTGTGTTGTGTGTTGTGTGGTGATTGGTGATTGGTGATTTGTGGTGATTCGACATGAGTGGAAATACTAAAAATTATCCCTACAAGCCAGTGAAGACCAATGTGAAACCACCATGGATTGCTAAGGGTAAGTTTGGTGTTATAAACAGCAAAACATGCTACATGTAACATTTAGCATGAATATTATGGTAGTCATTACGAATAGAAAAATATTTTAGCAATTGTATGTAAAAAATATAATCCAGGAAATTGTCCTACATATTATAAACTAAGATTTAGTTTTCAAATTTATAGCAAACGCTGTATAACTTTTGCTAAATGTTACGTGTAGCATGTTTTGCTACACAGTGTTAAACCAATCCCGGCTTAAATGTTTATCAGTTAAAGTCTGGAGAGTTCAGGTGTATTGGTGTCGGTATGGTATAGGTATAGGGTCGAAAGAAGCTAAAAATAACGTGAAATTTGTATGTGAGTTATACCGACCCCACATGTTGAATAGGAAATGGATGCATAAGATAAAACTCGAAAATCTTAAAATAAATCACCTAATATTGAATGCAACAGAATTAAATCTACACTAACGTTAGTTATTTGGTGTATAAACACCAAATAACTAACAAATTATTTTTTTTGTAGGGGCGCGTCATAAGACGCGAATAGTACAACAGAGATGTTCCGGCAATGTTTTTTGTTGGAAAATTATGACACTGTTTGCCGGCGGAAGTAGGGTGACCAGATGTCCCGTAAAAACGGAAAAGTCCCGTTTTTTCACGTTGCGTTTCGTTGTCCCGAAAAACTTTGTCGGGACGTGAAAATGTCCCGTTTTTTTTTAAAGTAGGTCATATATAAAAAACATACCTAACGTTATCTTAAAATTTAGAGCCATCTGACATTACTTACAGTCATGAAAGAGTATTACGAACTTTTACCAAATGCTCAACAAGATTTATTTTTACGCCACCTACTATTCTAAAGTTCTGTACTGTTCTACAGTCCTAAATCTAAAGTTGGCTGTACTGCTGCGCTGCCTAAAAATAATTGGTTGGCTACTGGTTTTGATTATGAAAGTATAGTCATGATACTTTTTTGATCCGACTATTTTATATATTATTACCACCTACATAATTTATTGTTAGAAAAACTTTTTCTTTCATAATAAAATATTAAGATCTTAAAAATGTGACTTGATTATTTTTAATCCTCAGTATGTGGCGATTCAAAAAATTACCTTCCATGGCTGCATGCCATTTATTGAATTCTTTAAGAAAAACTGTCACAATCGTGCGCTGTAACAAGTTCAAAATCAGTTTGATAGTCTACTTAATTTCTTCCATTACAAAATTTGTAAATTACAGAGACCCCCCTATAATTAAACATCTTGGTGTGTAGTATTGGGGATAGGGGGGGAGGGGTGAGTTTTGTTTATGTGTCCCGTTTTTTTTGTTTTTTTTTTAAACAATCTGGCCCCCCTAGCCGGAAGGAACGATAGAAATAACTACAGTAATAGTTAAATACTCGTTGTTGCAAACCTGCATACTCATAGAATTTCAAATGCTTAAAACATATTTCAGCCTTGCTAAAATGCATAAAAAATTAAATATATATATACTTGATTTCTTTTAAAATAGTCTCGGAAAATTACGTAAACAAATTATTTAAATAATTTATTTAAAGCTATAAAATCATAACATGGAGCTAAATATGGGCTGCTACATTGGGAATGAAATAACAAATTGTAAACATAAACAAAACGACAACAACAAACAATACAACAAAAAATACAACAACAACAACAACAACAACAATGAACTTTATAACTTTTCATTGTTACAAAGTTATTCAATCATTTATAACAATGAAACGATAAGAGTTTAATTTAAAGTAAAAACGTTGGGAATATTTACTACCAAGCAAGGTTAATGTAAATGGAAGGTTAATTTGAGCACCATGTAAATAATTAAGTTCTTAACTAGACCAAGAGGCTATAGTTTATCACAGGGGATGACATGGTGATATATGATCTACCACCTTTTACATAAATAGGAATACCATAATTAGGTTCCATTGTTATCTAAATAAAACAAGTCTCAGCAGGGCCACAACGGGGGGGGGGGGCAAAGGGGGAAATTTTCCCCAGGGCCCCCAGTCTCAAGGGGCCCCGGCAAATCACCCTGTCAGCCAAAATGTTAATAATGGAAACACCGTAATAGAACCGGGTCTCGGTCCAATTACATAAAACATTAAATTATAGTAAATTATTATTTTTTTAGAAAATTGCCCTCTAGTACAGCAGTGGCTAATGTTTATTAGATGACTCTTTGGCTAGCGACTTGAAATTATTTTGTAAATTGAGTTTGCAATCCCTTTAGACTGCCTACACTCTACACTACAAAAGCTAATTTCCTGTAAATGTAACTGCCAATATCCTAATAATTTTTATCTACGACCATTGCAATAAGCACCAATTATGGTATTACAATAAACATTATAATGATATACATTAAAACACCAAAAACCAAGCAGTACTCTAATGACGACTTTAGAGTACTGGAGTCACTTTAGAGTACTGGTTCTAGACCAATGAGAGCTCGGCATTTGACGGAAGTAGTGTCATAATAACAATTACGCAATTCGCACATCAGCTGATTGTTGCATTACGATTCATGTTTGAGTTTACTTATCCCATCAGCTGATTGTTCCACAACGATTCATGGCTCAGTCTGCTTATTTGCCTAACCTCAAATTTTAGTTGACCTATTCCATCATTAGTAAGTCATGAGTTTTGTTTATTTTCGGGGGAAATTTTGTCGTATATTGTTGGTCGTAGATAAAATAGTGTATGCAACGATTGTATTATGCCTTTAAGCCACTCGTGAGATATTTAGAACACTCGCTTCGCTCGTGTTCTAACTTACATCTCACTCGTGGCTTAAAGGCATGCATTATACAATCGTTGCATAAACTACTATTTCATCATACTGACAAAGAAATATCTGTCTCCTGTCCCTTTTTGTTGTCTCAAAAAATTCCCATTGCCGAGACCAGTCCAGTTATGTCTATGGGGGCCCCAACCAACACTTTTGCCCCAGGCCCCCAAGGTCCCAGTGACAGCCCTGAGTCTCAGAGAACATTTATCAATAATTTCATGTCATTTGTTTTCTTTAATGTGTGTGCTGAATATTCATAAAACTCCAGAGTACTACCGGTACTTAAAATTAAGACTTCAAACATTTCACCTATTTACGAATTGTTCTAAGAGAATGACAATCAAAACTAACAACAAAACGTGGGTGACAGCTATCAAAAACGTGAAGTGATGTTGATATTGTTAACCAGTCTCTTCTGCAGCTTATCGGTTGATAACCGTTGTCTAGACTTATCACTTCAAGTGGTAGTAAAGTTAAATACGTCTTTATAACATTGCTGAAAAATAATCTAAATCTCCTAAAGTGCAAAATGTTAAACGTGAAATCTCTTTTGAAACGCATCTGAGGAGAGGCTTGTTCGCTCCACCAGGAAGCGTTTACAGTACCTGGTTTGCCTGTGATAAATTTGAGTATAAGTTTGATAATATCCCAGTTTAATTGAGATTTTTAGCGAATTTCCCCTATATGGCGATAGAGCGATAGGGCGCCCTTTGGTCACCGAGGAATTAACTGGTAAACACAGAACGTTGTCCCACTTATTCTGAGTGTTATTCCTACTATTCCTGATCAAATCCCTAATAGGAAATATAAAGTTCCGATAACTTTGTTAACCTTATGAGAACTAAGTAAAATTCTATATCTCACCTATTTCTAAACATATCTTCATTTAAAGTTCGTGGCTTATCTAGATGTGATCTAATTTATGATAGACTAAACCCCCCAATATTTCCATTTTTGAGCCAGCAAACCTGCATACTCATTCCCCATGTTATCTTAATAGGAAATAACCAAAAATAATAAAAAAAACGTAAAATATATATACGTTATTTCATCTTTATTTTAATATATCTTGTTAAAACTTGGCATATGACTTCTTTTATTTCAGATCTACTAAATATTTAATTAAAACCGCCCAGTTTGAACATACCTGTTGCTGCAAACCTGCATATTCATTCCCCATGTTATTCTTATGGAGATTACAAAATCTCGTCATAATATGATATTATCTCGCCATGTTGGATGTAAATATTTTTTTTGTATTTGAAATTCGCTGAGTATGCAGGTCTGCTGGAAAGGGGGAATTTAAATTCTAAAATAGTTTAGGAGACTGACTCAACAAATTCCATGACGCGCGGTCTGTCTATTTGAGACTTGGGCGCGGTCACATTAAACATTTAACTAATTAAGGTCACGTAAAGAGCAGAAAGACCAGAATGGGTGTAATTGATGGAATCTCACAGTGCTATATGAGAAAATGGCGACGAAACCAGCTCGTCGTCCGGATTATAGTCCGATAAAAATAACATGGCCCATTCCGGGTTATAGTCCGATAAAAATAACATGGCCCATTCCGGGTTATAGTCCGATAAAAATAACATGGCCCATTCCGGGTTATAGTCCGATAAAAATAACATGGCCCATTCTGGATTATAGTCCGATAAAAATAACATGGCCCATTCCGGGTTATAGTCCGATAAAAATAACATGGCCCAGTCCGGGTTATAGTCCGATAAAAATAACATGGCCCACTCCGGGTTATAGTCCGATAAAAATAACGTGGCCCACTCCGGGTTATAGTCCGATAAAAATAACGTGGCCCATTCCGGGTTATAGTCCGATAAAAATAACATGGCCCACTCCGGGTTATAGTCCGATAAAAATAACATGGCCCACTCCGGGTTATAGTCCGATAAAAATAACATGGCCCATTCCGGGTTATAGTCCGATAAAAATAACATGGCCCATGCCGGGTTATAGTCCGATAAAAATAACATGACCCATGCCGGGTTATAGTCCGATAAAAATAACATGGCCCACTCCGGGTTATAGTCCGATAAAAATAACATGGCCCATTCCGGGTTATAGTCCGATAAAAATAACATGGCCCATTCCGGGTTATAGTCCGATAAAAATAACATGGCCCACTCCGGGTTATAGTCCGATAAAAATAACGTGGCCCAGTCCGGGTTATAGTCCGATAAAAATAACATGGCCCATTCCGGGTTATAGTCCGATAAAAATAACGTGGCCCAGTCCGGGTTATAGTCCGATAAAAATAACGTGGCCCACTCCGGGTTATAGTCCGATAAAAATAACGTGGCCCATTCCGGGTTATGGTACGAGTCGAATGTCTTGTCCGCCCAGACTAATGTTAATTTTTGCATTGGGCTTTTACGGGTCTGTGAGTAGTATAGTAATATAATAGTTATGTGGTAAATAGATGTTTGAGAGTAAATTGACAGTAAAGTTCTGTAGATTGACTCTCAATCTACAGAACTTTACCGTCAATTTACTCTCAAATGTATACAGGGTGTCCCATAAGTAAAGTGCTAAACTTCGGGAATAGGTTATATGGGTCAAAATAAAGATAAAATGAAGAATAACATTTTTTCCAAAAACGCTTTGTTTACCAGATATCCGCCATTTTGTATTTTTAACAAAATATTTTTTATCTCCCAAGTTTTTGAATCGATTTTTTTGAAACTCGGTATGCACCTGTATCTAGTCAAGGTTAGTTTATGAAAAAATAATCAGCATGATTGATTTGTAAATTTCAAAATGGCGGCCGTTTAAAATCTTTAAATTGAAACACCGAAAAAATGGTACATTTTACAAAAAAAAATATAAAGAACAATAATATTTAGGAAATTTTATTTTCATTCCAACGATACCAAAATTATGAAACTCGATTCACAAACAACTGAGTTATGGTCGAATTAGCGCATGGCTCAGCGCAACAATGGACTATTTTGCTTCAAAAAATGCTGCCTCACTAGCTAAATACGATCATAACTCAGTTGTTTATTAACCGATTTTCATAAATTTGGTGTCATTAGATGGGAAATAAAATTGTCTAAAAGTTATTACTCTTTATATTCTTTTGTAAAACGTACCCTTTTTTCGTTATTTAAACTTAAAGACTTAAAACGGCCGCCATTTTGAAATTTATTATTTAATTATGCTCATTATTTTTTCATAAACTAACCATGACTAGATACAGGTGCATACAGAGTTTCAAAAAAATCGATTCAAAGACTTGGGAGATAAAAAATATTTTGTTTAAAATACAAAATGGCGAATATCTGGTAAACAAAGCGTTTTTGGAAAAAATTTTATCCTTCATTTTATCTTTATTTTGACCCATATAACCTATTCCCGAAGTTTGGCACTTAACTGATCGGACACCCTGTATTTACCGCATGACCATTATATTACTATACTACTTCTGGGCCATGACATTTGAATCGGACTATTCTATTTCACGAAAAACTTATTCCAAACAGTAAAATAGGGCGAATCAACGTTCTCTTGTGGTTAAATATGTCAGATCTTTTATTTTTACTAAAGAAATTAATAAAAAAACTAGGAAATACTGCCTGTAGTGTAAAAAAGTATACAGAAACACATGATAGGCCTACTGGAATCATAAGATAAGCAAACATTATACGGGGCACTGGAACTGTGGATCATAACTAAGGTGACCAGATTTTGGAGTAGCCAAAATGGGACGCCGACCTCCGGAGGGTGTACCCCCTCAAATAGAGGGGCTCCGGGGGGCTCTCCCCCGAAAATTTTTAAAAATTAGGAGCATTTTGTTGGGTTTTTAGACAATTCCAGATTGAAAATATGTGCTAGACTCTATAGTTCAGGTTAATCATTAATTTCAGTTCATAAGAAACTACAAAAGAACCGAAAAAAATTATTTAACTTAAGAGTTTTTTTTACATTAAAATGTTTTTTAAAGTTTTTTCTTACCGATAACGCCAAAACGAGACAAATGGGCGTCCCAAGTCCCGAGAGTGTTCGTCGGGACAACGGGACACGTCGCTAAAAAACGGGACTGTCCCGTTCAAAACGGACGTCTGGTCACCTTCATCATAACCTCTTAAAACTAGCCAATAGCAATAGCCAATCCGTCAAAATGAAGTTGCCAGGTTCTAGTAACCTAATTCTTCCACATTGAGTTGCCGATGTACACAACACAGCTACACAAACGAAGAATCAACAGTAGACACCGTTTCAGAGGCGTCTGTTTCGCGCATGTATCAACATAAATGAATAAACTTGGCGTAATTGATGTCAACAAGGCTTGCAAACTTGTTTAGTGTGAAAATGTTCCGAGTATTTTCTAATAAACACCACGGGGACTGGGGGACAAACTCTATTACCTTATGTATTTATTATTTGTTCTTGTTTCACACCCAGTTTACGTTTGTAACGGTTGAATTTACTCCAGTGATACGTTTTTATTGATATGACTACGATTTTCTTCGATAGCACTACTATTTCACACGATAGCATTTTTTCAACAGTAATAATTGTAAATTCAAACATTCTACTCTGATTTCATTTTTACATATTACAATGTATTCGTTCACATAATGTATTAGTTTCAATATCTTTTGACCCTGTTTAAAAAAAGATCATAGTAATTATTACATTCCTTGGGCATTCATTTATTTCTAGCTCTAACAACCCAATTTGCCAACTTCTTTTGTCCTCGACATCGGTCCCATTTCAAAATAATTAACATCAATTTGTAGACACCCAACAAAACAGCAGTTGGTCACATAAAGGTCACCGGGGAGAAGGTTGTTGACATCTGGAATAAATGCGTTGAAGATTGATAACAGTTTGAAAAGTTAGGATAAAGCTAAGTTTACACTAGCATCTAAATGTGTCGTCACTTGGACACTCCAAATAACATTGTTGTTATGCCGATACAGGATTACCAAACACAGCTGTTTTAACACTTAAATTGTTACAAGACCTTATTTATCATTGGAGGGATGCAATCTTGAGTGACGACACAAATATTTGTGTCGCCACTTTAAACTGCATCCCTCCAATGATAAATAAGGTGTTGTAACAATATAAGTGTTAAAACAGCTGTTTTTTGTAATCCTGTACCGGCATAACAACAATGTTAATTAGAGTGTCCAGGTGACGACACATTTATATGCTAGTGTAAACTAGGCTTTAGAGGCATTTGGATTATTTCGGTGATGCAGCAGCAGTTTTGATAATACCTCCTTGGTGCAATTTAACCTCTTTTTCATTGTTAATACTCTAATTAAGTCATGAAGAAACTTCGTCAATACAAAACAAATACACTGAAATGGCAAGTCACTAAGCACACAATATCACATGATAAATCACGTCGCATCAATATTTCTCAAATTTACTGAGAGTAAAATTGTTTTCGCGTATATCAGTTCGCCCGGTCACTGAACCTCTTCAAAATATCCATCTCTCATTGCATCATTCCCTCCACACACATATCACACACACACAACAAACTCTACTGTCAATGTCAAAACGAACCGGCTTGTCTGTTCAGTCCATTCCAGTCATCGTTCCAGTTCCAGAGTTCCAGTTACTCATCAGCTGATCGTCCGTTCCCTCATTCCCGTTTCCCGCCTCGCGCTTTGTCAGCTGATGTTGCGTAACAGCTGCGCGACTGTGCGTCTCTCTCCCTCTCTTCGCACTTTTCTACCCCCACTTCCCCCACCCTCACACCCCCTTCAGTCTATCTCGGTGTCGGTGGCCGGTCGTCTGATCTGTTGCGCTGGTTATCTCTGTGTCGATTACGTTATCTTTGATTTACCTTCGTTATCAGCGGTTACCTCGCGTTATCAGCTGCTGTTATCAGTGATGCCGCGGTACGACGACGTTCGCTACCACCCGGTACAGACCAAGAGGAGGTTTGGGGCATTGTTCGATTCTTGTGGGAAATGTGAGTTTAGATTTGTTCAGTTGTGTATTCGAACTAAATTGTGATTTGAATATTATTCCTGTTGATGTTGAGTTTTTTAAATGAAAGTACCTAAATTGTTTTAAAAGTGTTAAGTTACTGTTTATTTTTTGCTAAAACTGCATATTTATAATTTTTGCTAAAATGTCTAGCGTTTAGCCTAAGTTATCAGTTGTTTTGGCAGTTCCTTCACATTTTTTAATATTTTTGATTGGATTCATTGCCCACGTTCAGGTCAGGTATACCAAGATTTCAATTAGTTCGTTAGAACTTTTATTTTTTAATCGGGTGATATTCCTACAAATCTAAATTACTGGCACAACAAAAAATAAAACAATAATTTTTACAATTTTCGTTTTAACAAAATCCGCATTCTAATTTTTATTTTTATTTATTCAACCTGTTATTTTATTAACGGAAAACACAATAAATTCTAACAGTATCTTCTGTGCTATACCGCTGTAGGTTTTATCAGTTCAACAGTATCTGTAATTTTTATGTTGCAGACGAAATTCTCTGGAAATGCAAATCAGCTTTTCTCTACTCTTCTATTTCTAATAGCTGCTGAAACCTTCTAATATTTCCTTATTTATTAGTGCTTCAATGTCAATATTTTATACAATAGTTATGCAATCAATAATCAATAAGTTAAATTTGTGTCGGCCATAACTTCATCACCAAGTACAGATTTAATTATTACATTTTGAGGTAATGTACATACAAACGGAGGGACGGGATACCTAATGTTGATAAGTTTATTTGAATTCACATTTAAATAATAGGCATTTAAAACTTCGTTGACTGAGCAAAAATTAGATAGTCATAGTTAAAATTTTTGGATGTTTTGAAAACAGTTTGGAAAGTTTTATTTTTACATGGATAAAAGAAAATATCAACGTTTAACTTAAAAACCTACACTAGTTGGTCGCATATTCTAGTCTCCATTGAGTATTAACTAAAACAAACTCTGTCTTATAAAACTAAAATGGAGTATACCTGGTGAGAAACATGTTGAAGCGTGGGCGTTTTCAAACAAAGAGGGTTTTGAAGTGAATTTTCGGAAGGACGAAAGGCATTATTTTGGTTAATTGATCAAACCTCGTTGAATTATATCACTCGTTGTCCTTTCAAACAAAAAATATAGTTCGAACAACTTTTTTTGTTAAAACCCAAGCTTTAACATGTTCTTCCAGACATAGATTATTTAGCAGGACAATCATTGAGTTCTACTGGTGAGATGTATGTATAATGCTAACCACGTGGTAATGTTGGCATTATTAGTCTATTGGTTACAGCTGACCAACACGCAGTGCTGCCAACTAGACTAGTTTGCACAGTAACCATACATAGTTGTTTGTTCGAGCCGGCCACCCGAGCAAAAAATATGCATTATAATAATAAAGCAATTGGCAACATCATCTGCAAATCAGCAAATGTGTAAAAATATTATAAACAATAAGAAAAAACCAGCCAAACATTACTCGAAACATTATTAAAAATGTAATAAATATGTATAAAAAATAACAAAAGTAACAAACAGCTAATAATAAGGACAAATAAATAATATAGAAGCAACAAATAACAACAATGAAAGAACAAAAATATGTTAACTCTCATACAATCAGTCAAGCTATGTTATGTATTTTATCCCATGCTAAATTTAACTTCTCTACTAAAATTATTGTAAAACTATCGTTTTCTTTTTAGCGCGTCAACGTTAACATATAAGGGATGTTAATTTAGTTAAACTGAAGTCTTATAGCTCCAATTTAACCACGTGTTTATTTTAAGCATTCTAGCCACATGGTTAAAAGAATTCTACTATAGCTTGGTAGAAAATGTCAAGAAATAAGAGGAAACCAACTGTAGTTGTAGGCCTATACTTTTTTTGTCAACGCCCAAAATTTTTTCATCCCTTTGGGACCCTTCTAATAACATGACCATCTCCGGAGAGAACAGGGGAGGGAACTAATGGTTTAGGGGTGTAAATCTTCTCCTACCCCTCCTTCAGTTTATTGTGTTACCATGGCAACAACGTCTTTATCGTTAGCTCCAGACATTTTCAACAATGACCTTTATATAATTTCAAGGAACTTAGGTTTATGTCAACGTTTTATTTTGATTGTTGCCTGAGCTTTGACTTATTAATAATTTGAGCATATTATTACATTGAAAACCAGAATTATTTTTATTTTACTCTGCTAGCTGTAGAGTTTCTTCTCTTTAACAGTTTACAGATATTTTATCTCAAGCAAAAGCAAGCAAGCAAAGCATGTTTGTTCTGACTATTCTATTTTTTGTAAGGATCTCCCCTCAGTTTTTACATAGACCAATTTAGAGCGTATTTGCTATCGATTTTGAATATAAATAAATAGGTAACAGGTTTGGCAAAAAACATTTCCCATAGACCATTACGAATTGTTTTGATCTGATGAGTTCGTTAGGACACGTGCCTAAAACCATCTTCATTCAGACACTCTCAACTCGTTTATAAATGCTTGTCCGTTCAAACAACATGTATCAAAGGTCGTTGACCCTTTTATTTGAATAAAGACGGAAATCAAAATGGAAAGGTACTTTTTTGAGTCTCTGTTTAAATTTGGTTCCACGCACAGAGAAATTAATCCAAGACAAGTTGTGTTTTATCACAAAATCCCGTGAGGTCCTCAGAAGTAGGATCATTGATTATATATATTCTAAATAGATGCAAAACCTAATGGCGATTCATGTGAGCAAAGACGCTAGAGCTACCTGGCGACAGCGGTCAGAAAATCGAGGTCGGTAAACAGTATTGTGCAGCTTGTCGCCCATTGGCGATTGTTGAATTAGACAGAATAAATAATACACTTATCGCCAAAAATAATGTGCTTGATTCATCTAAATTATTTCTATTTATAAACAGAAGATGGATACGCGGTTTATTTTAAAAAACCGTGGTAGTAACTTAGATATGGTACAGTTAAAACTTTTGATTCTCAGTAACTACCTATTGTTATATTTCAACTACACCCTGGCTGAATACATTGTTTTCTGGTGGCGCTACCTTTTGAGGACTGTCAAAACTTTGCGTCTGTTCTTGTACATTGGGCTAGCAGTCTACTACAGGTGTATTGTCAATGGTAGGATACAGTGAACGTTCAAAACCTAAATAAAAAATGTTTGAAATAATTGTTTACTACGAAAATGTTAAAAAGTAATAAAAATATCAGCTACGTCAATCTAGGAAGTCAACACACCTCCGGTGCTATCAGTAGCGTGTCTTATCTCTGTATAGATTAGATTACATAAATTAACAACATGTCTTACGTAAACAGATATTGCACAATTGTTTAAAATCCAAACGTTTTAGTCCACTTACAAGATGCGATAGATCGTCTACACAGATTACTGTCGTTTTGGAAATCGTATAAAATTTATCGATGAAAATCAACGATATACTTTTCTGTAATTTTTAATATTTCTGAATATTTGTTAGTATAAAGACTATGCATGTCTGGATACAATATATAATGACGTGAGACATGCAAATACTGAATAGCATGGAGCAATATGCAATAAACGACATAAGAATTAATTTTGACATTAATTTTACCTGCAGATATGTAGGTACAATTTCTATACTTATATAAACGGGGAGAAATAGAAAAAACAAGCATAATTATTGGTTAGGTCGTCGACGGTATTTTTTTAATAAAACCAAGTCCACGACCGACTTTTTTCTTGGTTCTTATAAAATGGTGTTAAATAGGTGTTGTGTTTGACATTTAGCACTTAGGCCAAGTGTGAATCAACCTGTTTTCTGTTCAAGGTCCACTCTCGTTTTTCTGTAGGTTTAATTTCCTCCTACAAAATCAAGTCTACCCTAAAATTGACACTAAAATAAAGAAACAGTCTCTTAATAGTGGCAAATATTTTTAACATGCATTTTTATCGAATTGAGGCGTAATAAAATATTTATAAGTAAACTTTTTTTAAATTTAACGTCGAAAAAATTTTGGTTGAATGTAATAATAACGTTTAAAGCGTCTTTTTACTATCGAACAATATTTTATTACTCCCCTCCCATTATAAAATCTTGGATTTAAGGTTTGCCCATTTTCCTCTTTATGATTCTTTATGATTTTATAACTCTTAGAAGTAATTAGAACGAGTTTTCTTCAAGTTAGCCCACCTCATCAACTTCCCATCACATGGCATAGGTAGGGATGGCACAGTTAGGCTTATAATTGTGGACTCTTTGATTTCTACGTAAACTTAACTTCTACAGATATTTTTACTTGCAACATGAACTGCATAGATATTTCTTTTATCAGTCGAGAAATTTTCGCAAACAGTTCATAAGTTGAGTTGTATATTCGCGTTAAATAATTTTTCCCCACCTGATATGCTTTTTACTCCTTGTAATGGGTGAGTAAAATAATAATTAGTCTCCCAGCGGGAGTAAAGTGATCATTTCCTCCCGATGGGAGACAAAGTAAAACCATAAAAATAACATCGAAATCTATAATTCAAAAATTAGAGCGCCTTCAAATTGTTACGCACAAATGCGAATATTTTGCGGCTCAACAAATGCAGGTGCTAACAGCTGATTTAGTGGCAGAAATAATCAAATAAGATTACCATTAACAAAAATCAGCCGTGAGAAAGTCTTAGAATTTAGCATGTAAGAATGTTGCAAGAATCAGCTGATCGCTGGTGCATGCATGGTTGCAGCTACCCAGATGCAGGCGCTGTTAGCAGAACGAAACAAAATGGATATTTTTATTTACTATAAGTTAGTAAATACATTTTAATGGTCAAGATATTAATTATTACAGGTGAGGGAAAAATGATGGGTGTATTTCGAGGGTAAAGCACTTTGTCCTTTACTCACTCAGTACACAAATAACAATTTTATGTAGGTTATTGTTATGACATGTATGTAGGTTATGTAGGTTCAGGACTATTTGATTCCAATTAATTTTGTCTTGGTGCTTAGGGGGAAATTGGGAAATTCCAGGGAATTTGGAGGAAAGGGGACAAGGGAAACTAACTTTTACCAATGGAAAGGTAAACAAATGGCTACAGAACAAAATGGCGAGCTGGTTCTGGTGGCTTGGTTACAAAATCTTAGGTTAAATGGTTAAATACAATCTTGGAATAAAAGTAAACGACATTGACTATACACTGATGTAAGCTCATTAATTTTCGGTGGCAGTGAACCAGTGCGGCTTTCTGTTATGAGATAAAAAATCCGCACGATAAGATAAACAGTGTCAGAAAGAAGCCCGCAGTCAAGGTTTTTATTATTCCTAGAATAGTTAAATAAATTCT
Source organism: Flexamia atlantica (assembly GCA_035578135.1). Classification (NCBI taxonomy): domain Eukaryota; kingdom Metazoa; phylum Arthropoda; class Insecta; order Hemiptera; family Cicadellidae; genus Flexamia; species Flexamia atlantica. The sequence goes on along the minus strand of JAQJVK010000079.1, from coordinate 608,171 downwards.
TAAACTGCTAGTTTACAATTTCTTAACGTATTCATAATGAACTTCCAAACACTCAGTCAATTAGGTGCACAGATCATTGTTAAACAATGAGGATGGACAAAGACTAGAGTAAATTTAACCTAAAATCCGTTTTGAATATTAGTCAACTTTAATAAAATTTATTTGCGGCTATTGTGTTAGAATCGGTTCATAGATAACAGAGAGAATGTTACATAATCGCAATCGTGTTCGTGTTGATGTGCGTATTCCGACAATAATGGGGTTTATGGAAGCATTATTGTTTGTTTTTTTTTTTATTTAAAACGTGGACGATCTCTACTTTCTACATTATTTAATTCAGAGTCTAAGAATTAATGTAGTATTTTAATCAATTATATCAGTATTAAAATAAAATTAATTACCGTTTTTAATTTGTTACCAACATTTTTTAAATGTAAAATTCGCTATAACCTTTATTTTTAAGAAAGAAATCAATGTGACACTACATGTTGATTGATCCTAAGTAGAAAACCTATAAAATATTCCCTCCCTGGCCATTTATTAAGCAAAGCCTGTTACACAATACATTTTTTTCATGAAAACTTGTTGGCCAATCATGCTTTCTTTAGATTGTCTTAATTGTATTCTCTCGAAAGCTCGTCCGCAGTGTTCTTTTATAGCGAATCTGTTTGACAAAATTTAGTTAAACGTTGCAAAAGGTATACCTAGTATACAAGGTGTCCGGAAATTATGGTAAAATATTTTAGTATATGATAATAGAGGTAAAAATAAGAAAAAAGTTTATATAAACATAGGTCATAAAGTGCTTCGTTTTCCGTCTGAGTGTCTGTTTGAGATTTTTACATATTTAATCATATCTCACGAACCTCTTAACGTATAAAATTAAAACTTGGTATATATTACCACTATTAAGGTTTTTTTAATAGTGTCAGATTTCTATTTTGTACCATTTCAAAATGGCGACTGTATTTGTTTTCAAAGCTAAATATTTTAAAATCCGTAAACTTTAGAACAATTATACAAGTGTCAAAAAAGTTTTGAAATTTATTCCAATTAACGCTGATATTAGGATTATAATGATCGGACAACTGTAATGGAGAAATTTAAAACTTTCCCAATAAAAACATGCAAATTTTAGACAGTAAGATCTAATGATCGGACAACTGTAATGGAGAAATTTAAAACTTTCCCAATAAAAACATGCAAATTTTAGACAGTAAGATCTAAAGAATCACGTTTTTATACAGAAAAGTTAAAATTTCTCCAGTCCGATCATCATAATCTTAATACCAGCGTTAATTTGATTAAATGTCGCAGCTTTTTGTCTCTTTTCTATTTGTTCTAAAATATGCTGTTTTTAAGATATTTGGCTTTTCTAATTTTTACCTCTACTATCATATACTAAAATATTTTATCATAATTTCCGGACGCCACTAAGCGTAAACATCATCGCGTGTAATTTCCATACGTCACTAATGACTGTTAGTGGATTTTGCTGTTGAAAGTTATTAGAAATATAATTAAGAAAATGTAAGTGATGCTGAGTTGGCGCAGGATTGCTGTTTTAGAGTGTTCATGCTACAGGTTAATACCACACAAGTTGGCATACGGATTGCACTGTATAACGCAAACCACATGCCAACCGGGATGATTTCATCTGTACCCGCCACGAGAGATGTTCTTCAGCCGAATACGTGGCGCTAAAGCTATCCACATCTTGTTCTATATCCAGTCAAGGTCCGACAGAAAAAAACTGATCTTCCCCAAGTGTATTTTTAACCGCATGTTCCAACGTTCACGCTCACTTGAAATTCTGAGAGGCGTCTGATGTAATACACGCAACGCTTGAATAATGTTCCTCATACTTGTAAATGTAATTGGCAATTTCGTCAGTAAAATATTTCTGGGAGTAAAATGTTTACACATGTTCTTTAGACCATTTTAATTTTCTATAATTACCTATTAAATATAAGACCACTGTATAGGTAAATGGATATATTGGCAAATCCCTGCCTTGCGTATACATGTTAGTATTAAAAAGGTGTTACAGATGATAATAATTAAATAAACATATAATGGCAATTTACTGTTACAGTATTATAAGTGATCAGATAGTGCTTAGCTTAGATGACTCGAAGATAGGCCTGCAGGGGATTTTTCAGTAGGTGCAATTTGAAATGACCGCACATGTTTTACTTACTAACCTATAAAAATTTTTGAAAAAAAATCACCTAAGTACGGTTAACATAAAGAAACATTAATATAAAAATAGGGATTTGAATATTGATTTATTTATACTTACTGAAATAAGTTACTCATTTGACAAAACTCTATGCACAACGTTTGGCATTTACAAATGTTTTGTAACGATTAATATTCATGTGGATAAATGTTTGTGCCAATGCAATAGTATGTTATTTGAAAATCTAAACGTAAGTAATTTGTAAAAAGCAACTCTCAGTATTCTAAATATTTACAGTTTCCTAATTGCGTAAACCACATATTTTATTTTAATGTTTATAAATTTTATATTGTAAAGTTAAAAAAAATTATTAAAATAGCTTAAAATTTCCAAAAAGAAATCTATAAATTAAAATTCAGAATTAAATTGTAAATTTTTTATAATTTATAATTATAAAAATAGAAATTATAAGTATAATTATATAAATAAATAAATCCTTATTTTCTTTGCACATACATACAAACATTTACAATATATTGGTAGAAAGACACATAACAAAATTAAAAATAATAATTAAAACCAGGCTGACTTTAGAAGATTGTGTATGCGCAGATGAAAAATAAGGCCCCCAAGACAAAAAGTGTTTGTTTGGGGGTTCCTTTACAAAATATAACCATTATTCAATAAGAGTTCGGAGCATTTAAATGTAAACAATGCAGCGTTGCTTTGATGTAACGATAGTAAAAAAAATACAGCTAACCTACAAAATCTTGTGCTTTAATGTGAGTATACATTCCCTAAACTAATACTTCAATAAAAATTAATAAAGTAATCTAGAAAAAAATCAATGATGTATCTAGACTTATAAACCAATCTCAAAGCTGTTTACCTACAACAAACACTCAACAATACAATTACTTAATCAACAGACATATTATCAATATATGTATAATATTTATAAAAAAATTATTCATAAAAAATAAATTATAATAGTAAAATAAAAGAATCGCATGAGTAATCCATACAACAACCATTACATTGTTTGATTTAACAATTGATTTTACTCTGTGTCAAATGAAAGTTGTAGTTTCGAATAAACTGTACACAGAATCGACTTAACGAAAGTACAGGCAAGTATTAATCGAAGTAAAGTAGGTACCCCTGAACTAAACATTCGACTAAGTTCAAGAATAGATTTATCGGACTAATACGACAGTAATTACGAGTTTAAATCTGCTTTTCCTGTTCAACAACGTGCTGCGATAGGCCTACGGGTATAGCAGACGCAGCAACGCCAGCAACCAGTGGGGACGCTGCCTCAAGGTGAACAGGAAGATACCTGCCCCAGGAGTCATTGTCAGTGTCATAGTGATTATGTCACCCGAACTCGCACGAGACTGGGAGCACGTGCCCAGGTTGGCAACAATTATCGTACGAGCGGGCCTAAATTATCGTATTCCGGACAGAATTGTCGTATGCTAACCACGTGGCGGAGTCACATCACATGCGCAGAACGCCCAATGATGATTTTTGACTGACTTGAAAGATTTTTGACTGACGCTCATGGATGATTGTTGATACGGGAAAGCAGTCCAAATCACTGTGCATTAAAATAATTGTTGGACACCTTTCAAAACTATATTGTATTATACTTTTTCTTGAAATGACGACCTACCTAATAAAAAATTAAGCACAAGTATATGGGGATTGCTGATTGCTTTATGGAATAGGGCATTACCACAGAGAAAGGAACGTTCCTTTATTTGTGGCATTACCTAGAACAACAAGATTACATTATTTTGATTCGGATTTTTGCGGACACTTGCCATCACTGATTATTAAAAAATAAAGTTTTACGACGTTTCGGGATAAGGATTCTGATCCCGTCTTCAGGTGGAAATAAACCTAGAACATGACAAGACCTGTGTGTGTTTCTAATCTTGTTATGTTCTAGGGTTTTTCCACCTGAAGACGGGATCAGATTACAGATCCCGAAACGTCGTGAATTTTGTTTTTTAATACTGTAATCAATGAAAATTAGATGGCAAATGTCCACAAAAGTCCAAATCAGAATGTAAAATCACCATCACCAACAATGAATTTCAAACAAACAAGATTATATAATTAGAGTTTTGGCTGCATTTGCTTATTTTTATGTTAAGTAAATCAATCAGTTTTAAAGTGTATTCCAGTGTTCCATATGGTCCATATGATTTGCACGCTGTGTTCAACTCCTCACCATGCCTTTCCCAGTATTATATGGGCTAAGCAGTAATCTTCCATTTTTTTACCGTCATGAATTGATCATTTTTACTACAGTAGGGTGCCTCGACTGTACCAAAACGTCTTTCGGGTGTAATGACTAAATAGCCTGGAGGCTATATAAGAAGCTGAATGTATTGTGTTAATTTGGCGTTCAATTGCAAATACAATAAATTATAGTCAATACTCCACTATCGTAATAAAACTGCTTGAGATTTTCTCTCAAATAAAAATAATATTTTTACGACTTTTCATAACATGTCCAATAATTTATGCCCACTCTGTATTTATTTATGTTTGACGTCATATCGAATGTTGTTACAATGCGTCATATCAATCGATTCGGCATCAATCGATTTCAAATGTAGATTTGACATTTTTGTTTTAAGAATGGAATACAATGTTCTTACATTTTCTCCTCCTTTCCCAAGGAGATTTTATTTGTTCATCCCTCGCTTGTTCTTTATTAGGCGAAGAAAGCCAATATTTTGTAATTTTTTTTATAATTTCAATACTGCAAAATTATATTAAATTTATCTCTTGAAATTTATTTTAGGTCTACTCTTTAATAGTAAAGTTTAATAATAAAAAAAACTATAAAATCTAGATTGAACGCATCATTGATCATTCGATTTGGTTTACGAAATGGATTTGTACGGAACGAATAATTTAAAAGGGAGATTCGTATTTATCGCTATGCTTAACCGATTGACATGCATAATTTCTAACAATAAGCATTGGTTATATTTATTTATTTCAGATCTGTTGATTGTACCAGATCATTAATAAGTAATACCGTCCTATTCGCAAGCAAATAAATCAAAGTTGTTTTAGAACTGTTATGATTTGCATTATTTTTATTTAAAACTAATTTTATAGATTTAATATTTTTAGTTTATGTCTTAAAATAATTGTATACTACGTCACCGTTATTTAATTTTGTTAACCTATATCTCCTAGTTAATCTCCAAGGTAATTGTGATCATACCATAATTCCGAATCAGGCACGATAATTTAGGACTGTTTGTACGATAAATGATTCTGGCCAATCTTGGAACACTGCCTCAAGGTGAACTAGGCCATTAAGACCCAACCACGTGGTGAAGATCGTGTCATTTTCAGAAAATCTGCGAATTGGCTTGTTTGCATTGTTCACACGGCGAGAATGAAGCCCGGGACCGTGGTAACCTTTTGTTTTGCATTCCAGGCAAAAATAAACTAATGTAAGGATCCAAAGGAGCATTTGTTTAAAGATTATTTAAAAACGTCAGTAGCACCACAGTTGTTAAACAAATAATTCTACTGTATTTGTCTACATAATTTCAGAAAATAAATTACTGTAACCAATTCGGATCTTTTCCGTTATACGTATACCACTGTTTCGGGTTTGTTTTTCAAGCTTGATTTTGGTAAGTTAGGCTAGGATAGGTTAGGTTAGGTAACCTAACCTAAACTAACCTAACCTAACCTAACCTAACCTAACCTAACCTAACCTAACCTAACCAACTGCAACTGGGACCACTAGACGGCCAGACGCTGGCTTATTGCGTTTAAACAAAGATAACGGTAGATAAGATAACGAAACCGCAGGTAAAATATTCTTACAAGGAATTTCCACTTAAAAACGATTAATAACTATTATTTGACCTAGTTTATGGTGCACGGTCAAAAATCAAGCTAGAAGGGTAAATTTGGAATGGTGGTATACGTGTTTGGTCATACCAACTACTTGGACAATCCAAACTGTCATAGAGCTGTCGTAACAATGTTAAAAAAAAATTTCAAAAGAACAATTCCTTTGTAGCATGCTGAAAGGAAATAATTTCTACTGCACATTTTCTTACTGTTTTTTGTAATGTAACTTGACAACCAAAGTTGGGTGCCGTTAGCTTTTCTCATGACTAACATCGTGTACGAGTCGCATTGAAGTAAAATAATTAAATTACGATATTTATTCCATAATTATTAATATCTTGCAAAAAAAACATAAAATCTTTAGAAAGAATCATGACTTCCGGAACCAGTGGTTACTTCGGTTCTTTGTGGTTACTTATTTTTTACAAACGTAGTCATTAATATAGACCACAAGTTACTTTGCCGGGAAGCCATAGATTTGGGCTACTCTTATTAATAACACATTCTGAGGCGAATGCAATATTATAGATAATTGAAATAAAACACCAAATTAAATTCATGATGATAAATCATAACATTAATTACACGTCATGGACTACCATTTTTTATAAGTTTCCTCCTTTGAAAAAAAACCCTAAATGTGATTTCCCACGGTGACAAACAAAGGAAGAGGAAAACTGGACTAATTTTGAAAACAATAAAATTACATACTTAGAGTTAATCGCTGCTCACGATTACAAGTTACAAGACTAAGTTGTTCACGTTACATCTAATTCTTTCCTTGACAGAGTTGACTCTTACAAAGTCCAAGCATGAGGTTTCTTCCAGGAATTTGCACAAAATGAAAATGAAGAGCATTTCTTTTTAGAAATTTAGGCTATCCGATGAGTTGTCCATCCACCTGATTTCGATCTGGTAAGTTAGGTCAAAGTCAAAGGTAAATAATAAAACATTAAATAAATAATATGTATCTTTTAAATCTGTGATTTAAGTAATCAGGAATTTTCGTGATGAGGAAAAATAAATCTTAACAGCAAATAAAATGAGAAAAGGCAAAACACTAGCTACAACTTTTATCCATATCTTGTTCATGTCGTTGCCAATCGAGGAAATAGAAATAAATCTTGTACTTAACCATTTTTAACTACCAAAAGAAGCACTTACTGAGAGTGATTTCAAGATTCAAGCAATGCCATGTTTTACATTTCAAATAAAATAAAAACCACCATTTTCCTCCATATATAGACATATTTTGGAATATTCCTACCTTTAGGCCAGTCATATTAGGTAAAAATATCTCTCTACCTGGAAATAATTCCCTAAAACGGGAAACCTTGCATATGTGTAGTACTAACACCCATTAACAACATATCAAAAATCAACATTCGTGCATGCTGTGCTGCGGCCGCCATCTTGGAAAGTGGCGGCCAATTTTCACTTTTTTGCTCATATCTCTCTAACCGTTGGAAATACAGAAAAACTGTAAATACAAAAGTTGAAGAGCATAAAAAAATACATCTTTTTCCTATTTACACTTTTGCTGTATCTCTAACGGTTATCGAGAAAAACTTAAATTAATAATAAAAAACTTGCACTTTTTGCAGTTCACGTCGGAAATTCAATTTAACACGATCATGAATCTACAATGTTTGGCATTTGAGCGTACTTATAGTTAAAATAAAATAAAGTTTTAGGTTACTATTTATATTGGAACATTATTTACAAACAAAAAAGTGAAACAGTTGTTAATATTACATTTTGATCATTCATTTTGTTCGACCATCCTGGATTCATCCATGTCCACTTCAGGCGAGTTCTCGCATGACAACCCCTCACATTTACCGCACATTGCTGAACACAGCAGACCTGCTCGTTTGCACTCGAAAAAGTCAGAACACGTCTTACAGTTGCAAGAAATTACGTGCATAATTCTCTCGGGTGCTGGTGGAAGAGTGGTTGGAATTGGTTGTAGTGAATTGTCAACCAAACTCCAGCCCCACTGACACGGATCTAAATCATGTCCAAGCCATTTTTGGACTTGGTGATAAACACGGAAGCTGTGTTGGGAAGCTGCAGCTGATGTTGGGGGTAG